>OX063269.1:2080003-2087503 GCA_944039245.1 Nebria salina
GAACTCTCGACGGTAGACAGCCTGCCCTCACCCTGTGGTACTGTACATAATCCCGCGCTGGGACGCCGCTTGCTCCACTGACTACCCACCAGGTGCTAGCTGGTGATTTGTCAGCATCGCGTAAGGCGAAACCATCGCATGAACTATGCAGAGAATGCCGCAAGGCCAGCGCTAGGTCACTGTAGGATTTCAATGTGATTCCCTCAAGCATTGACTGCTGCTTGCTCCACTTGAGTTGGCGTTCAACCAGCTCAGTGGCGGAAGCCGCAACCGCCGCCGGAGAATCTGAAATCTGCAGCTTCCCTAGTCGGTGCAGACGCATTAATGGGATAGTTTTACTCAGGAGGGGAATACCCAGTCCACCATCCCTGACTCTCGCATGGAAATAAGCGTACGGTACGTCCTTTGGCAAACGTAGCCAAGTCCGAACTGAATCCCTGACTTTAATGTCCAGGGCTCTCAAGCATACTGCCGTCATCCTTCCAAGCACCCAAGCATGATAATGCTTGGGGAGTAAGTATTGACGAAGTATGCACAGCCGTTGTTGTGGCTTGAGAGGGGCTTTCGAGATCCACTGGAGCTCTCGGCCTAGACATTTCTGACCTGTACTCGTAGTTGTACCCTCAAACTGAACTCCAAGATACTTCCATACTTCAGACGTAGAGCGAGAGGGAAGGTATTGCCCACCCACAGTGAACAAGTCCCCTGTGAGCAGTTTCACCTTTTTCTCCCGCCCTGCCGCCGCCATAGCCACGACACAGCTCTTGGTCGTGTTGACTTCAAGCCCAAATTTGGCAAGCCCACTAGTGAACTTATCCAAATTCGCCTGTAATCCCTTTGCTGTGGACGCACAAAGAATAATGTCATCAGCAAAAGCTAAAGCATTAATCCTGGTTCCTACTAAATCATAGCCGATATCGTCGGAAATCAACTTCAGAACCTGGTCAATGACCAGGTTAAAAAGCAGCGGCGACATGGGGTCTCCTTGTTTAACTCCCCTACTCGCACTGTAGTCTGTCCATGACCCTAGACCCGAATCCATCAGTCCCTTGTGTCCATTTCGATACGCGCAGTCGATATAGTGGACCAGCTGGGCTGGAGCACCTATCGACCGCAGAGAGTGCACAATGGCATCCCATGAGACCGTGTCAAAGGCACGACTCATATCAAGAGACGCCATGTACAGAGATCGTATCCTCTGTCTTGAATCACTGAATAGAGACCGAAGAACCACAATGTTCTCAGATGCTCCATCACAGGACAAGAAGGCCCTCTGGCGGGAATCGAAAATGGGAGACCTTTGAATTCTAAGTGCTAGAATTCGGTGGAGGTGACGAGTCACCACCGAACCGATTGTTAACGGGCGATAATCTGCCACAGTCATTGGTCCATCCTTTTTGGGGATTAAGACCGTGCGAGTTTTGGTGAGAAAACGTGGGAGGCTACCTTTGAGAAGGATTGCATTGAAAACAAGCGCTATGGCTGCCGGGTTTAGTTTGACCCAATCCCGGACCTTGATGCCGTCAGGCCCAGCCGTGGTGTTTAGCTTGGGCTTAGAGTCCATCACATGCGACGGTGTGATAGGATCCCAGACTGCACTCATAGAGTCACTAGGAGGAGGGTACCGGAGCTGGCGGTCTAGTCGAACACTGGGCATTTCGAAGATCTGCTTCCAATGTTGAGCTAGTTGCTCCTGCGGAACCCCACCTTCTTCTTTCCGCATGGTGACGTTACCCTTTAAGACTTCACGTGCTAAGGCCGTGAAATCTTTCCTAGCGAGCTCTTGTGCAGCGGCATATGCGCGTTTTCTCTGCTTTCTTCCGCTGATAACTTGCTGCCCCAATACTACCGTATTGTGTCTACGAACTGGCACTATGGCTTTAGCATCCGGTAATACAGTGATCAACCATCTTTCGATGTCGTCATCAATATCACCATCTCTTGCAGCTCCTAAAGCAATTTTTCGGAGAAGATTTAGATCTTTCACATTCTGGTCCTCCAGCTCCGCAAGCAGAGCTAGGTTCGCATCCATGAACGCCTGGTTGTTCTCTTGGCTAGGATCTACTTCCTCCATAGTGTCAGGGCTGGTTACCTGTGTACGCTTCCCAACTGACGCCGCCGGCGCCTGTGGAGGTCTTGCTACAGAACCTTGCTCGGGTTCTAACCGTTTTTCTGCAAGTGCTTCTTGGACCATTTGCCGGTATTCCGCCTTACGACGGACTCCTTTGATGGACTCAAGCGAGCGATGTTCGAACAGTTCCACAAGGTGTTGGTTAACAAAGCGTACACCGTCCCCTACGGCCAGAGCTTCCGCTCTGGCCATCACCCGAAGCTCCTCTCCACTCCATCTTGGCTTCTTTCGCTCCACATTAATCCCCTGATCGGCTACGTCGGCATGTCTTCGCCGCACGTGCACACCTAATCCAATCTTGCTCGAGAATACCGCGCCGCAGGTTACACATGCAAACTGAGTACCCTCTGCTAGATTGCCCGGGGTAGAGTTGGTGCTGGGGACTTGAGAGCCCCCAGCTAAATTTCTTTGCATTACGTTGTCTTGACCAAACTTTGAGAGAGTGCGGGAAGGTAACCCGGTGCACTCTCTGGCGACAGAACTATGCGCTTGAGGTCCGCCGTAGAAGGCGCCTGCCAACTGAGCCTGGGTGGGTAGATGATCGCCCGTTGCTCCCAGAACCCAGTGCTGGTGTGTGCCAAGCACCAGCCTGGACCCCTAGCGTGGCGCAAGCGCCGAAAAGGAGGATCACCTCTATGTGGGTGTTACAAATAGTGGTAGAGGGATCAGGGGTAAAAGAACCACTTCCGTAAGATAGAACTTGAAAAAACGTGTGCTACGGCAGTCACAACCCTACTGTAGCAGAGGCATCTATAGCGAGTTGCATCGCAGAACAAGGAGATTTAGCCACGAAACGTGTTCCCAGCGGGGGCCTCGCGGAGGCACTCCTTCCCAGGCCCGGTTCCCCAACCGAGATCTCCTGGCTCCTCTTATGTTTCCTCCCATGGCTAATTTTAGCCGTGATAGAACACATCCATCACGTTACCGACTCCCGGGTGGCCAATGGCCGGACCCAATTAGCAACCACTGAGATGTCCTTCAGCAGCTTTAAGTGCGAGGGAGCCCTGGGCAGAAATCACATTGCGTCAACACCCGCTGGGGCCATCGCAATGCTTTGTTTTAATTAGACAGTCGGATTCCCCAGGTCCGTGCCAGTTCTGAGCTGTACGTTAAATGGCGGCCGACGAGGACATCCAGCGATAGCGTGAACCATCCGACCCAGAGCCTCATAGCAAGTAAGTTCCGTGGGAGGCCAAGGCACGGGACAGAGTTTGGATTCGCGCAAGATTCACGAAAGCACAGTGGCACACACGCATGTACGCGGTCGACAGACCGTGGACAGGTATGACGTATACAATCGTTTCACTAGTCTGCACCTCGCCCAGGCCCGGCACGTTAGCCGAAACCCACTTCGCTTACCCGCCCGACACGCCCCGCACCCCAGAGCCAATCCTTATCCCGAAGTTACGGATCCAATTTGCCGACTTCCCTTACCTACATTATTCCATCGACTAGAGGCTCTTAACCTTGGAGACCTGCTGCGGATATGGGTACGAACCGGCGCGACACCTCCACGTGGTCCTCTCCTGGATTTTCAAGGTCCGAGGGGACAATCCGGACACCGCCGCAACTGCGGTGCTCTTCGCGTTCCAAACCCTATCTCCCTGCTAGAGGATTCCAGGGAACTCGAACGCTCAAACAGAAAAGAAAACTCTTTATTTATTTGAAAAAATTTTTTCGAAATTTTTCACCAATCACACATCAATCGGTGAAAGTACGATAGGTGAAAGTGGATTTATTTCAAACTTCCAAGGGTATTTTACCTAAGTTTTTTTGCATTTCTCTCTTAACCTTATACTCCTCTAGGGCATTAGTAAAAAAAATTTAATAATTTCCAAAATAAATTTTTTCAACACTTTGAAATTTTTTTCTTTCATCTTTAGCACACCAATCGGTGAAAGTACGATAGGTGAAAGTGGATTTATTTCAAACTTCCAAGGGTATTTTACCTAATTTTTTTTGCATTTCTCTCTTAACCTTATACTCCTCTAGGGCATTAGTAAAAAAAAAAATTAATAATTCCCAAAATAAATTTTTTCAACACTTTGAAATTTTTTCTTTCATCTTTAGCACATCAATCGGTGAAAGTACGATAGGTGAAAATGGATTTATTTCAAACTTTCAAGGGTGTTTTACCTAATTTTTTTTGCATTTCTCTCTTAACCTTATACTCCTCTAGGGCATTAGTAAAAAAAAATTAATAATTTCCAAAATAAATTTTTTCAACACTTTGAAATTTTTTTCTTTCATCTTTGGCACATCAATCGGTGAAAGTACGATAGGTGAAAGTGGATTTATTTCAAACTTCCAAGGGTATTTTACCTAACTCTTTTTGCATTTCTCTCTTAACCTCATACTTCTCTAGGGCATTAGTAAAAAAAATTTAATAATTTCCAAAATAAATTTTTTCAACACTTTGAAATTTTTTTCTTTCATCTTTGGCACATCAATCGGTGAAAGTACGATTGGTGAAAAAGGATTTATTTCAAACTTCCAAGGGTATTTTACCTAATTTTTTTTTGCATTTCTCACTTAATCTACGTACACTTTAGGGTAATAGTAAGAAAAATTTCATAAATTTCATACATTTTATTTTCAACACTTAGAATATTTTTTCTTTCATCCATCTAACATCAATTGGTGAAAGTGGATTTATTTCAAACTTCCAAGGAGATTTCACCTAACTCTTTTTGCATTTCTCACTTAATCTACGTACACTTTAGGGTAATAGTAAGAAAAATTTCATAAATTTCATAAATTTTATTTTCAACACTTGGAATATTTTTTCTTTCATCCATCTAACATCAATTGGTGAAAGTGGATTTATTTAAAACTTCCAAGGAGATTTCACCTAACTCTTTTTGCATTTCTCACTTAATCTACGTACACTTTAGGGTTATAGTAAGAAAAATTTCATAAATTTTATTTTCAACACTTAGAATATTTTTTCTTTCATCCATCTAACATCAATTGGTGAAAGTGGATTTATTTCAAACTTCCAAGAGTATTTTACCTAATTTTTTTTTGCATTTCTCCCTTAATCTAGGTACACTTTAGGATATTAGTAAAAAAAATTTCATAATTGTCATAAATTTTATTTTCAACACTTAGAATATTTTTTCTTTCATCCATCTAACATCAATTGGTGAAAGTGGATTTATTTCAAACTTCCAAGGAGATTTCACCTAACTCTTTTTGCATTTCTCACTTAATCTACGTACACTTTAGGGTAATAGTAAGAAAAATTTCATAAATTTCATAAATTTTATTTTCAACACTTAGAATATTTTTTCTTTCATCCATCTAACATCAATTGGTGAAAGTGGATTTATTTCAAACTTCCAAGGAGATTTCACCTAACTCTTTTTGCATTTCTCACTTAATCTACGTACACTTTAGGGTAATAGTAAGAAAAATTTCATAAATTTCATAAATTTTATTTTCAACACTTGGAATATTTTTTCTTTCATCCATCTAACATCAATTGGTGAAAGTGGATTTATTTCAAACTTCCAAGGAGATTTCACCTAACTCTTTTTGCATTTCTCACTTAATCTACGTACACTTTAGGGTAATAGTAAGAAAAATTTCATAAATTTCATAAATTTTATTTTCAACACTTGGAATATTTTTTCTTTCATCCATCTAACATCAATTGGTGAAAGTGGATTTATTTCAAACTTCCAAGGGTATTTTACCTAATTTTTTTTTGCATTTCTCACTTAATCTACGTACACTTTAGGGTAATAGTAAGAAAAATTTCATAAATTTCATAAATTTTATTTTCAACACTTAGAATATTTTTTCTTTCATCCATCTAACATCAATTGGTGAAAGTGGATTTATTTCAAACTTCCAAGAGTATTTTACCGAATTTTTTTTGCATTTCTCCCTTAATCTAGGTACACTTTAGGATATTAGTAAAAAAAATTTCATAATTGTCATAAATTTTATTTTCAACACATAGAATATTTTTTCTTTCATCCATCTAACATCAATTGGTGAAAGTGGATTTATTTCAAACTTCCAAGGGGATTTCACCTAACTCGCTTTGCATTTCTCACTTAATCTACGTACACTTTAGGGTAATAGTAAGAAAAATTTCATAAATTTCATAAATTTTATTTTCAACACTTGGAATATTTTTTTCTTTCATCCATCTAACATCAATTGGTGAAAGTGGATTTATTTCAAACTTCCAAGGGGATTTCACCTAACTCATTTTGCATTTCTCACTTAATCTACGTACACTTAAGGGTAATAGTAAGGAAAATTTCATAAATATCATAAATTTTATTTTCAACACTTAGAATATTTTTTCTTTCATCCATTGAACATCAATTCGTGAAAGTGGATTTATTTCAAACTTCCAAACTTAAAGTCTTTCATTTGCACGGTTCTCATACTATAAGACCACTCTAGAGAATAAAGAAAAATATATTTAAAAAACCAAAAAAAAAAAAAAACTTCAACACATTAAAATCTATCTCTCTTTCGTCCAAGCGTACTTCAATCAGTGAAAGTGAAATTATTTCATACTTCCAAAGATATTTTACCTAATTTTGTCTGCACGGTTCTCATAGTATAAGGCCCCAAATACAACACACACACACACACAACAATATCACGCTGAACTACCCTACTGCCGGTCGTTGTAGCAATAAAGTCTCTAGGTAAAGCATGCTAGGACTTAATCACGGTTGCATGCTAACTTTTTGCCACCCTTGCTGTAAAGCGGACTTAGGCGTGTAATTAAAAGTACAGATTTTGCATAGTTGCAAATTATAGCTGAATTTCGACCGAAAAAGCTGATTTTAAACACGGTTGGATGAATTAGTTCTTAATCACGGTTGCATGAAATTCAATCAGTGAAAGTGGATTTATTTCAAACTTCCAAGGGTATTTTACCTAGTTTTTTTTGCATTTCTCACTTAATCTACGTACACTTTAGGGTATTAGTAAATAAAATTTCATAATTGTCATAAATTTTATTTTCAACACTTAGATTATATTTTCTTTCATCCATCTAACATCAATTGGTGAAAGTGGTTTTATTTCAAACTTCCAAGGGGATTTCACCTAACTCGCTTTGCATTTCTCACTTAATCTACGTACACTTTAGGGTAATAGTAAGAAAAATTTCATAAATTTCATAAATTTTATTTTCAACACTTAGAATATTTTTTTCTTTCATCCATCTAACATCAATTGGTGAAAGTGGATTTATTTCAAACTTCCAAGGGGATTTCACCTAACTCATTTTGCATTTCTCACTTAATCTACGTACACTTAAGGGTAATAGTAAGGAAAATTTCATAAATATCATAAATTTTATTTTCAACACTTAGAATATTTTTTCTTTCATCCAT
>OX063269.1:2092503-2117503 GCA_944039245.1 Nebria salina
CACGCTCTTCCAGCTCCCTCCTACTGTTCCCCTCAACCAGCAGCAGGAGATCGTCGGCGTACGCGATGGTCTCTATCCCCCTCTCCGTCAGATCATTCAGCAAGTCATCCATCATCATGTTCCAAACCATGGGGCCACACACAGAGCCTTGCGGACAGCCGCGCTCTACATTCTTCCAAACTATATCATTCTCACCACGTATACAGACAAGTCTGTTACGAAAATAACTCTCCCAGAGATTCTGTTCGTTGCAGTCCATGCTCGCTATCTTCCTTAGGGTGCAGCCCCAATTGAGGTTGTCGAAGGCACCCCGGAAGTCTACAAACACTCCCAATACATACTGGCTTTGAGAAGCCTCTACGAAACTTTTCGCTCGAAATAATGCATCGACAGTTGACCTCCAACAGCGAAAGCCATACTGCCTGTCACTCATACTTGCAGCTAACCTTTCATTCAGCCTATTAACCATCATTCGTTCTAACACTTTCCCCAGTACTGGAAGGAAACAGATCGGCCTCTACGATCTAGGGTTCGATCTAGGCTTCTCTGCCGACTTCAGCAGTACACACACTTTCGCTTTCTTCCACGCGTCGGGAAAATATCCCTCTTTCATGCAACTATCATACATTACTTTCATGTAGTCAGGGATTGCCCACCATAGTCGACGGACAATCTCCGGCCCGAACCCATCTAACCCTGCTGCACGCTTGCACTTCATTCGCATGACTGCACCGTTTATTTCCCCAACCATGAATTCCCCCCTGTCGACGTTCACTCTCTCTTGTGCGACCTCTTGTACATTTCCACCCCCCGCTGGGAAGAATTCTCCTAACAGAATCTCTATACTCTCTCGCCACGTGCGCGCCTCTCTTCCATCCTTGACCATCATACACAAAACATTACCCCACTTGCGTCTCCCTCGACATATCTTATATACTTCACCCCATGGTTCAGCATTCCCTCTAACTCTCACATACTCGCGCCAGTTGTCCTCCTTAGTCCTGCGTAAGGTTTGCTTGTACAACTGTTCTTGGCGCTTCCATTCACGTTTAAATACGTCGATATTAACATTCGCTCGTTTCCTCATTCGCTGGTACATACGTCGCGTCCGTCTGGCGGCACCTCTCAGTCGCTGGAGATCATTCGTCCACCAAGAGTAAGACCCACGCCCTACTTTGGTTTTCCTAAGCATTCTGTTACACACTTGCGTTAAGCGCTCATTCACCTGTCGCACCTGTTCATCCACGCTCATTCTTTTGAATTCCCCGATGCTACAATCGGGAAATTCGAATGCAATCGCTCGCATGAATTCATCCCAATCTACATTCTTCACGCTCCACCCAGGTGCGTTGCCTTCTGGCCTGCGAACCCTGGGGTGCTTGAAGACTACTACAATCGCGTTGTGGTCACTCATGCTCCATTCAGGCTTCAAAGTCCATTCCTCGTCGATGCCACGTCCGAGTGACCCTTTCATGAGTGTGACATCGATGTCACTTTCGCCTTGTGTTGAGCTGAATGTGAAGCATTCGCTTGGCTCATTCATGATCCGAGCTTGATGCTGGAGGATGAAGTCCTCCAGTATCAATCCTCTCTCCTCACTCTCTGTTTATCTGTGACCAATCTTACTGTACCACAACGGTGATACTGCGTTAGCATCCATTCCAATAAAAACACACTTGCCATTCGCCATATCAAATATTTGTTCAATGTATTCTAGGTGGACCGCCAGATCCTGCCCGTACTGGCAATAGACGGACGTAATATACAACTCCCCAAAACTACCTCCAAGCCATACACATACCCCATGCTCACTAACCAATTCGTTCACGGCAACAACGTCAAATGGACCGTTGATCACAACTGCCGCCTTCGCCCCGCATCTTTCATTTGCACTGACTTTCATGCTAGGTGGAATACCACACACCTGCCCATGCGCAACGTACGGCTCCTGAAGGACTGCCACGTGTACGTTTTCATTCACCAATGTCATTCCCACATCCATCATCACTTCATACGAACGCTGACAATTCAACTGGAGTATACGCAACACATCCATTACTCGCGGGTTTCCCTGTCTTTCATACGGACGAGCTCTCTCATGTACATCGGACATTCCGGGCTAACTATGGAATGCATATGCGGAAGCTTACGCATACCGCAATTGCGGCACTTCGGTGACGGGTGTTTACATTCGTTCATTAAATGGCCAGTCACTCCGCATTTCTTGCACACTCTCAGTTTTTCTTTACATTCACTCATTCGGTGCCCATACCCAAAACACTTATAACATTGCTGCACACGGTCGAATGACTTAACTTTGTACCCCCTCCAACCTACGTATACCCTCTCATTCGTTATCAGGCATTCCCTAGCCTTTGCAGGCATTTCGATTATGAGGTTCCCTACCTCTTCCCCCTTCTTACCGTTCCAGGAAAGCAATCTCACTCGCTCCTTAAATTCTTTCTCACTCAACACACTAGTTAAATTTCTTTCATACATTTCACGCATGAACTCATCCATTACCTCTTCGTTGGCGACGTCGTATACAATGACCTTGGGTCCTACCTGCCGTGGCTCGGAGACAGTGAGCCCCAGGTCTTTAAACTTCCCGCAATCCTTTAAGGCCTGAAGATCCTTCTCCGAGTCCACTTCTATGGCGACTGCCCCGGCCCTTGTCTTACGCGTGCCAACGACCTTGACCCATTCGCTCACGGCTGGCCTCACCGTCTTGTGGATGATGTTCTCGATGTTTTTGCTTGTTACCTTTTTGTCGTCGGTGTGTACAACGCACGCATACGTCTTCTTCCTTGGTGGCGCTGTTGGTACTCTAGCTGCTGGTTGCGGTGCTGCTGTGACTAAAGGTTCCGCTGTTCTTACCGCTGACCTACCCTCAGTCATTCGCCAGAGACTAGCATTCATTTCCTCTAGTTTACCATTCATTCTCTCATTCGTTAGAAGCACATTCAGCATGAGCTCCTCATATTCCGCTACCCTATCCAACAGGAACTTGGCCGATGACTTACTCACCCTGTTGCCATCCTCCGAAACATATACCCTGATTTTACTACTAATTTCCTGCATTTTCACAACGGTCGCATCCCTAAAAACATTTACATTTGTACTCACACTCGAGCCACGCCCATCACTCTCCTCCGGCCGGACCCTCTTGCGCGCTGTGGTCACGTCCTGGTTCACTGCAGCCGTCGGACTCTCTTCTTCCATCCTCTCACCCTCAACTGGTGAGGCAACGCCGTCTTCTGCCATCGTGGCGGTCTTGGTAGGCACAAAGCCTAACCAAGGGATGCCCCTGGACGTCTTCAACAAAAAGACACTAAAAACAGCACTCTTGTACGCCACTGGACAAAGTTACAACACTTTTTAACAATTAAAACCGAAAATTTTGGCCTTTAAATACGTAAACAAACACAATAAACAATTTTAAACAAACAAATTCGTGTTTATTCCACAGTTTACTGGGAAAAAACAAACAATAAAAACAAAATAACACTAAACAATTCTATATTACACCTGAATAACATGCAATATCGAATACGTCCGTTCTCTACGAATGTAGAACTCGAACTAGTAGATAGGGACAGTGGGAATCTCGTTAATCCATTCATGCGCGTCACTAATTAGATGACGAGGCATTTGGCTATATAAAATATTTATTTGTTCGCAAGTTATTACATAACATGAAATACATTTTGGCTATAATTAGATCCGAGCCAGGCGATTTTAAAGAAGTTAATTACAAGATCCAAACCTTATGATAATTTTTTATACAGAGTACATTGATAAAAGACAAAATACAAATCAAAAAAATGAACTTATGTAAAGAATCATAGGGCTTGGGGCGCAGGTGTTAAGGTCCACGTGGTCGTGTTGTTGGAGTAGGAGGCGGTCCTTGATGGGGCGGACGTCCTCGCCATACGGAAGCCATGAACATGCGGTGGAGAGAGCTGCCCCACTTGAGACAACTATGGACGCATGAAGCCATCAGGCCTGGTGTTATGGCTAGCGCTTCCTCGGTCCTATGGTTGGCCCTGGGCCAGATCCCTCGAGCACCTAAAATCAAAGGAAGAACCGTTATCTGTTTTCTTACCAAAGAATGATGAGCAGCTTCAAGGAACTTGGGGTTGTCGTACACCAGCCTTTTCCTATCCCAGGATTCAGCTAGCGTACGAGGTCCCTCCCATGAGACCTGGACGTCGCAGACGATGACAGTGTCTGCGGAGGTGGTGATTACCAGGTCTGGTATGTAAAGCTGCCCATCTGGATGCCTCACATGTGGCTCTACTTCCGTGGTCCAACCCTTTGCCCTTGCGTGTCGTGCCACCTTTTGGACGATTTCGTTGTGCCGTTTTATTCGAGCGTGGTGTGTCGTCGGACACCCCTGGAGGATATGAGAGATGGATTCCACTCTCGGGCATCCCGCGCGATACATACGCTCGGCTGGGGGGTTGTAGGGCGTACCTCTACAGGGTAAGTTCGCCGTTCGTAGGTGAACGGCACGGAGGAAATCGTAGCCTGTCCATCCACGGGGTGGGATTGCGATCCAAGATCGGCTAGCAGCCGCATATGACGATTCCTGTAGGCCAGTGCTGTAGGGCCTCTGAACGATAGCCTCCCTCCACATGGGATCCGGGTTGCCTCGCCTACTAAGGTGAGACATCCGTTCGTGGAAGGAGGAGGTGGGGGGTGTTTCCAAAATCGCTTTAACGGCTGGGTCTTCCTGGGCAAGTTTGGTGACGCGCTTGGCCATGAGGTGGGGGATTTTTAGACGAAGCTGAGGGATCCCTAAGCCACCGTCGGCGACTTTCGCGTAGAGAAGCTGGTTCCCTGTGTGCTGCTGCAGGTGAAGGATATGCTTTGTGCTTTTGCGCAGGAGCTTGTCGCATTCGCCGAGAATGCCTGCGGTGGTGGCAGGGCTCTGTAGGCCGTGGTACATCCTTGGGATTAAGTACGATTTGAGGATCGTCAGTTTCTGGTTTGGCTTGAGGGGTGCACGCTCTAGGTTTCTAAGCCAGGAAGACAG
Organism: Nebria salina; assembly: GCA_944039245.1. Taxonomy (NCBI): domain Eukaryota; kingdom Metazoa; phylum Arthropoda; class Insecta; order Coleoptera; family Carabidae; genus Nebria; species Nebria salina. The sequence continues at coordinate 2,097,542 of OX063269.1, forward strand.
GTTGAAAACTGTCGGCTTAGCCGTGCCGGCGGTAGAAAAGCTGTGACCTAGGTATCGGAAGAACTTTAAGTCAAAAATGACGGGGATGGACCGACCTTCTACCCGAAAGATGGGCTTAGACCGGGGAACCGATTTGCCCTCGTACACGGCAGCCGTGATCGAGATCGATTTCCCCGGGTTAAGAGACATCCCTCGGGCTTCGAAGAAGTCGTTGGCTATGTGCAAAGACATAGCCATGTCCACCTCGCGATCTTCCAATAGCACCAGGTCATCAGCGAAACCCAGGGCGGCAATCCTCAGGCCGGGAGCCAGAGATCCTCCGGGGCGTTGGGAGTTAATCAAGGTGATTATTTCGTCGATGACGATATTGAAAATTGCTGGACTGAGGGGGTCACCTTGTTTAACGCCGCGGCTGAAATGGATCGTATCTGTGGTGGAATGGCCACACTTGATGGTAGTGTGGGCGCGAAGAGTATCCAGGATATACGTTGTCGTGCCGTGGTCGAGACCGACACGGGCGAGGCCTCGGGCGATGGAGTGGTGCGACAAGGTGTCAAAAGCCTTCCGCACATCGAGGGAAACCACGTTGTGTGATTTCCCTTGAAGCCTGCGTGACCTGATGTAATGGTCGAGAAGGAGCGTGTTCGCCAGGGTACCGTCCGTCTTACGGAAACCGCGCTGCATGGAACATATCTCTACCGCGGCGTCGATCCTGTGGGCTAAGATGCGATGCAGCAACCGCTGCACCGCAGAGCCGATGGTGATGGGCCGCCAGTTAGCCGGGTCGCGTAGGTTCCCCTCCTTAGGAATAAGGATGGTCCTAGATTCCCGCCATACGCTAGGTGTGTGCCGCCGATAGAGGACCAAGTTGAAGATGACCAAGAGAAGGTGTTTTGGACATCTCCGGACCTGGCTTACCGTTATTCCATCCGGCCCTGGAGAAGAGTTGTTCCAGGACCGCATGGCGGCAAGGAGCTCGCTCTCCTCTATGGGGCGGTGCGTATGTAGGGGGAGCCGAAGGTGGTGATACGCTCACCGTCTAATGGGGAAGGATCTTCCAGAATTTTGTTAGCGAGAGAGGATCTTTTCTTAAGGAAAAGGTCCTGACACTTTTTATAATCGGCGGCGCGCCTTTCCCTAACGGAGCTAGGTGATGGAATTGGGCGGCCGCTATGAAGAAGTGGCAATTTGGAATGCCTAGCACCTTGTGATCGTGGTGGGGGCCGCCTGGAAGGGAAGAGTTTCCTCAACCAGTTGGTAGCGGTTTCGTCAAATGCGTTGAGAGGTCCGGTTAACCCTTGCTGGATTAAGATCTTAGTATCCGTGTCGGAATTTTGTTGTGCTTCGACGAGGAACTGAACGAAAGCCTCGTCGAGTTCCGAGGGACCGAGCCTCTCGCTGTTAGGATCTTGGGGGACACTTGGTATGGGGATTGCAACAGGCGAATCCGATTTTGGCCTGCTCGTGGATGGTGGCGGAGGTGGCGGACTCGGGGAGTCCAGCACGATGGTGGTGGGGGGCAAAGGGCTAGTGGATGTCCGAAGGGCAGTCCATCGACGAGGGGGCGTACCGTCCCAGGAGGGGACCCTTTTCCTCTTGGCGGTGACTTTGCCAGGAGGGGGACCAGATGGAATGGTCACGGTTGGTGCCGAGTCCTTCCTCTTGGGCGGTGGCTGCGCCAATGGGGAAGACGAAAGACGTCTTTTCCCCGAAGTACTGGCTAGCACTGGGGTGGAAATGGGGGGTAGCCGAACCGACATTAAGGGGATTGGTGGGTTTGCCTTGGGGGCGGGAGGCCTCAAGCCAGAATGTCGATGAAGGACGGAGCTGGCTGGGGATCCCGGTCGGTGAGGGGGCCTAACCGCCGCAGAGAGAAGCGGAGGGATGCTCCTTAGAGGTGGTGGAGTCTGAAGCGCGGGCGAGGGTTGGGGGGCAGAAGATGGGCCTGGTTTGAAAAGGTGTTTCAGTGCCACATCTTTCTGCTCCTTCTGCGCTCTCGCCAAGTAGAATTGGTATTCTGGCTTCTCTCTGCAGTACCGTATCTGGTGTTGCGTCAGACCGGTGGCCCGCTCAAGTTCTTTGAGGTTAACTAGCCCCTTTTTGCTCTAAGCCTCTATAGCAGCTATAGAGGCCAGCAATTTAGTTTCAGGGGCGGGGAGTTTTTCCTCGAGTTGTTTCCTATAGTTCACGGGGTGAGCCCGGCGTTCGTGCTGGCGCACGGAAGCAAAACTCGGGAAGGACATGTGGCAAACCTCACATCTGGTGCGGTCACGAGTACCGCAGTCTTTAACGTGGCGAGCCATGCTAGCCTTGAATGGGTAGGTCTTCCCACACTTGGGGCAGCTATGCTGACTCGTGGAGGGGCGCTGAACTTGATCAGTTGGGTCCTGCTGGGCGCCAGAATGAGACTTGGCGCCGGAAGTAGAGGGGGTTATGGCAGGACTCGCGGATGCCGCTGGGGTTGCAGCGGATTGCTGTGGTCTCGCGACCGCCACAGCATAGGAGGAGGGTCTCCCCGTGGAAGACGGAAGAGAGCCAGATGGAGTGTTATGGGACGTTGCGGAAGTCGTCGTAATGGGTTCCTGGGCCCTCCCAGGAGAGGGTACAAGGGTGGACGAACCCTTGTCCACCCTCGTCCGAGGCTTATTATTTTCTTCATCGCGTGCAGAAATAATAAGGGCCGTAAGTGTGAGGAGGGATGCAACCCCCCCTCACGCCCTAACCCTACCACAGTTAGCCTGCATTCACATTCGGCGGAAACACTCATGTATCTGCCGATGGTGGCTTGGTGCGTGGACAGAAGTCCTTTGAACCGACTGATTTTTTATCGAGCTTCTCTGCTCTAGATCCAATGTGTTCTGTTAGTCTCTTTCCCCCTGATCTAATGGGGGTTTTAGAGACGTAACGGCGCTACCTCGAGAAGGATGCAAACTACCCGTTTGCGCACAATTGGTCTTTGTATATGGCTAGGCATTGGCGGTTATCAGTTCCTGTGGCAGTAGGCACGGGGCCCGACTTACCTTAAGTACAAGTACCCAAAGCATCAGATCCCCCGGTCCTATTGCCACAGTTATGATACCCTAAGGTTTAGCATCACATATACCTGGTCTTTCGACCACAGCTGATAACAATGACTAACCAAAAAGTAAAGAGAGTCATAGTTACTCCCGCCGTTTACACGCGCTTGCTTGAATTTCTTCACTTTGACATTCAGAGCACTGGGCAGAAATCACATTGCGTCAACACCCGCTGGGGCCATCGCAATGCTTTGTTTTAATTAGACAGTCGGATTCCCCAGGTCCGTGCCAGTTCTGAGCTGTACGTTAAATGGCGGCCGACGAGGACATCCAGCGATAGCGTGAACCATCCGACCCAGAGCCTCATAGCAAGTAAGTTCCGTGGGAGGCCAAGGCACGGGACCGAGTTTGGATTCGCGCAAGGTTCACGAAAGCACAGTGGCACACACGCATGTTTGCGGTCGACAGACCGTGGACAGGTATGACGTATACAATCGTTTCACTAGTCTGCACCTCGCCCAGGCCCGGCACGTTAGCCGAAACCCACTTCGCTTACCCGCCCGACACGCCCCGCACCCCAGAGCCAATCCTTATCCCGAAGTTACGGATCCAATTGGCCGACTTCCCTTACCTACATTATTCTATCGACTAGAGGCTCTTAACCTTGGAGACCTGCTGCGGATATGGGTACGAACCGGCGCGACACCTCCACGTGGCCCTCTCCTGGATTTTCAAGGTCCGAGGGGACAATCCGGACACCGCCGCAACTGCGGTGCTCTTCGCGTTCCAAACCCTATCTCCCTGCTAGAGGATTCCAGGGAACTCGAACGCTCAAACAGAAAAGAAAACTCTTCCCAGATCTCCCGACGGCGTCTCCCGGTCATTTTGGGTTACCCCGACGAACTCTCTTGCGAGGGCCCGAATTTTTAACGGTTCCGCTGCCGGGTTCCGGAATAGGAACCGGATTCCCTTTCGCCCGATGGGTGTGATACCAACAAAAATAAAAATAAAATCATTTATATACAGGAAATAGATGCGCGACACACACACATCATATATGATCGAATTTTATACTATATAACCGTACATCACGAAAATTAACTACACATCAGGCATTATCCACTTTCCATCTCGCCGCAAATACACACACATGTTACTTACGTTATGGCGTTGACAGGACGAATGCGAGACATAATATATAATATTATCTATACGATATACAAACATTATATACCACATATTATGCGCAAAAACAACAACTGTAGTTGTTGAGTGATATATCTATATAGAGGAGAGACACCGCGACACAGGCACGTACGCAAAACACAACACAACTACACTAGAAAAGTGTACAAGTAACTAGTACAAGTGTTATTCTATATATGTGTGTGTGTTGTTTTAGTTGTTGCATTTGTACGAGCATGTGCACGAGAGCTTCATATATATGTCACATAATGATGTATATAAAAATGTATATCACTTTTTGTATAAATATATAAATATATATTTATATATGTTCAAATTTTTCCTTACCATAGCAGCACCTATATACAGAGTGATATGTGCGTACCGACAGATAGACGAGATATATATAGAAAAGTGTTGGTTGATACGTTGATACTCGCCACCGCACAAGCAGCAGCGCGTGTGTTATTTTCTATATGCAATGAAAGTCAAACATTGATAAAAATGTATATACGAGATATTTTTATGTATCTCTATTTCGTATTGTATACAATAATAGATAGTTTTCTATATAGTATTTGATTGAAACACACCAACATCAACATCAGATTTCTCCTAGGGTGCAACAGCTGTTCACACGAAACCCTTCTCCACGTCAGTCCTCCAGGGTCTCGCTGGAGTATTTGCTACTACCACCAAGATCTGCACCGACGGCGGCTCCAGATGGGCTCACGCCCAATCCTTCTGCGCTCACCGCCGCGACCATCCTACTCATCGTGACATAACGGTGCTCGACCACGCGTACGCAGTTAACAAAACATCCGAATTGCCACGACGGTAGAGTATAAGCATGACACTTTAGCGCCATCCATTTTCAGGGCTAGTAACTTCGGCAGGTGAGTTGTTACACACTCCTTGGCGGATTCCGACTTCCATGGCCACCGTCCTGCTGTCTTAAGTTACCCACCCCTACCAAGTTACCACCGAAGTTACCAGACGTGTGTGCACAGTGCTCAAGTTTGAGGTTAGTTGGTTAGTCAGCATTTATCGCAATTGGGGCGCAGCGCTGATGGGGTAGAGCCCGTTCGAGGCCAGCAGCGGGTGTAAATACTGTAGACAGCGAAGAGCGCGGTGTGTGAAGAGTGTGGAGAGGGAAGAGTGCGGAGTGGGAAGAGTGCGTGGTGGGAAGAGTGCGGAGTGGGAAGAGAGCAGAGTGGGAAGATTGCGTGGTGGGAAGAGTGCGGCGTGGGAAGAGAGCGGGGTGGGAAGAGTGTGGTGTGAGAAGAGTGCGTAGTGAGAAGAGTGCGTAGTGGGAAGAGTGCGGAGTGGGATCATAGCCCTGTGGGGATAGTGATTGACAGTGCGATAGCGAAGTGACGTAGTGGTGGAACATCGTCGGCTAGGGATAGAGTGTAGGTGGAACATTGAGTGGGGATAGTGAGTGACAGTGCGAAAAATTCCCCAAAATTTCTCCGGCCCACCGAAAAGCCAAATCTGGTATCAGATCGGGTGAAACGACCTCTGTTTGCGAGATACCGCTTGGACTAGGCCCAAAAAATTCAAGGTCAAACCAAGCCGTGAACTGTAGAGACTATACATCGTGCGGGAAAATCCAAATATGCTGCCAGAATAGATAAAACGCGCCCGACCGCGAAAATTTAACGGGCGAAGGGGAGCGGCAAATTCAAGTTTGAAAAAAAGGGCGGCAAAATTAAAAAATTTGAAAAGCGGCAACATTATATTCGAATAATGGCGGGTATTGAGGGAGAAACGACGGGAATCGAGGGAAATCTTGCGCTAGAAAGCGTAACAGTAGAAAAGGTTTATAAATACTGTGAAGATATAAAATTGGCAATACCACTGAGTGGAGCACAGGGGGTGGTGGTAAAGGATATACGGATGAGTTAATTAAAGGTGTAGCGGAGCTCAGTGGCGCTCTAAAAGTACTGAGGAGCGAGCTGCGGGAGAGAGACAAGAGAATAATACAGATGAGTATTGAACTGAGAGACAGGGTAGAGGAGAGCCCAAAGGAAATCACAATCCAAAATTCAACAAGCGGAAACAAGAACAAGAAGAGTTATGCGACACCACAGCGAAGACATACGCAATCTTGGTACAGCCAGAAGACGAGAAACAAAAAAGCGAGGAGACGAGGAAAATAATTAAGGGATTCATAGACCCGGTGGAGGGGCAACTCTCAGTAATGGAAATGAGAGGAACTCAAAAAGGGGGAGTTATTATAAAATGCAGTAAGAAAGAAGACACGGAGAAGATAAGAAAGGCAATGGCAATAGTGGAGAAGAGTAAATTGGAAGTGAAAGAAGTGGAGAAACATAGACCAAGGGTGATGATACCAAGGATAGAAGTAGACACAGAGGAAGAGGACCTGATAAGAAGCATATGGAAGCAGAATGAGAAGATCAAGAGCGAATATCCGAGAGAGGAGGACCTTCAAAAAGAAGTAGTGGTAAAATTACATTTGAAATCCAGATGGGACAAAGAATACAAGAACGTAGTGCTCAAGGTAAGCCCGAAAGCGAGGAAATTGATACTCGACGGACTAATCAACATCAAGTGGCAGAGAGTTCAGGCAAAGGACTACATATCGGTAGTCCAGTGCTATAAATGTTATGATTACGGGCACATTTCAAGTAAGTGTGACAGCGAACAATTATGTGGGTTCTGCGCAGAAGCCCACGAGTATAAAAAATGTAAAAACAACAAACCATACTGTGCAGTTTGCAAAAGAGCAAATGCGAGAACTCGACAATCAAATCTCAAGGTTGATACACACCATGATGCAAAATGGACGAAATGCCCCACGTCGGAGAGGGTGAGGATGGCTGTTATAAAAAGTATCGATTATTATGGGGAGTAGAGAGATAAGACAAGATAATGCGGAAGACAACAGGGAAGAGAGGAAGGCACAAAGGAGCGAAGGCAGCGAGGAGAAAGTTGGAGACAGTAAAAGGGAGGGAAAGGCAGTAAAATGCTACCAGACGAATCTAAATCTGTCAAAGAGTGCTACCAACAGCATCTGCAAACTGATGGAAGAGAACGGGATCGATTTGGCTTTTGTACAGGAACCTAATGTCAAAGGGAAAAAGATAAGTGGACTAGGGGATAAGAGTAAGGTGTTTTATAGTCAGAAAGCCCAACCAAAGACGGCAATATATGTGAACAGCCAAAGTATAGATGCATGCTACTTAGAACATCTGTCAGGGGAACACGTGACAACCGTAGAAATAAGCACGGAAACAATCAGATTCTACGCAATATCAGCATATGTGCCGTGCGAAAAGAACAAAAAGAAAAACTTCCAGGAAGTCATCGATGAATTGGAGAGGATAATTTGGCAAGTTATAGATAAAGGGCAGGTGATTCTATGCGCTGATACAAACAGCAAATCAGCAAACTGGGGCAGCGAGGAAGAGGACGAAAAACTTACACGGACATGCTGGAGAGATTAGGGATGACAATACTCAACGAGGGAGATACGCCGACATTCGACGGCCCAGCTGGAAGAAGTTTCATAGACGTGACGGCGGTCACATACAGGATGTACGGGAAGATTAATGACTGGCGAATAGCAGATGAACGAACATCAGACCACAGATTGATACAATTTACGATAGAAAGCAGAAGAGGAGAAGGAGAGGAGAAAGTAGGAGGTTTCTGTAGCAAAAAGGCCAACTGGGAAGAATTCGGTAGGAGCTTGCAGAGAAGTGAAGATAAACTAAGAAAAATGATGAAAGAAGCAGAAACTAGACAACAAACGAACGAGTTGGCTCTAGAACTTAACAACGCGGTCGGAAGAGCATGCAATGAATCAATGCCAAAAAGGAAAGGATTTAAGGGAACTGTACCTTGGTGGACGCCCCAACTGACGGAAATGAGAGAAGAGGTGAGGAACAGGAGGAAGAAATATCAAAAGGCAATGGGAAAATACAGGGAGGAGCTAAGGATAGAATATATTGAGAAATTCAATGAATACAAGACCCAATTGAAAGTGACCAGATTGGAAAAGTGGAAGGAGTTCTGCAGTGAGAGCACCAAGGATGACCCATGGGGAGCCGCGTATAAGGTGATAAGAAATAAGAAACCAAGGGCCAGATTAGCGGCAATTAAGAAAACCGATGGAACCCACACGAGCAGCCTGAGCGAGACCATGCAGGAAGTACTGGGGAATTTCTTCCCGGAAGACACTGAAGAGGAAGACAGTGAAGAACAAACAAGGGAAAGGGAGAGATCCAGGAGGGCAAAAGGGGAAGGCACGGATAGGGAAATTAGAAAAGCAGAAATAGAGAGAGGAATAAGAACAATGCATCCCAGGAAGGCACCAGGGCGTGACGGAATCACAGCGGATGTGGCCCTTAAGGCTTTCGAGAACATACCGGAGATATTCGAAGGGATATACAATAAGTGCCTGGAGAAAGGGGTGTTCCCAACTTGTTGGAAAGTGGCAAAAATAGTTCCGATACCAAAGCAGGGGAAGAATGATTACACAATCGCTAAGAACTACCGGCCAATAAGCCTACTTCCAGTACTGGGGAAAATCCCTATCATAGGGAGAGTGGAACACTGGTTAGAGAGAAGGGGAGGATTTAACAAAAACCAATTCGGGTTCACGAAAGGGATAGCGACAACAGACGCGATAGGCAAGCTGGTGGAAGAAATAAGGAAAGCAAAGAGGGAAGAACAATATTGCGCTGTGGTATCCCTGGACGTAGCAGGAGCCTTTGATCACGCCTGGTGGCCGGCAATTATCAATGAGCTGGAGGGAAGAAAATGTCCGGGAAATGTGTTGGAGCTCGTGAAGGATTACTTCAATGGGAGGGAGGTCGTCATGGAAAGTCAGAGGGAGGAATTGCAGATGGAGGTAAATCGGGGATGCCCACAGGGATCGAGATCCGGCCCAGGCTTCTGGCGGATCATGTACGAGACAATTTTCAGAGAAGAACTTCCGGTTGGATGCGAAGTCATGGCGTTCGCAGACGATACCCTAATAATAATAAAATCAGGACAGTACAAAGGGCTGAAGGAAAAGACCAACGAAGCGCTGGAAATCTTGCACAAATGGGCCGGGAAGAAGAAGCTAAAGTTCAACGCATCAAAAACAGAAGCGCTCTTCTTCGGGAAAAAGCCAGGGCAGGATAGACCGACGTTCAAGTTAAATGGGGAGAGGTGCACTGGCAGCATCAAATATTTAGGAGTCATGGTGGACGAGAAGCTAAATTGGAAGGACCACGTGGACAAAACGGCGGCGAAAGCTAGAAGTGTTACGTACAGAATGAAGGCGGCGTGTAGGCTGACGTGGGGGCTTGGAAGAGATGCAATGAAGCAAATATATGAGGGAGCTATACAACCGGCAATAACCTATGCTGCGGAAATATGGGGAGAGGAGAGACCCCAGAAACAATTGACAAAACTGCTATCAGTGCAAAGGATCGCGATGAAAGGGGCGGCAACTGCGTATCGCACCATTTCAACGGACGCAGCAACAGTGTTAGCAAATGTGCCACTAATAGATCTGGTGGTTAGAGAAATCCATAGGAGGCGGGAAATAGAGAAGGATGACAGCCAAATAGAAGAATTGCTAGGGATAAAGGGTATCTCATGGGAAAAGAGACAAAACACCCAAGGGAAAATACACCCAGCGGACCTGGCCAATTTTAAATACGAATGCGGAGTAGAAAACTCAGAAAGAATCAGAATTTATACGGATGGATCAAGAAAGGAAAGTGGAGCAGGAGCAGCCATAGCAGTATATAACGGAGAAGAGGAAATTGACCACAGGAAAGTAAAATTAGGAGGAGCCAGTACGGCATTCCAGTGCGAGTTGGTCGCGATAAGGGAGGCCATAAAATATATCAAGGAAAATTCAATGACCATCAAAGAATGCTCTATCATAACTGATTGTAAAGCGGTGCTGGGAAGCCTAGCCAAAATGAGAAAGGCCACGGAGCTAGGAATGGAAATATGGGAAGAACTGATTGAGACGGGGAAGAAAACAAATATAAAATGGCATTGGCAAAGGGTGCACTCATCGGAACAGACCGAGAGGGTCGACGCATTAGCAAAAGAAGCGGCAACAGAGGAAAATCCACAAGAGGGAATATTCAACAAAGCGGCCAGAAACATGGCGAAAAAGATTACGAAACCGCTGCTAAAAAGAGAATGGGAAGAGAGGTGGAAAGAATCCAAGACAGGGAGATACACGGTCAACTTTATCCCAACGGTGGAAGCAAGATCAAAAATAGGGACAAGGATGGATTACAAGTTGGTACAACTAATTACGGGGCACGGGAACTTTAATAAATATTTGGTCAAAATCGGGAAAAAGGAGGACCCAACATGTGAATGCGGAGAAGGGGAGGACGACGCGGAGCATACGCTACTTAAGTGCCCAATAGAAGAAGAACCAAGAAGGAACGCAGCAGCGAAGCTAGCAAAGGCAGGAATAGGATGGCCCAGGAACGTAATGGAGGTGAAACAACTTGCCAACAAAAAGGAGTGGTGGATAGCGATCAAAGGGATGGCGACGGAAATAGAGAAATTGACGATTGACAGGGAAGTGCTAAGAACAGCGGCAAGTGCGGAAGGTGAGTGAATTAAGGGACCAAAACAAGTGACATCAACAAGTGAAAGTACAATGAGTGAAGTAGAGCAATGGGTGAATAAAGCAACGAGTGAGTCAGTGCAACGAGTGACGGGGAGATAAGGACAAAAGTGTTGCGATGGAATGAACTAAACAACAGCTAAACCCCAAAAGGAAAAAGAACAATTCCCCCCCGCCACAACAACCCAATCACACTGACAATCTACAAACGGCCAATTAGACACATACAACACAAACACATACATACATAAAACGCAACACGTTCACAAAACACATGTCCATGAACACAATAATTTATAATGAAATGTTAAAAATTAAATAAGGGAAAAATGTTAATTTAGGAATTAGAAATAGGAACAAATGTAATTAGGGAAAATGAAATATGAATGTAAACAATAAGGATAAGACTAAATGTACAACAAGTGAAAGTGCAATGAGTGAAGTAGAGCAATGGGTGAATAAAGCAATAAGTGAGTAAGTGCAATGAGTGACGGGGAGATATGGACAAAAGTGTTGCGATGGTATGAACTAATAGCAGCAAAACACCAAAAGGAAAAAGAACAATTCCCCCACGCCACAACAACCCAATCACACTGACACTCTACAAACGGCCAATTAGACACATACAACAGAAACACATACATACACCAAACGCAACACATTCACAAAACACATGTCCACAAAAACAATAATTAAAAATGAAATGCCAAGAATTAAATTAAGGAAAAATGTTAATTTAGGAATTAGAAATAGGAACAAATGTAATTGGGGAAAATGAAAAATGAATGTAAACAATTAAGATAAGACTAAATGTATGAGAGCGAAGTGGACGTATAGTGTAGTACCACTGAGTGAAACACTGACGAAATAAAACCTGTCTTAAGTTACCAACGCCTTTCATGGTATCCCATAAGTGTCAATTTTGGCGCTTTAACTCTACGTTTGGTTCATCCCACAGCGCCAGTTCTGCTTACCAAAAGTGGCCCACTTGGCATTCATTGATCCGATCTTCGGCTTCATGCAATAAGCAAGCCGAAGATCTCACCCATTTAAAGTTTGAGAATAGGTTGAGGCCGTTTCGACCCCAATGCCTCTAATCATTCGCTTTACCGGATGAGACTCATTCACAATTTTGTGTTATTCAATCGAATGCCAGCTATCCTGAGGGAAACTTCGGATGGAACCAGCTACTAGATGGTTCGATGAGTCTATCGCCGCTATACCAAGTTCTTACGATCGATTTGCACGTCAGAATCGCTACGGACTTCCATCAGGGTTTCCCCTGACTTCATCCTGACCTGGCATAGGTCACCATCTTTCGGGTCCCAGCGTGTACGCTCTAGATCCGCCCCAACTCGCAATGAGTGTGAGGGACGGTCCGGGAGTGCGAGGCTTCACCGACAATTGGGAAGCCCATCTTCCCTTAGTTTATGTAAAAATTATAAACTTTTACTTTCATTTCGCCTTTAGGTTTAGTTTGTGTATCTGACCCAATGACTCGCGTACATGCTAGACTCCTTGGTCCGTGTTTCAAGACGGGTCCTGAAAGTACCCAAAGCTCAGACGTCGCCGACGGGTGACGCGGGATCGGTTACATAGCCCATGCGACCAACAGTAATGTGAGTGCGGAATCGGCACCAGTCCAATTTCCACGGTCTACACAGAGTTTACTTGTCACAGGGTGTGAAAACGCTCCGCTACAAAAGAGCAGCGACCCACCACCTGACGGTTTCTACCATCGAGTCACCTGCCGGGATACCGCTAAGGTCTGTGCGACAACAAGCACGCTACTGCGAATAAACTCAGCAAACGGTGTTGCCGTACAGGCTGTCCTTATAGCGCGGATACCATAGACAATGGGTCGCGACGCATCTACTAGGATAGAAATGCACACCTCCTGCAGTAAACAGTACTGATAACGGGGCGTCCAGCACTACATCGGCGCGAACCGTTGCAGCACGAAGACGTCCCATGTAAAACGTTAACAGTATGCTACCACAGGCGAGGTGATTGAATCTCTCCCTTCGAATAGTTCGGGTTTCTCAGGTTTACCCCTGAACGGTTTCACGTACTATTGAACTCTCTCTTCAAAGTTCTTTTCAACATTCCCTCACGGTACTTGTTCGCTATCGGTCTCGTGGTTATATTTAGCCTTAGATGGAGTTTACCACCCACTTAGAGCTGCACTCTCAAGCAACCCGACTCTAAGGAGAAACTCACCCGGGCGTGGTAACGGTCACTACGGGCCTGGCACCCTCTATGGGTGTGTGGCCCCGTTCAAGAAGGACTTGGACACGTTACACACTTACCGCGTTAACTGGGCTCTCCTAAACACCACATTGCCCTGTAGCCGTTTCCGACTACGGCCTTCGGTGCTGGGCTTTTCCCTGTTCGCTCGCCGCTACTAAGGGAATCCTTGTTAGTTTCTTTTCCTCCGCTTAGTAATATGCTTAAATTCAGCGGGTAGTCACACCTGCTCTGAGGTCGCATAAATAAATATATATATATATATATATATATATATATATATATTAAAAAACTTTCACGATATATGCTATATCGTTATCAGAGGATACATGTAGCATATACAACACAGAACACGTACTACTTTTATCGTACAAAAACCATATTAAACACACACATCGTAATCAACAGGCAGGTCCGAGATAGAGAGACAAAATATAGTGCAACTACCATTAGTAGTGTTGGTTTCGTAACACTCGGCCTCTCTGACATTTTTTTTGGTGTATAACACAAACACAATAACACTCATATAGAAAAAAGATATCTCAGTTGACACCACCTCTACGTCAAGTAGACGGACGACGCAAACTCACACCAGTCACCACAAATTCTCTAACCACGGGGCATTACATATCACATATCATATCATAACCAAATAACCAACAGTTTATTTAAAATATAACTATAGACGTATTATGAAGGAGTGGTGTGGTGTGATGTGATGTGGTGTGGTGGTCTATGCCAACATCTTCATCATCATCATCATCATCATCACCACCATCACCAACATAACTGCACGAACAAAATTGCTATATAGTGTATATTGGAATATCTCAAGTGGCCGTCACATTTGTAGTTTACATAGATTTTCAGTGTATTAAAATCAGCATCCGCATGCAGCATACAATAACGATACACGGTGTTTTTGACGTAAGTTACGGACAGAGTATAGTGATAACATGAGCAACGTCAGGTCACTTACACTCTACATCATCGCGAACAGTGTATATAGTTAGGTAAGAGTGATCGCATGTCAAAGGTCTTGATCGGTATAGGGGACAACAACACTACACAACAGCAGCAACATTTTTCTTATATATATTTCCCCACACATATATTACACTACACAAACTGCCTCAGAATTGTATTGTATAACGGAGAGTGTGACAAGTGTTAGATATATAATTAAGTGAGCATACACAACAACAACAACACATAAATATATTTTTTATTTATATATGATGAATATAATGTGTGATATTGTAAACTGATCTGTGCTATATAGTTCACGGTAAACACTGTACGCTTAAATGTGTTAGTTGAACGTAACAATTTAAATGAGTAGGGACGCTTGGTCTTTGCTTGAACGACCACTGGAATCGTGTAAGTGTGCACAAGTATACGTACTACGAGTAGTAGTAGTAAACTTGTTTAATTGCACAAATACAGAGACACTGGGACACGTCCAGACCGATTGTATACTCTTGTTACTTAACACACACACAGTGAGTGACAGTGAACACACAGTTTTAACATTCACAACACAATATAGACATATAAATATTTTTTTATATAGTGTGTGGTGCGTGTGCAGAGATTCCCTCTAATAACTAACATTGCACTAGCATCTCCTCAATAAACTCCCACAGCGTATTGATAGTAAATGTATATAATGAGTGAGTGTAGAAATATAAAAACATTGGAGTGATGTGTGGATGTTGCCACAAGATCCTATAACCCTGCCATACAAGAGAAACTTTTATATTTGAACTCTTACAAAACAACTGTTCTCATAATGATAATAATAATACTATTATTATGTATATTATGTGATAATGTAAAGACGGACGAGCGCTACCCACTCTGGTCACACTCTGGCCGCACAGCATTAATACGTAAAGACACACTAAAATGTGTGTAAAGTTATACGAGTATGCGATGTTTAATATATAAATGTGATAATAATACGACTATGCGTTCTCTAGCGTTTGTGCCGTTGACATGAGACCGATGTATACACACAAAATTGTATTGGCATATACGGCTTGGTTTCTTTCTTTCTATCTAATATAGTTATAATATATATTAATATGTGTAGTAAATACTTGGTAGTATAGAGAGTAAAATATTATGGTTTCTAGAGTGAGTGTGTAGGACGACACACATACGAGACGACAGTGATGTCGATATCTATGATTTTCTCTATAATAGTAGAGTGAATATATATGAAATATGCTAGTACCATGACAGAAGAGGCTTCTCTTTGTGAAACTACTGACAACAACAACAGCAGTAGCAGCAGCAGCAGAGCATATACTGACTACTCTATACGGTGTTGTCGGATTGTGTTTTGGTCTTTTTATGTACGAGTACAAGTCACACGCGTGTGTGTATGTGCGAGTATCTTAATAACACATATACGCTACCGGTTAGGTTTGCGACGAACTGTATCAACATATAACACATCAGATGCCCGCGCGTCTATAGCGCTTGACAAATGAGTGGTGTTTTACTACTCAGCCGCCGCTCACCTTCTATGTAAGGAACCGGGCTGGGTTTGGTATATTAAACTGTATACATGTATTATAAAAAGTCCCAGTCCACAGAGTATTCTCTGTATATCTAAATATATTTCAATATATTAAATATTGATAATACATAGAATAATATACATACTACGGGGACTCCTCTGTTTCATACACACAGTATAGAGTACAGTCTATGTGAAATGGTGGTGTGTTGGGTTTTGGAGGTGTGTGTGTGTGTATTGTACGTCTGCGAGTGCAAAATCACAGCCGCACACACATCATCTACAACAGCAACCGGCAAACACACAATCATCGACCAGCCACACGCACAGACGGCAGAACAATTTTATACATCAGAATAACCCCAACGCCGGATACCCAACATCGCCTGACATCTATTACACAGCAACACATATCCACCGGTGTGCGTGAATCTGCTTGCGTTGTCTGTGTATATATACTAACTACTCTTTGTGTGTGTTGTGTGTACACTGTGTATTGTTCAACCAAGTACATGTTAGAGACAGAGTGTTTTTGTTCTGTCTCAATTTAGTAGCAATGAGAATGAACGCTACGAACGCAAACAGCAACAGCAACAGCAGAAGAAGCAGCAGCAGCAACAGCAGAGGCAACAGCAGAACACACCACACTAGTGGCAGCGGTGTATACTGAAGACCGGCAGTCTGGTAATTTTAATACGACCCTCAGCCAGGCGTAGTCCAGGAACAGTATCCGAGGACCGCAATATGCGTTCGAAATGTCGATGTTCATGTGTCCTGCAGTTCACAAGTTGACGCGCATTTAGCTGCGTTCTTCATCGACCCACGAGCCGAGTGATCCACCGTTCAGGGTTATATTTGTTAGGATTATAATAATAGTCATTCATTTTCCGCCACACACAATTCTTTATTGATCATCATCATCATCAACAGCATAATAATAATAATAATAATAAAATTTTTTTATATAATATTAGTCAGAGACACATATTATATTATACGGTGTCACCGATCAGACACTAACCACTCACCATTGCCCCCCCAAATAAGTGTGTAAAGTCGAGTCAAAACCTTACATATATATATATATATATATATATATATATATATATATATATATATATATATATATATATATATATATTTATATATATATATATATATTTATATATATATATCACCATTTATAGCAAATGGCTATCGTCTACTGGTGCGACGATTGAGTGACTAGCCCCCGTCGGTGACTTATTCTTGTGTGTTGTGTGTGAGTGTGTTGTTACAACATAAAACTAGTCCCACTAGTGTGAACTACGCTATGTGTATTGCTTTATCATATGCACACGTCTCTCTATTTGCGCTGTGTGAGTCTATGTGTGACTTTTCTCACCACTTTAATATAATAATGTACAGAGGAGACGCCGTGTCCTCTCCTCTGCAAGTGGTAGAAAAGACATCACCACAACTGTATTTTATAAATATGTAGAGACCGAGGTAGCAATGAATCAGACAGATACACACACAAAACTAGGCACACAGGTAAGTGTAAAAGTCGATGTAACAAACATCAACGTCAGCGTCAACAACAGCAACGAGAATAATTTTTTATATATATATATATATATATATATATATATATATATATATATATATATATATATATATATATTATATATATCCCATCATCAATTCATACGGGGGTTTCTATTAATAGATGTGCGAGTGTGTATGTACTAGGGGGTAACATACACAACATCACTTAACACTCAGTGCTATATAACGGTTATCCCTGTATACGTTATTGGCCAATGAGTGGTGATACACACAAACATCACGTATACCTCACATACAACACATACAACCTACTACACTGTTAGACACTTTCACACACAATTGCCCCAAGACTCGGTGTTAGGCTCTGTTTACTGGTGCATACACAGATTCAAAGACACACAGTGAGCCGCAAGAAACGATAGATCGAACATAATCTGGTAGTATGATGTACACGACAACGACTGCGTTTTTCCTTTCAACATCTGTATGCCAATTTCATTTATTGAGGTCTCTCTACACACTTGCCTGTCTATCTATCTATCAATCAATCCTCTTCTAAATAGACGTGTGAGAGCCTCGCGTACTTTTTGTACCATAATCTTAAAACATTTCAGTAGTGTACGGTTACAATCACAAAACAAATCAGAGGAACGATGTCTCGTTCTAGCGTCGTGCTATTTACTATATATTAGTCAACTGGTCAGGTTTTTATTGGCAAACACGCGTGAGTTGACAGTGCTAATGCGCCCTAGTCTACATTATTGTAAATGTCACGAACACTTGCCGCTTTAACCGTTGCAGAGACGTATATATATATTTAGTAAGACACACAGTGAGCCGCAAGAAACGATAGATCGAACGTAATCTGGTAGTATGATGTACACGACAACGACTGTGTTTTATCTATTTTAGTTCCAACATGTCATGGCTCGGCCTATAGTTCACACAGAACTAAGAAACGAGCCTAGTAGAAACCCTGTGAGCAAGCCCGGTTTAATACAATGGCTTTTGAAAATTTTGAGATTTTGTGAAAAAAAAATTTTTTTTTTTGTCTCAAAATTTTTTTAACTATACCCGACAAGCGATCAGTGGAAGAGATGGTCGCTTGCCCGAAACAATACGGATACGAAATGTGACCATCGTGCGATTGTAAAGTTTGCATTACACGAAAATATCACACAAAAGGTCTGTATCTCGAGTTTTAGTGGCCGTAGACAAAATTTGATAACATATTTGGTTTCCTCTTTCAAAATCAGAAAAATGAATTTTTCTGATTCTGCTCTCCTAAAGTCATTTTGGTACCCTTGACAGACCTAATTTGAAAAAAGTCCGACCGCGATATTGTTGGCCGGAAGCGACGGTGCACTTTCCGCCATCCTTGCATGGGCTGCGTGGTCCCGAAAAACGACCTTTTTGAAATAGTGCGATCGATGAAAGTAGACGTTTTTTCCTGTACCAAGGAAATTTTACCTAATTTTTTTTACTTTATTCTAAATCAATGGGTGTCCTTTACGTTGTATTAAAAAATAATTTATTTATTTGAAAATTTTTTTTCGAAAAACTTAGAAAAAATTTTTCACCAATCACACATCAATCGGTGAAAGTACGATAGGTGAAAGTGGATTTATTTCAAACTTCCAAGGGTATTTTACCTAATTTTTTTTGCATTTCTCTCTTAACCTTATACTCCTCTAGGGCATTAGTAAAAAAAATTTAATAATTTCCAAAATAAATTTTTTCAACACTTTGAAATTTTTTTCTTTCATCTTTAGCACATCAATCGGTGAAAGTACGATAGGTGAAAGTGGATTTATTTCAAACTTCCAAGGGTATTTTACGTAATTTTTTTTGCATTTCTCTCTTAACCTTATACTCCTCTAGGGCATTAGTAAAAAAAAATTAATAATTTCCAAAATAAATTTTTTCAACACTTTGAAATTTTTTTCTTTCATCTTTGGCACTTCAATCGGTGAAAGTACGATTGGTGAAAAAGGATTTATTTCAAACTTCCAAGGGTATTTTACCTAATTTTTTTTTGCATTTCTCACTTAATCTACGTACACTTTAGGGTAATAGTAAGAAAAATTTCATAAATTTCATAAATTTTATTTTCAACACTTAGAATATTTTTTCTTTCATCCATCTAACATCAATTGGTGAAAGTGGATTTATTTCAAACTTCCAAGGAGATTTCACCTAACTCTTTTTGCATTTCTCACTTAATCTACGTACACTTTAGGGTAATAGTAAGAAAAATTTCATAAATTTCATAAATTTTATTTTCAACACTTGAAATATTTTTTCTTTCATCCATCTAACATCAATTGGTGAAAGTGGATTTATTTCAAACTTCCAAGGAGATTTCACCTAACTCTTTTTGCATTTCTCACTTAATCTACGTACACTTTAGGGTAATAGTAAGAAAAATTTCATAAATTTTATTTTCAACACTTAGAATATTTTTTCTTTCATCCATCTAACATCAATTGGTGAAAGTGGATTTATTTCAAACTTCCAAGAGTATTTTACCTAATTTTTTTTTGCATTTCTCCCTTAATCTAGGTACACTTTAGGATATTAGTAAAAAAAATTTCATAATTGTCATAAATTTTATTTTTAACACTTAGAATATTTTTTCTTTCATCCATCTAACATCAATTGGTGAAAGTGGATTTATTTCAAACTTCCAAGGAGATTTCACCTAACTCTTTTTGCATTTCTCACTTAATCTACGTACACTTTAGGGTAATAGTAAGAAAAATTTCATAAATTTCATAAATTTTATTTTCAACACTTAGAATATTTTTTCTTTCATCCAT
>OX063269.1:2122503-2127503 GCA_944039245.1 Nebria salina
GATAGTTTTACTCAGGAGGGGAATACCCAGTCCACCATCCCTGACTCTCGCATGGAAATAAGCGTACGGTACGTCCTTTGGCAAACGTAGCCAAGTCCGAACTGAATCCCTGACTTTAATGTCCAGGGCTCTCAAGCATACTGCCGTCATCCTTCCAAGCACCCAAGCATGATAATGCTTGGGGAGTAAGTATTGACGAAGTATGCACAGCCGTTGTTGTGGCTTGAGAGGGGCTTTCGAGATCCACTGGAGCTCTCGGCCTAGACATTTCTGACCTGTACTCGTAGTTGTACCCTCAAACTGAACTCCAAGATACTTCCATACTTCAGACGTAGAGCGAGAGGGAAGGTATTGCCCACCCACAGTGAACAAGTCCCCTGTGAGCAGTTTCACCTTTTTCTCCCGCCCTGCCGCCGCCATAGCCACGACACAGCTCTTGGTCGTGTTGACTTCAAGCCCAAATTTGGCAAGCCCACTAGTGAACTTATCCAAATTCGCCTGTAATCCCTTTGCTGTGGACGCACAAAGAATAATGTCATCAGCAAAAGCTAAAGCATTAATCCTGGTTCCTACTAAATCATAGCCGATATCGTCGGAAATCAACTTCAGAACCTGGTCAATGACCAGGTTAAAAAGCAGCGGCGACATGGGGTCTCCTTGTTTAACTCCCCTACTCGCACTGTAGTCTGTCCATGACCCTAGACCCGAATCCATCAGTCCCTTGTGTCCATTTCGATACGCGCAGTCGATATAGTGGACCAGCTGGGCTGGAGCACCTATCGACCGCAGAGAGTGCACAATGGCATCCCATGAGACCGTGTCAAAGGCACGACTCATATCAAGAGACGCCATGTACAGAGATCGTATCCTCTGTCTTGAATCACTGAATAGAGACCGAAGAACCACAATGTTCTCAGATGCTCCATCACAGGACAAGAAGGCCCTCTGGCGGGAATCGAAAATGGGAGACCTTTGAATTCTAAGTGCTAGAATTCGGTGGAGGTGACGAGTCACCACCGAACCGATTGTCAACGGGCGATAATCTGCCACAGTCATTGGTCCATCCTTTTTGGGGATTAAGACCGTGCGAGTTTTGGTGAGAAAACGTAGGAGGCTACCTTTGAGAAGGATTGCATTGAAAACAAGCGCTATGGCTGCCGGGTTTAGTTTGACCCAATCCCGGACCTTGATGCCGTCAGGCCCAGCCGTGGTGTTTAGCTTGGGCTTAGAGTCCATCACATGCGACGGTGTGATAGGATCCCAGACTGCACTCATAGAGTCACTAGGAGGAGGGTACCGGAGCTGGCGGTCTAGTCGAACACTGGGCATTTCGAAGATCTGCTTCCAATGTTGAGCTAGTTGCTCCTGCGGAACCCCACCTTCTTCTTTCCGCATGGTGACGTTACCCTTTAAGACTTCACGTGCTAAGGCCGTGAAATCTTTCCTAGCGAGCTCTTGTGCAGCGGCATATGCGCGTTTTCTCTGCTTTCTTCCGCTGATAACTTGCTGCCCCAATACTACCGTATTGTGTCTACGAACTGGCACTATGGCTTTAGCATCCGGTAATACAGTGATCAACCATCTTTCGATGTCGTCATCAATATCACCATCTCTTGCAGCTCCTAAAGCAATTTTTCGGAGAAGATTTAGATCTTTCACATTCTGGTCCTCCAGCTCCGCAAGCAGAGCTAGGTTCGCATCCATGAACGCCTGGTTGTTCTCTTGGCTAGGATCTACTTCCTCCATAGTGTCAGGGCTGGTTACCTGTGTACGCTTCCCAACTGACGCCGCCGGCGCCTGTGGAGGTCTTGCTACAGAACCTTGCTCGGGTTCTAACCGTTTTTCTGCAAGTGCTTCTTGGACCATTTGCCGGTATTCCGCCTTACGACGGACTCCTTTGATGGACTCAAGCGAGCGATGTTCGAACAGTTCCACAAGGTGTTGGTTAACAAAGCGTACACCGTCCCCTACGGCCAGAGCTTCCGCTCTGGCCATCACCCGAAGCTCCTCTCCACTCCATCTTGGCTTCTTTCGCTCCACATTAATCCCCTGATCGGCTACGTCGGCATGTCTTCGCCGCACGTGCACACCTAATCCAATCTTGCTCGAGAATACCGCGCCGCAGGTTACACATGCAAACTGAGCACCCTCTGCTAGATTGCCCGGGGTAGAGTTGGTGCTGGGGACTTGAGAGCCCCCAGCTAAATTTCTTTGCATTACGTTGTCTTGACCAAACTTTGAGAGAGTGCGGGAAGGTAACCCGGTGCACTCTCTGGCGACAGAACTATGCGCTTGAGGTCCGCCGTAGAAGGCGCCTGCCAACTGAGCCTGGGTGGGTAGATGATCGCCCGTTGCTCCCAGAACCCAGTGCTGGTGTGTGCCAAGCACCAGCCTGGACCCCTAGCGTGGCGCAAGCGCCGAAAAGGAGGATCACCTCTATGTGGGTGTTACAAATAGTGGTAGAGGGATCAGGGGTAAAAGAACCACTTCCGTAAGATAGAACTTGAAAAAACGTGTGCTACGGCAGTCACAACCCTACTGTAGCAGAGGCATCTATAGCGAGTTGCATCGCAGAACAAGGAGATTTAGCCACGAAACGTGTTCCCAGCGGGGGCCTCGCGGAGGCACTCCTTCCCAGGCCCGGTTCCCCAACCGAGATCTCCTGGCTCCTCTTATGTTTCCTCCCATGGCTAATTTTAGCCGTGATAGAACACATCCATCACGTTACCGACTCCCGGGTGGCCAATGGCCGGACCCAATTAGCAACCACTGAGATGTCCTTCAGCAGCTTTAAGTGCGAGGGAGCACTGGGCAGAAATCACATTGCGTCAACACCCGCTGGGGCCATCGCAATGCTTTGTTTTAATTAGACAGTCGGATTCCCCAGGTCCGTGCCAGTTCTGAGCTGTACGTTAAATGGCGGCCGACGAGGACATCCAGCGATAGCGTGAACCATCCGACCCAGAGCCTCATAGCAAGTAAGTTCCGTGGGAGGCCAAGGCACGGGACAGAGTTTGGATTCGCGCAAGATTCACGAAAGCACAGTGGCACACACGCATGTACGCGGTCGACAGACCGTGGACAGGTATGACGTATACAATCGTTTCACTAGTCTGCACCTCGCCCAGGCCCGGCACGTTAGCCGAAACCCACTTCGCTTACCCGCCCGACACGCCCCGCACCCCAGAGCCAATCCTTATCCCGAAGTTACGGATCCAATTTGCCGACTTCCCTTACCTACATTATTCCATCGACTAGAGGCTCTTAACCTTGGAGACCTGCTGCGGATATGGGTACGAACCGGCGCGACACCTCCACGTGGCCCTCTCCTGGATTTTCAAGGTCCGAGGGGACAATCCGGACACCGCCGCAACTGCGGTGCTCTTCGCGTTCCAAACCCTATCTCCCTGCTAGAGGATTCCAGGGAACTCGAACGCTCAAACAGAAAAGAAAACTCTTTATTTATTTGAAAAAATTTTTTCGAAATTTTTCACCAATCACACATCAATCGGTGAAAGTACGATAGGTGAAAGTGGATTTATTTCAAACTTCCAAGGGTATTTTACCTAAGTTTTTTTGCATTTCTCTCTTAACCTTATACTCCTCTAGGGCATTAGTAAAAAAAATTTAATAATTTCCAAAATAAATTTTTTCAACACTTTGAAATTTTTTTCTTTCATCTTTAGCACACCAATCGGTGAAAGTACGATAGGTGAAAGTGGATTTATTTCAAACTTCCAAGGTTATTTTACCTAATTTTTTTTGCATTTCTCTCTTAACCTTATACTCCTCTAGGGCATTAGTAAAAAAAAAAATTAATAATTCCCAAAATAAATTTTTTCAACACTTTGAAATTTTTTCTTTCATCTTTAGCACATCAATCGGTGAAAGTACGATAGGTGAAAATGGATTTATTTCAAACTTCCAAGGGTGTTTTACCTAATTTTTTTTGCATTTCTCTCTTAACCTTATACTCCTCTAGGGCATTAGTAAAAAAAAATTAATAATTTCCAAAATAAATTTTTTCAACACTTTGAAATTTTTTTCTTTCATCTTTGGCACTTCAATCGGTGAAAGTACGATTGGTGAAAAAGGATTTATTTCAAACTTCCAAGGGTATTTTACCTAATTTTTTTTTGCATTTCTCACTTAATCTACGTACACTTTAGGGTAATAGTAAGAAAAATTTCATAAATTTCATACATTTTATTTTCAACACTTAGAATATTTTTTCTTTCATCCATCTAACATCAATTGGTGAAAGTGGATTTATTTCAAACTTCCAAGGAGATTTCACCTAACTCTTTTTGCATTTCTCACTTAATCTACGTACACTTTAGGGTAATAGTAAGAAAAATTTCATAAATTTCATAAATTTTATTTTCAACACTTGGAATATTTTTTCTTTCATCCATCTAACATCAATTGGTGAAAGTGGATTTATTTAAAACTTCCAAGGAGATTTCACCTAACTCTTTTTGCATTTCTCACTTAATCTACGTACACTTTAGGGTTATAGTAAGAAAAATTTCATAAATTTTATTTTCAACACTTAGAATATTTTTTCTTTCATCCATCTAACATCAATTGGTGAAAGTGGATTTATTTCAAACTTCCAAGAGTATTTTACCTAATTTTTTTTTGCATTTCTCCCTTAATCTAGGTACACTTTAGGATATTAGTAAAAAAAATTTCATAATTGTCATAAATTTTATTTTCAACACTTAGAATATTTTTTCTTTCATCCATCTAACATCAATTGGTGAAAGTGGATTTATTTCAAACTTCCAAGGAGATTTCACCTAACTCTTTTTGCATTTCTCACTTAATCTACGTACACTTTAGGGTAATAGTAAGAAAAATTTCATAAATTTCATAAATTTTATTTTCAACACTTAGAATATTTTTTCTTTCATCCATCTAACATCAATTGGTGAAAGTGGATTTATTTCATACTTCCAAGAGTATTTTACCTAATTTTTTTTGCATTTCTCACTTAA
>OX063269.1:2132503-2149218 GCA_944039245.1 Nebria salina
AGACGCTAGTGGCGGCCAGCCCCCTTTTGTACAAAAATTCGTTCAAACTACCATGACCCGTGAGAAGGAAACAAAGTTCCATCCCCGGATCGAACCACTCATTTTCGCACGCAAACGTTACACTGTCAATGAATTTATACAGAGCTCGCCCTGTCGTGCACTCGTTCCACTGAAGTTGGTGGATCTCATTCATACGAAGCTTCAGATATTCAATTTTCCGTGCGTACGGCATTCCCACCAGGTCGCCGCCTCTCACGGCGACATCGTGGATGGGGATGGACCGCCGGATAAGGTATGCCAAGCCTTGCCGCTTGACTTCCAAATCCAACGGTAACACCCCCATCAAGACGATCATCGCTTGCGTGGAGACGGTCCTGCATACTCTCACACACGCATACAACGCTGTTCGCTGGCACCTGGCTAGAGCGTTTCTCACACATTCGAAGTTTGTTCGTTCATACCATACTCCAGCTGCATACGTCACCCCTGCAAGAATCATACCCTTGTAGACGACGCGAATAGCGCGCCGCCCCAAGCCCCAATCTCTCCTGAGGACTCGACGGAGACCTCCAATCGCGCTCGCCACTTTCATTCTTAACATTCTCAGATGCGGTTTGAAGTCCATTCTTTCGCCCATGCATACTCCTAGGTATTTTACTTCGCGCGCGTACCTTATTTGCCTGTCATTCATTCTTACGTTGGGCGCTCTTCGCCGGGATAATCTCCCTTTCATTAACGTACACACTGTCTTTTCTTCATACACATCTACACCTACATTTGCACCCCATTCGCTCGCACAATTCATCCCGATAGAGCCACGCTCTTCCAGCTCCCTCCTACTGTTCCCCTCAACCAGCAGCAGGAGATCGTCGGCGTACGCGATGGTCTCTATCCCCCTCTCCGTCAGATCATTCAGCAAGTCATCCATCATCATGTTCCAAACCATGGGGCCACACACAGAGCCTTGCGGACAGCCGCGCTCTACATTCTTCCAAACTATATCATTCTCACCACGTATACAGACAAGTCTGTTACGAAAATAACTCTCCCAGAGATTCTGTTCGTTGCAGTCCATGCTCGCTATCTTCCTTAGGGTGCAGCCCCAATTGAGGTTGTCGAAGGCACCCCGGAAGTCTACAAACACTCCCAATACATACTGGCTTTGAGAAGCCTCTACGAAACTTTTCGCTCGAAATAATGCATCGACAGTTGACCTCCAACAGAGAAAGCCATACTGCCTGTCACTCATACTTGCAGCTAACCTTTCATTCAGCCTATTAACCATCATTCGTTCTAACACTTTCCCCAGTACTGGAAGGAAACAGATCGGCCTCTACGATCTAGGGTTCGATCTAGGCTTCTCTGCCGACTTCAGCAGTACACACACTTTCGCTTTCTTCCACGCGTCGGGAAAATATCCCTCTTTCATGCAACTATCATACATTACTTTCATGTAGTCAGGGATTGCCCACCATAGTCGGCGGACAATCTCCGGCCCGAACCCATCTAACCCTGCTGCACGCTTGCACTTCATTCGCATGACTGCACCGTTTATTTCCCCAACCATGAATTCCCCCCTGTCGACGTTCACTCTCTCTTGTGCGACCTCTTGTACATTTCCACCCCCCGCTGGGAAGAATTCTCCTAACAGAATCTCTATACTCTCTCGCCACGTGCGCGCCTCTCTTCCATCCTTGACCATCATACACAAAACATTACCCCACTTGCGTCTCCCTCGACATATCTTATATACTTCACCCCATGGTTCAGCATTCCCTCTAACTCTCACATACTCGCGCCAGTTGTCCTCCTTAGTCCTGCGTAAGGTTTGCTTGTACAACTGTTCTTGGCGCTTCCATTCACGTTTAAATACGTCGATATTAACATTCGCTCGTTTCCTCATTCGCTGGTACATACGTCGCGTCCGTCTGGCGGCACCTCTCAGTCGCTGGAGATCATTCGTCCACCAAGAGTAAGACCCACGCCCTACTTTGGTTTTCCTAAGCATTCTGTTACACACTTGCGTTAAGCGCTCATTCACCTGTCGCACCTGTTCATCCACGCTCATTCTTTTGAATTCCCCGATGCTACAATCGGGAAATTCGAATGCAATCGCTCGCATGAATTCATCCCAATCTACATTCTTCACGCTCCACCCAGGTGCGTTGCCTTCTGGCCTGCGAACCCTGGGGTGCTTGAAGACTACTACAATCGCGTTGTGGTCACTCATGCTCCATTCAGGCTTCAAAGTCCATTCCTCGTCGATGCCACGTCCGAGTGACCCTTTCATGAGTGTGACATCGATGTCACTTTCGCCTTGTGTTGAGCTGAATGTGAAGCATTCGCTTGGCTCATTCATGATCCGAGCTTGATGCTGGAGGATGAAGTCCTCCAGTATCAATCCTCTCTCCTCACTCTCTCTTTATCTGTGACCAATCTTACTGTACCACAACGGTGATACTGCGTTAGCATCCATTCCAATAAAAACACACTTGCCATTCGCCATATCAAATATTTGTTCAATGTATTCTAGGTGGACCGCCAGATCCTGCCCGTACTGGCAATAGACGGACGTAATATACAACTCCCCAAAACTACCTCCAAGCCATACACATACCCCATGCTCACTAACCAATTCGTTCACGGCAACAACGTCAAATGGACCGTTGATCACAACTGCCGCCTTCGCCCCGCATCTTTCATTTGCACTGACTTTCATGCTAGGTGGAATACCACACACCTGCCCATGCGCAACGTACGGCTCCTGAAGGACTGCCACGTGTACGTTTTCATTCACCAATGTCATTCCCACATCCATCATCACTTCATACGAACGCTGACAATTCAACTGGAGTATACGCAACACATCCATTACTCGCGGGTTTCCCTGTCTTTCATACGGACGAGCTCTCTCATGTACATCGGACATTCCGGGCTAACTATGGAATGCATATGCGGAAGCTTACGCATACCGCAATTGCGGCACTTCGGTGACGGGTGTTTACATTCGTTCATTAAATGGCCAGTCACTCCGCATTTCTTGCACACTCTCAGTTTTTCTTTACATTCACTCATTCGGTGCCCATACCCAAAACACTTATAACATTGCTGCACACGGTCGAATGACTTAACTTTGTACCCCCTCCAACCTACGTATACCCTCTCATTCGTTATCAGGCATTCCCTAGCCTTTGCAGGCATTTCGATTATGAGGTTCCCTACCTCTTCCCCCTTCTTACCGTTCCAGGAAAGCAATCTCACTCGCTCCTTAAATTCTTTCTCACTCAACACACTAGTTAAATTTCTTTCATACATTTCACGCATGAACTCATCCATTACCTCTTCGTTGGCGACGTCGTATACAATGACCTTGGGTCCTACCTGCCGTGGCTCGGAGACAGTGAGCCCCAGGTCTTTAAACTTCCCGCAATCCTTTAAGGCCTGAAGATCCTTCTCCGAGTCCACTTCTATGGCGACTGCCCCGGCCCTTGTCTTACGCGTGCCAACGACCTTGACCCATTCGCTCACGGCTGGCCTCACCGTCTTGTGGATGATGTTCTCGATGTTTTTGCTTGTTACCTTTTTATCGTCGGTGTGTACAACGCACGCATACGTCTTCTTCCTTGGTGGCGCTGTTGGTACTCTAGCTGCTGGTTGCGGTGCTGCTGTGACTAAAGGTTCCGCTGTTCTTACCGCTGACCTACCCTCAGTCATTCGCCAGAGACTAGCATTCATTTCCTCTAGTTTACCATTCATTCTCTCATTCGTTAGAAGCACATTCAGCATGAGCTCCTCATATTCCGCTACCCTATCCAACAGGAACTTGGCCGATGACTTACTCACCCTGTTGCCATCCTCCGAAACATATACCCTGATTTTACTACTAATTTCCTGCATTTTCACAACGGTCGCATCCCTAAAAACATTTACATTTGTACTCACACTCGAGCCACGCCCATCACTCTCCTCCGGCCGGACCCTCTTGCGCGCTGTGGTCACGTCCTGGTTCACTGCAGCCGTCGGACTCTCTTCTTCCATCCTCTCACCCTCAACTGGTGAGGCAACGCCGTCTTCTGCCATCGTGGCGGTCTTGGTAGGCACAAAGCCTAACCAAGGGATGCCCCTGGACGTCTTCAACAAAAAGACACTAAAAACAGCACTCTTGTACGCCACTGGACAAAGTTACAACACTTTTTAACAATTAAAACCGAAAATTTTGGCCTTTAAATACGTAAACAAACACAATAAACAATTTTAAACAAACAAATTCGTGTTTATTCCACAGTTTACTGGGAAAAAACAAACAATAAAAACAAAATAACACTAAACAATTCTATATTACACCTGAATAACATGCAATATCGAATACGTCCGTTCTCTACGAATGTAGAACTCGAACTAGTAGATAGGGACAGTGGGAATCTCGTTAATCCATTCATGCGCGTCACTAATTAGATGACGAGGCATTTGGCTATATAAAATATTTATTTGTTCGCAAGTTATTACATAACATGAAATACATTTTGGCTATAATTAGATCCGAGCCAGGCGATTTTAAAGAAGTTAATTACAAGATCCAAACCTTATGATAATTTTTTATACAGAGTACATTGATAAAAGACAAAATACAAATCAAAAAAATGAACTTATGTAAAGAATCATAGGACTTGGGGCGCAGGTGTTAAGGTCCACGTGGTCGTGTTGTTGGAGTAGGAGGCGGTCCTTGATGGGGCGGACGTCCTCGCCATACGGAAGCCATGAACATGCGGTGGAGAGAGCTGCCCCACTTGAGACAACTATGGACGCATGAAGCCATCAGGCCTGGTGTTATGGCTAGCGCTTCCTCGGTCCTATGGTTGGCCCTGGGCCAGATCCCTCGAGCACCTAAAATCAAAGGAAGAACCGTTATCTGTTTTCTTACCAAAGAATGATGAGCAGCTTCAAGGAACTTGGGGTTGTCGTACACCAGCCTTTTCCTATCCCAGGATTCAGCTAGCGTACGAGGTCCCTCCCATGAGACCTGGACGTCGCAGACGATGACAGTGTCTGCGGAGGTGGTGATTACCAGGTCTGGTATGTAAAGCTGCCCATCTGGATGCCTCACATGTGGCTCTACTTCCGTGGTCCAACCCTTTGCCCTTGCGTGTCGTGCCACCTTTTGGACGATTTCGTTGTGCCGTTTTATTCGAGCGTGGTGTGTCGTCGGACACCCCTGGAGGATATGAGAGATGGATTCCACTCTCGGGCATCCCGCGCGATACATACGCTCGGCTGGGGGGTTGTAGGGCGTACCTCTACAGGGTAAGTTCGCCGTTCGTAGGTGAACGGCACGGAGGAAATCGTAGCCTGTCCATCCACGGGGTGGGATTGCGATCCAAGATCGGCTAGCAGCCGCATATGACGATTCCTGTAGGCCAGTGCTGTAGGGCCTCTGAACGATAGCCTCCCTCCACATGGGATCCGGGTTGCCTCGCCTACTAAGGTGAGACATCCGTTCGTGGAAGGAGGAGGTGGGGGGTGTTTCCAAAATCGCTTTAACGGCTGGGTCTTCCTGGGCAAGTTTGGTGACGCGCTTGGCCATGAGGTGGGGGATTTTTAGACGAAGCTGAGGGATCCCTAAGCCACCGTCGGCGACTTTCGCGTAGAGAAGCTGGTTCCCTGTGTGCTGCTGCAGGTGAAGGATATGCTTTGTGCTTTTGCGCAGGAGCTTGTCGCATTCGCCGAGAATGCCTGCGGTGGTGGCAGGGCTCTGTAGGCCGTGGTACATCCTTGGGATTAAGTACGATTTGAGGATCGTCAGTTTCTGGTTTGGCTTGAGGGGTGCACGCTCTAGGTTTCTAAGCCAGGAAGACAGGTTGAAAACTGTCGGCTTAGCCGTGCCGGCGGTAGAAAAGCTGTGACCTAGGTATCGGAAGAACTTTAAGTCAAAAATGACGGGGATGGACCGACCTTCTACCCGAAAGATGGGCTTAGACCGGGGAACCGATTTGCCCTCGTACACGGCAGCCGTGATCGAGATCGATTTCCCCGGGTTAAGAGACATCCCTCGGGCTTCGAAGAAGTCGTTGGCTATGTGCAAAGACATAGCCATGTCCACCTCGCGATCTTCCAATAGCACCAGGTCATCAGCGAAACCCAGGGCGGCAATCCTCAGGCCGGGAGCCAGAGATCCTCCGGGGCGTTGGGAGTTAATCAAGGTGATTATTTCGTCGATGACGATATTGAAAATTGCTGGACTGAGGGGGTCACCTTGTTTAACGCCGCGGCTGAAATGGATCGTATCTGTGGTGGAATGGCCACACTTGATGGTAGTGTGGGCGCGAAGAGTATCCAGGATATACGTTGTCGTGCCGTGGTCGAGACCGACACGGGCGAGGCCTCGGGCGATGGAGTGGTGCGACAAGGTGTCAAAAGCCTTCCGCACATCGAGGGAAACCACGTTGTGTGATTTCCCTTGAAGCCTGCGTGACCTGATGTAATGGTCGAGAAGGAGCGTGTTCGCCAGGGTACCGTCCGTCTTACGGAAACCGCGCTGCATGGAACATATCTCTACCGCGGCGTCGATCCTGTGGGCTAAGATGCGATGCAGCAACCGCTGCACCGCAGAGCCGATGGTGATGGGCCGCCAGTTAGCCGGGTCGCGTAGGTTCCCCTCCTTAGGAATAAGGATGGTCCTAGATTCCCGCCATACGCTAGGTGTGTGCCGCCGATAGAGGACCAAGTTGAAGATGACCAAGAGAAGGTGTTTTGGACATCTCCGGACCTGGCTTACCGTTATTCCATCCGGCCCTGGAGAAGAGTTGTTCCAGGACCGCATGGCGGCAAGGAGCTCGCTCTCCTCTATGGGGCGGTGCGTATGTAGGAGGAGCCGAAGGTGGTGATACGCTCACCGTCTAATGGGGAAGGATCTTCCAGAATTTTGTTAGCGAGAGAGGATCTTTTCTTAAGGAAAAGGTCCTGACACTTTTTATAATCGGCGGCGCGCCTTTCCCTAACGGAGCTAGGTGATGGAATTGGGCGGCCGCTATGAAGAAGTGGCAATTTGGAATGCCTAGCACCTTGTGATCGTGGTGGGGGCCGCCTGGAAGGGAAGAGTTTCCTCAACCAGTTGGTAGCGGTTTCGTCAAATGCGTTGAGAGGTCCGGTTAACCCTTGCTGGATTAAGATCTTAGTATCCGTGTCGGAATTTTGTTGTGCTTCGACGAGGAACTGAACGAAAGCCTCGTCGAGTTCCGAGGGACCGAGCCTCTCGCTGTTAGGATCTTGGGGGACACTTGGTATGGGGATTGCAACAGGCGAATCCGATTTTGGCCTGCTCGTGGATGGTGGCGGAGGTGGCGGACTCGGGGAGTCCAGCACGATGGTGGTGGGGGGCAAAGGGCTAGTGGATGTCCGAAGGGCAGTCCATCGACGAGGGGGCGTACCGTCCCAGGAGGGGACCCTTTTCCTCTTGGCGGTGACTTTGCCAGGAGGGGGACCAGATGGAATGGTCACGGTTGGTGCCGAGTCCTTCCTCTTGGGCGGTGGCTGCGCCAATGGGGAAGACGAAAGACGTCTTTTCCCCGAAGTACTGGCTAGCACTGGGGTGGAAATGGGGGGTAGCCGAACCGACATTAAGGGGATTGGTGGGTTTGCCTTGGGGGCGGGAGGCCTCAAGCCAGAATGTCGATGAAGGACGGAGCTGGCTGGGGATCCCGGTCGGTGAGGGGGCCTAACCGCCGCAGAGAGAAGCGGAGGGATGCTCCTTAGAGGTGGTGGAGTCTGAAGCGCGGGCGAGGGTTGGGGGGCAGAAGATGGGCCTGGTTTGAAAAGGTGTTTCAGTGCCACATCTTTCTGCTCCTTCTGCGCTCTCGCCAAGTAGAATTGGTATTCTGGCTTCTCTCTGCAGTACCGTATCTGGTGTTGCGTCAGACCGGTGGCCCGCTCAAGCTCTTTGAGGTTAACTAGCCCCTTTTTGCTCTTAGCCTCTATAGCAGCTATAGAGGCCAGCAATTTAGTTTCAGGGGCGAAGAGTTTTTCCTCGAGTTGTTTCCTATAGTTCACGGGGTGAGCCCGGCGTTCGTGCTGGCGCACGGAAGCAAAACTCGGGAAGGACATGTGGCAAACCTCACATCTGGTGCGGTCACGAGTACCGCAGTCTTTAACGTGGCGAGCCATGCTAGCCTTGAATGGGTAGGTCTTCCCACACTTGGGGCAGCTATGCTGACTCGTGGAGGGGCGCTGAACTTGATCAGTTGGGTCCTGCTGGGTGCCAGAATGAGACTTGGCGCCGGAAGTAGAGGGGGTTATGGCAGGACTCGCGGATGCCGCTGGGGTTGCAGCGGATTGCTGTGGTCTCGCGACCGCCACAGCATAGGAGGAGGGTCTCCCCGTGGAAGACGGAAGAGAGCCAGATGGAGTGTTATGGGACGTTGCGGAAGTCGTCGTAATGGGTTCCTGGGCCCTCCCGGAAGAGGGTACAAGGGTGGACGAACCCTTGTCCACCCTCGTCCGAGGCTTATTATTTTCTTCATCGCGTGCAGAAATAATAAGGGCCGTAAGTGTGAGGAGGGATGCAACCCCCCCTCACGCCCTAACCCTACCACAGTTAGCCTGCATTCACATTCGGCGGAAACACTCATGTATCTGCCGATGGTGGCTTGGTGCGTGGACAGAAGTCCTTTGAACCGACTGATTTTTTATCGAGCTTCTCTGCTCTAGATCCAATGTGTTCTGTTAGTCTCTTTCCCCCTGATCTAATGGGGGTTTTAGAGACGTAACGGCGCTACCTCGAGAAGGATGCAAACTACCCGTTTGCGCACAATTGGTCTTTGTATATGGCTAGGCATTGGCGGTTATCAGTTCCTGTGGCAGTAGGCACGGGGCCCGACTTACCTTAAGTACAAGTACCCAAAGCATCAGATCCCCCGGTCCTATTGCCACAGTTATGATACCCTAAGGTTTAGCATCACATATACCTGGTCTTTCGACCACAGCTGATAACAATGACTAACCAAAAAGTAAAGAGAGTCATAGTTACTCCCGCCGTTTACACGCGCTTGCTTGAATTTCTTCACTTTGACATTCAGAGCACTGGGCAGAAATCACATTGCGTCAACACCCGCTGGGGCCATCGCAATGCTTTGTTTTAATTAGACAGTCGGATTCCCCAGGTCCGTGCCAGTTCTGAGCTGTACGTTAAATGGCGGCCGACGAGGACATCCAGCGATAGCGTGAACCATCCGACCCAGAGCCTCATAGCAAGTAAGTTCCGTGGGAGGCCAAGGCACGGGACCGAGTTTGGATTCGCGCAAGGTTCACGAAAGCACAGTGGCACACACGCATGTTTGCGGTCGACAGACCGTGGACAGGTATGACGTATACAATCGTTTCACTAGTCTGCACCTCGCCCAGGCCCGGCACGTTAGCCGAAACCCACTTCGCTTACCCGCCCGACACGCCCCGCACCCCAGAGCCAATCCTTATCCCGAAGTTACGGATCCAATTGGCCGACTTCCCTTACCTACATTATTCTATCGACTAGAGGCTCTTAACCTTGGAGACCTGCTGCGGATATGGGTACGAACCGGCGCGACACCTCCACGTGGCCCTCTCCTGGATTTTCAAGGTCCGAGGGGACAATCCGGACACCGCCGCAACTGCGGTGCTCTTCGCGTTCCAAACCCTATCTCCCTGCTAGAGGATTCCAGGGAACTCGAACGCTCAAACAGAAAAGAAAACTCTTCCCAGATCTCCCGACGGCGTCTCCCGGTCATTTTGGGTTACCCCGACGAACTCTCTTGCGAGGGCCCGAATTTTTAACGGTTCCGCTGCCGGGTTCCGGAATAGGAACCGGATTCCCTTTCGCCCGATGGGTGTGATACCAACAAAAATAAAAATAAAATCATTTATATACAGGAAATAGATGCGCGACACACACACATCATATATGATCGAATTTTATACTATATAACCGTACATCACGAAAATTAACTACACATCAGGCATTATCCACTTTCCATCTCGCCGCAAATACACACACATGTTACTTACGTTATGGCGTTGACAGGACGAATGCGAGACATAATATATAATATTATCTATACGATATACAAACATTATATACCACATATTATGCGCAAAAACAACAACTGTAGTTGTTGAGTGATATATCTATATAGAGGAGAGACACCGCGACACAGGCACGTACGCAAAACACAACACAACTACACTAGAAAAGTGTACAAGTAACTAGTACAAGTGTTATTCTATATATGTGTGTGTGTTGTTTTAGTTGTTGCATTTGTACGAGCATGTGCACGAGAGCTTCATATATATGTCACATAATGATGTATATAAAAATGTATATCACTTTTTGTATAAATATATATTTATATATTTATATATGTTCAAATTTTTCCTTACCATAGCAGCACCTATATACAGAGTGATATGTGCGTACCGACAGATAGACGAGATATATATAGAAAAGTGTTGGTTGATACGTTGATACTCGCCACCGCACAAGCAGCAGCGCGTGTGTTATTTTCTATATGCAATGAAAGTCAAACATTGATAAAAATGTATATACGAGATATTTTTATGTATCTCTATTTCGTATTGTATACAATAATAGATAGTTTTCTATATAGTATTTGATTGAAACACACCAACATCAACATCAGATTTCTCCTAGGGTGCAACAGCTGTTCACACGAAACCCTTCTCCACGTCAGTCCTCCAGGGTCTCGCTGGAGTATTTGCTACTACCACCAAGATCTGCACCGACGGCGGCTCCAGATGGGCTCACGCCCAATCCTTCTGCGCTCACCGCCGCGACCATCCTACTCATCGTGACATAACGGTGCTCGACCACGCGTACGCAGTTAACAAAACATCCGAATTGCCACGACGGTAGAGTATAAGCATGACACTTTAGCGCCATCCATTTTCAGGGCTAGTAACTTCGGCAGGTGAGTTGTTACACACTCCTTGGCGGATTCCGACTTCCATGGCCACCGTCCTGCTGTCTTAAGTTACCCACCCCTACCAAGTTACCACCGAAGTTACCAGACGTGTGTGCACAGTGCTCAAGTTTGAGGTTAGTTGGTTAGTCAGCATTTATCGCAATTGGGGCGCAGCGCTGATGGGGTAGAGCCCGTTCGAGGCCAGCAGCGGGTGTAAATACTGTAGACAGCGAAGAGCGCGGTGTGTGAAGAGTGTGGAGAGGGAAGAGTGCGGAGTGGGAAGAGTGCGTGGTGGGAAGAGTGCGGAGTGGGAAGAGAGCGGAGTGGGAAGAGTGCGTGGTGGGAAGAGTGCGGCGTGGGAAGAGAGCGGGGTGGGAAGAGTGTGGTGTGAGAAGAGTGCGTAGTGAGAAGAGTGCGTAGTGGGAAGAGTGCGGAGTGGGATCATAGCCCTGTGGGGATAGTGATTGACAGTGCGATAGCGAAGTGACGTAGTGGTGGAACATCGTCGGCTAGGGATAGAGTGTAGGTGGAACATTGAGTGGGGATAGTGAGTGACAGTGCGAAAAATTCCCCAAAATTTCTCCGGCCCACCGAAAAGCCAAATCTGGTATCAGATCGGGTGAAACGACCTCTGTTTGCGAGATACCGCTTGGACTAGGCCCAAAAAATTCAAGGTCAAACCAAGCCGTGAACTGTAGAGACTATACATCGTGCGGGAAAATCCAAATATGCTGCCAGAATAGATAAAACGCGCCCGACCGCGAAAATTTAACGGGCGAAGGGGAGCGGCAAATTCAAGTTTGAAAAAAAGGGCGGCAAAATTCAAAAATTTGAAAAGCGGCAACATTATATTCGAATAATGGCGGGTATTGAGGGAGAAACGACGGGAATCGAGGGAAATCTTGCGCTAGAAAGCGTAACAGTAGAAAAGGTTTATAAATACTGTGAAGATATAAAATTGGCAATACCACTGAGTGGAGCACAGGGGGTGGTGGTAAAGGATATACGGATGAGTTAATTAAAGGTGTAGCGGAGCTCAGTGGCGCTCTAAAAGTACTGAGGAGCGAGCTGCGGGAGAGAGACAAGAGAATAATACAGATGAGTATTGAACTGAGAGACAGGGTAGAGGAGAGCCCAAAGGAAATCACAATCCAAAATTCAACAAGCGGAAACAAGAACAAGAAGAGTTATGCGACACCACAGCGAAGACATACGCAATCTTGGTACAGCCAGAAGACGAGAAACAAAAAAGCGAGGAGACGAGGAAAATAATTAAGGGATTCATAGACCCGGTGGAGGGGCAACTCTCAGTAATGGAAATGAGAGGAACTCAAAAAGGGGGAGTTATTATAAAATGCAGTAAGAAAGAAGACACGGAGAAGATAAGAAAGGCAATGGCAATAGTGGAGAAGAGTAAATTGGAAGTGAAAGAAGTGGAGAAACATAGACCAAGGGTGATGATACCAAGGATAGAAGTAGACACAGAGGAAGAGGACCTGATAAGAAGCATATGGAAGCAGAATGAGAAGATCAAGAGCGAATATCCGAGAGAGGAGGACCTTCAAAAAGAAGTAGTGGTAAAATTACATTTGAAATCCAGATGGGACAAAGAATACAAGAACGTAGTGCTCAAGGTAAGCCCGAAAGCGAGGAAATTGATACTCGACGGACTAATCAACATCAAGTGGCAGAGAGTTCAGGCAAAGGACTACATATCGGTAGTCCAGTGCTATAAATGTTATGATTACGGGCACATTTCAAGTAAGTGTGACAGCGAACAATTATGTGGGTTCTGCGCAGAAGCCCACGAGTATAAAAAATGTAAAAACAACAAACCATACTGTGCAGTTTGCAAAAGAGCAAATGCGAGAACTCGACAATCAAATCTCAAGGTTGATACACACCATGATGCAAAATGGACGAAATGCCCCACGTCGGAGAGGGTGAGGATGGCTGTTATAAAAAGTATCGATTATTATGGGGAGTAGAGAGATAAGACAAGATAATGCGGAAGACAACAGGGAAGAGAGGAAGGCACAAAGGAGCGAAGGCAGCGAGGAGAAAGTTGGAGACAGTAAAAGGGAGGGAAAGGCAGTAAAATGCTACCAGACGAATCTAAATCTGTCAAAGAGTGCTACCAACAGCATCTGCAAACTGATGGATGAGAACGGGATCGATTTGGCTTTTGTACAGGAACCTAATGTCAAAGGGAAAAAGATAAGTGGACTAGGGGATAAGAGTAAGGTGTTTTATAGTCAGAAAGCCCAACCAAAGACGGCAATATATGTGAACAGCCAAAGTATAGATGCATGCTACTTAGAACATCTGTCAGGGGAACACGTGACAACCGTAGAAATAAGCACGGAAACAATCAGATTCTACGCAATATCAGCATATGTGCCGTGCGAAAAGAACAAAAAGAAAAACTTCCAGGAAGTCATCGATGAATTGGAGAGGATAATTTGGCAAGTTATAGATAAAGGGCAGGTGATTCTATGCGCTGATACAAACAGCAAATCAGCAAACTGGGGCAGCGAGGAAGAGGACGAAAAACTTACACGGACATGCTGGAGAGATTAGGGATGACAATACTCAACGAGGGAGATACGCCGACATTCGACGGCCCAGCTGGAAGAAGTTTCATAGACGTGACGGCGGTCACATACAGGATGTACGGGAAGATTAATGACTGGCGAATAGCAGATGAACGAACATCAGACCACAGATTGATACAATTTACGATAGAAAGCAGAAGAGGAGAAGGAGAGGAGAAAGTAGGAGGTTTCTGTAGCAAAAAGGCCAACTGGGAAGAATTCGGTAGGAGCTTGCAGAGAAGTGAAGATAAACTAAGAAAAATGATGAAAGAAGCAGAAACTAGACAACAAACGAACGAGTTGGCTCTAGAACTTAACAACGCGGTCGGAAGAGCATGCAATGAATCAATGCCAAAAAGGAAAGGATTTAAGGGAACTGTACCTTGGTGGACGCCCCAACTGACGGAAATGAGAGAAGAGGTGAGGAACAGGAGCAAGAAATATCAAAAGGCAATGGGAAAATACAGGGAGGAGCTAAGGATAGAATATATTGAGATATTCAATGAATACAAGACCCAATTGAAAGTGACCAGATTGGAAAAGTGGAAGGAGTTCTGCAGTGAGAGCACCAAGGATGACCCATGGGGAGCCGCGTATAAGGTGATAAGAAATAAGAAACCAAGGGCCAGATTAGCGGCAATTAAGAAAAGCGATGGAACCCACACGAGCAGCCTGAGCGAGACCATGCAGGAAGTACTGGGGAATTTCTTCCCGGAAGACACTGAAGAGGAAGACAGTGAAGAACAAACAAGGGAAAGGGAGAGATCCAGGAGGGCAAAAGGGGAAGGCACGGATAGGGAAATTAGAAAAGCAGAAATAGAGAGAGGAATAAGAATAATGCATCCCAGGAAGGCACCAGGGCGTGACGGAATCACAGCGGATGTGGCCCTTAAGGCTTTCGAGAACATACCGGAGATATTCGAAGGGATATACAATAAGTGCCTGGAGAAAGGGGTGTTCCCAACTTGTTGGAAAGTGGCAAAAATAGTTCCGATACCAAAGCAGGGGAAGAATGATTACACAATCGCTAAGAACTACCGGCCAATAAGCCTACTTCCAGTACTGGGGAAAATCCCTATCATAGGGAGAGTGGAACACTGGTTAGAGAGAAGGGGAGGATTTAACAAAAACCAATTCGGGTTCACGAAAGGGATAGCGACAACAGACGCGATAGGCAAGCTGGTGGAAGAAATAAGGAAAGCAAAGAGGGAAGAACAATATTGCGCTGTGGTATCCCTGGACGTAGCAGGAGCCTTTGATCACGCCTGGTGGCCGGCAATTATCAATGAGCTGGAGGGAAGAAAATGTCCGGGAAATGTGTTGGAGCTCGTGAAGGATTACTTCAATGGGAGGGAGGTCGTCATGGAAAGTCAGAGGGAGGAATTGCAGATGGAGGTAAATCGGGGATGCCCACAGGGATCGAGATCCGGCCCAGGCTTCTGGCGGATCATGTACGAGACAATTTTCAGAGAAGAACTTCCGGTTGGATGCGAAGTCATGGCGTTCGCAGACGATACCCTAATAATAATAAAATCAGGACAGTACAAAGGGCTGAAGGAAAAGACCAACGAAGCGCTGGAAATCTTGCACAAATGGGCCGGGAAGAAGAAGCTAAAGTTCAACGCATCAAAAACAGAAGCGCTCTTCTTCGGGAAAAAGCCAGGGCAGGATAGACCGACGTTCAAGTTAAATGGGGAGAGGTGCACTGGCAGCATCAAATATTTAGGAGTCATGGTGGACGAGAAGCTAAATTGGAAGGACCACGTGGACAAAACGGCGGCGAAAGCTAGAAGTGTTACGTACAGAATGAAGGCGGCGTGTAGGCTGACGTGGGGGCTTGGAAGAGATGCAATGAAGCAAATATATGAGGGAGCTATACAACCGGCAATAACCTATGCTGCGGAAATATGGGGAGAGGAGAGACCCCAGAAACAATTGACAAAACTGCTATCAGTGCAAAGGATCGCGATGAAAGGGGCGGCAACTGCGTATCGCACCATTTCAACGGACGCAGCAACAGTGTTAGCAAATGTGCCACTAATAGATCTGGTGGTTAGAGAAATCCATAGGAGGCGGGAAATAGAGAAGGATGACAGCCAAATAGAAGAATTGCTAGGGATAAAGGGTATCTCATGGGAAAAGAGACAAAACACCCAAGGGAAAATACACCCAGCGGACCTGGCCAATTTTAAATACGAATGCGGAGTAGAAAACTCAGAAAGAATCAGAATTTATACGGATGGATCAAGAAAGGAAAGTGGAGCAGGAGCAGCCATAGCAGTATATAACGGAGAAGAGGAAATTGACCACAGGAAAGTAAAATTAGGAGGAGCCAGTACGGCATTCCAGTGCGAGTTGGTCGCGATAAGGGAGGCCATAAAATATATCAAGGAAAATTCAATGACCATCAAAGAATGCTCTATCATAACTGATTGTAAAGCGGTGCTGGGAAGCCTAGCCAAAATGAGAAAGGCCACGGAGCTAGGAATGGAAATATGGGAAGAACTGATTGAGACGGGGAAGAAAACAAATATAAAATGGCATTGGCAAAGGGTGCACTCATCGGAACAGACCGAGAGGGTCGACGCATTAGCAAAAGAAGCGGCAACAGAGGAAAATCCACAAGAGGGAATATTCAACAAAGCGGCCAGAAACATGGCGAAAAAGATTACGAAACCGCTGCTAAAAAGAGAATGGGAAGAGAGGTGGAAAGAATCCAAGACAGGGAGATACACGGTCAACTTTATCCCAACGGTGGAAGCAAGATCAAAAATAGGGACAAGGATGGATTACAAGTTGGTACAACTAATTACGGGGCACGGGAACTTTAATAAATATTTGGTCAAAATCGGGAAAAAGGAGGACCCAACATGTGAATGCGGAGAAGGGGAGGACGACGCGGAGCATACGCTACTTAAGTGCCCAATAGAAGAAGAACCAAGAAGGAACGCAGCAGCGAAGCTAGCAAAGGCAGGAATAGGATGGCCCAGGAACGTAATGGAGGTGAAACAACTTGCCAACAAAAAGGAGTGGTGGGAAGCGATCAAAGGGATGGCGACGGAAATAGAGAAATTGACGATTGACAGGGAAGTGCTAAGAACAGCGGCAAGTGCGGAAGGTGAGTGAATTAAGGGACCAAAACAAGTGACATCAACAAGTGAAAGTACAATGAGTG
>OX063269.1:2149718-2232218 GCA_944039245.1 Nebria salina
TGTACATATATAATTCGAAATCCAAAATTCGAAATTTGAAAATCGAAATTCGAAATCTGAAATCCGAAGTTCGAAATCCGAAATTCGAACTTCGAATTAACCTTTAAATTCGAAATTCGAATAGTTGAAATTCGAATATTTTTAAATTCGAATTTCGAACTTCGCGATTTTCGGTTATTGACAGCACTATTCACAATACCATGTTTAATTGTACGCTGCACCACGTGGTTTATTTGCATCAGACACTCTGATTTAAACACATCCATTATTACACGATCTTTACTTGAACACTTGTTTATAACAATCACAGCATTATTGTCTTATTAATACCAGAATGTAAATCATAAATAGAACGTATTCCAACACATGCTAACAAACTTTCGTTCATCTCGCAGCTGACTGCAAGCAAGAAGCGTACACGACTGTGGAGTGCCATAGGCTGCGCAAGGCATCGTAGTGGGGAAGGACTGTCCAAACTGCCATGTTCCATTTGATTTAACTTGGTGTTGCACAATTACAGGGTTGTCCAAGAATCATCGTTCAAGTTAGTTTTGCATTATAAACAAAAGTCTTTGCAAAG
This sequence comes from Nebria salina, assembly GCA_944039245.1. NCBI lineage: Eukaryota > Metazoa > Arthropoda > Insecta > Coleoptera > Carabidae > Nebria > Nebria salina. The sequence continues at coordinate 2,150,299 of OX063269.1, forward strand.
TAATTCTACAATTTCAAAACAATTATGAAATGTAATACCTGAAATCTATTTAAATGCCAAGTTCTACCGAATTTCCATCATACTCAGAAGAAAGGTGACAGAGTTTCGTGGCCGGTCTGCCAGATTTTTATTTTTGAAAATATATATTTACATGTACCACTTCTATTAAATAATAAAATATAAAATTAGCAATAATTAGGATCGTCCTCTCAATTGTTGTAAGTTTATTGTTGAACATGGAATTAATTAACATTATTTAAACCAACAAAAATTAAATTCTTTATTTCAAATCATCTGTAGTGACTTGCACTGGACTTTCTTATACTCATTGGTTAAATCATATCATATTTTTCTAATTTATGATATTTGGCTAGAATGTCGAATATAGGAGTAGCTGAAAACGCAATTAAATCTGAAAATAATGTTGTATCTTTCTTAAAAAAATTGAAATTATCTTTGCTTATTACATAAAATAGTTCTTACATCATGCTAATTTATTCTACAATATTAGCTCGTATTAGAATTAAATAACAAGTTCGTATAATGTTTATATATTTGTCCGCAGAAAAGTTTCCGTTTATAGAAAACATTCTATATTTAAATATCTGCTGATGCTAAATTGTTACGTTTTTCTGTCTATTGATTTATAATTGAAATGAACGTGTAGCTGTGGACTATGTATAAAATCATAAATAATGTTAAAGATAGTTATATAATTGAATTAATGAATACACGTTTACGTTGGTAAATTAGGTTTGTTTTGTAAACGAAAATTAGCGCCGATCAGTTTAAATATGGCGCATCCAAGTATCTTTCGAAAGAGAGCTTGTTTAGTGTTGTTCATAATATGTATGTACATTGTAAAACATATTTTGTGATTTAATAAATAATTATGTATGTTTCAATAATACATGGATTATAGCCTCTTAGTCGCCTATCAATTCTTATTTTTGGCTTGTTATGTTTAGCACAGATATAGTTGCTTAACTTTTGTATGACATTGAATGTATTATTTTTACAGATGAAGGAATTTTATTACGTTTAAACAAATTTAATTTAGCGAAGACTCAAGTGAAATTAGATAACTATTTTACATGCAGAAATCGTATGACCGAATTTTGTGCCGATAGAGACCTGACAAGTATACAATTTGAAAATATCCGGACAGAAGTGTACTCAGACTGTGTTATTCGATTTAATATAATATTATATCTTAATTTAGATGTTTTATTCCATTACCGAAATTAACGAAAGCATTATCACGGGTATATATAGGTAAATTAATAGATACAGATCCAAGTATATTTGACTTCGATTCGATGTTTAATTATATCATTTTAATTGTAGATGTTAGAATTCGCAATGATGATTGCGCTTCCGATGTTTATATTATAGATTTCAGTTGTGTTCAACTATGGCATGTTTTGAGATTTAAACTTCCGTGTACGCTTTTGGGTTCATATCCTATTTTCATTATTATTTTAATTTATAATATTTATTCTAACCTTTGGAACACTTTTACACTAAATATATTTCTTAAAATGAATATTAAATGTCATACATAAAATTATTTAAGTCTGTTATGTTTTTTTTGATAAACAATTGACAGACGCAGATGATACGATTTATATAAAAATAAATATATTAAGAAGAAAGTTCAAGAGCAATTTTCTTGTTTCCGGTACCGTTTGGAGAAAAAAGTTTCAAATAAAAGTTGTACAAAATGCTGATATCTATAATTTTTATTGTAACAATTTTTCTGTAACTTCAACTATTTTTGAGTAATTGCAATTAAAATTTCATAATTTTTCTGTTAACCGTTTGGGGTGAAGAGCGCTCACATATACACACACAGGCACACACACACAGACGGACGTCATTCCAAAAATAGTCGGAATCGATAAAGGGAAGGTCAAAACGTATATTTCAGTTAAAATCTCGCGATCAAAATTTTCATGATTACAATACTTACTTTTACTACGCATAAGAAAGTAAAAAGCCTTTCATCTCATAAAGGTCTATAATTATATATTTTTGAATGACTTATTATATATATATATATATATATATATATATATATATATATATATATATATATATATATATTGTGACGAAGTTATGGCTTATATTTACACAAGCACTGTGGCTGCGTGGCTAGAGTGCTTGGCTACGGTGCGAAAGGTACGCGGTTCTATTCTTGGCTTCGGACAATTCAATTTCTTATATTTATTTGCGAATCTAGGCAGGTTTTTATTCAAGCCTAGATTCGTTCAATTAGCATTCTAGTATATATACGGGCCCCAGTTGAGCCGTAGAAGCACTTGCCTCTATGCGAAGTGTCTTGACAGTGGTCTTCCTTGTCGACACCTAGTGATCCGAGCGTTAAAAACATACCGTCTACCGAGATTGTCTTGACCGTGGTCTTCCTGGTCGACACCGAGGTTCCCAACCTGCGTGGTGAGTACGAGACGTTAGCGTACGTCATCCACACCGTTTCTTTCTTTCTCGTGCTTAGCGGCAGCCGTGGTTTTCCTGGCCGTAGCTAAGTGTGAGTTCCGACCGTTTCTTCCGCCCGTTCCGTTTACCGGTTCGCGTATTTTCGCGTTCTATACCGTCGCGTTTCTTTCTCATGCTTAGCGGCAGCCGTGGTTCTCCTGGCCGTAGCTAAGTGTGAGCTTCGACCGTTTCTTTCACCGGTTCCGATTACCTGTTCGCGGTCGTTAGCGTTCTGTATCTTCGCGTTTCTTTCTCGTGCTTAGCGGCAGCCGTGGTTCTTCTGGCCGTAGCTAAGTGTGAGTTCTGACGGTTTCTGACACCCGTTTCATTTACCGGTTCGCGTTCTTTCGTTTCGATAACGTCGCGTTTCTTTTTCGCGTGTCTAGTGGCAGCCTTGGTACTCCTGGCCATAGATAGACAGGATATCCGACCGTTTTACCAACCGGTAATTTTACCGGTTCGCGTATTTTTTTCTATTTCATTTCTAGGGCCGTATTTTGCCCTATCTTCGACCATTCATCCGCCGCCGACCGTTAACCTGTATGTTATTTATGTTTGGTTACTTAATAGACGAATAATAAAAACCCCGGTAACAATACTATCGTTATTTATAAAATAAACCCTGACCCTTCCGCTGCAGCTAGTCCCGGCAACCCCCCTAGTAAGTGCGTCCGCGGTAAAATAAAGCTGTAACCGCTGAAGGCGCCCGAGCACCAGGCAACCAACGCAAGCTAGTAAGGGGTTACTTTGTTACGTGGGCAATACCAGGCCCAGATAACATTACAATATATATATATATATATATATATATATATATATATATATATATATATATATATATATATATATATATATTTACTTTCAGAATGTGTTTCTGATCGTATCCTTGGTATTCATTTTCTTAACACACCTACGTGTGCAAATTTAATAATAACTTTGGCCAAATCTCTTCTTCAAAAATAGCGAATAGAGTAAGAACCGCACTATATTTATTATTAGACTATTTTTACGAATAAATTTTGTTTTTTAACTTTCTTATACGCAGTATAAGTAAGTATTGTAATCATGAAAATTTTCGATCTCGAGATTTTAACGGAAATATACGTTTTAACCTTCCCTGAAATGATTCCGACTATTTTTGGAATGACGTCTATCTCTGTGTGTGTGTGTGTGTGTGTGTGTGAGTGAAAGAGTGTGTGAGTGTGTGAGCGTGTGAGTGTGTGAGTGTGTGAGTGTGTGAGTGTGTGAGTGTGTGAGTGTGTGAGTGTGTGAGTGTAAGAGTGTGTGAGTGTGTGAGTGTGTGAGTGTGTGAGTGTGTGAGTGTGTGAGTGTGTGAGTGTGTGAGTGTGTGAGTGTGTGAGTGTGTGAGTGTGTGAGTGTGTGAGTGTGTGAGTGTGTGAGTGTGTGAGTGTGTGAGTGTGTGAGTGTAAGAGTGTGTGAGTGTGTGAGTGTGTATGTGTGTATTTTTGTGTGTGTATATGTGAGTGCTCTACAGCCTACACGGCTGAAGGGAAAATTATAAAATTTTAAATTTAGGATTTGTATGAGTCTGGCAAGAAAACCTTCTATTTTTGAAGTGCCTGTTTGCTCTAGTCATTTTTTGCGGCTTCTGTAATTACTCAAAAATAGTTGAAGTTACAGAAAAGTTGTTGAGATTAAAATTAAAGGCATTAAAACTACGAATAGCTTTTTTTGAAAAGTTTTTCAAAAAAGGTACTGGAAATAAGTAAATGGTTATTGAAATTTGTTATTATTATAATTATTTTCACAGGAATCGCATCAGCTGTGCCTGTCAATTGTTTAATAGAAAGACAGAAAAATTTAAATATTTTAGAGTTTTACTTTTAATATTTATTCTAAAAAATAATTTTTTGAAAAGGAGTTCCAAAGGTTAGTAAAATATTATAAATTAGAAAAATAGTCTAAATAAGATCCAACCGAAATGCGTATAAGAAAGTTCAGTGCATGACACTACAGATGTTTTTCTATGCTTAAGGGAGTACATCGGTTTTGAAAGTAAAATAATAGCAGTATTTTGTTAATTTTTTTTCTGCTTTATTGATACACTTGCGAATTTAATTCTTTTACCGTAACAAAGGCGTATACAACAACGTTAAAAATAGCAATTTTTCAAAAAAAAAAAACACTCAATTGCGGCAATATGGCGAATCGCGCGGAGGTCCTGATTCCGTATCCCCAGGATATCACGGCAGTTATTGAGTTGAAACACACAAGCGTACGTTTTTATTAATTTTGAAGATAAAAACTAGTCCTTGTCGAGCCCGATTTTTAAAATTTTTATTAACAAAATGGCGGCCTTTTTCATTTTTAACATCAATTTTGGGGTAAAAAATTTGTCTTTACAAGTCAAAAAATACTTAGAAATGAAAACAAAATCCTCTCGACAAAGACTCCTAAATATAATAAGCTTCAGCAGAGAGAAAGAAAAAAGCAAATTGATTGAGTAGGTCTTGAGAAATCTTGGGGATACGATTTGAAAACATAGTTTCGAGATATAAGCGTTTAAAGTTTTGCATTACATTAAAACGTAATTAATCAATATTGATATTAACTTAATATGAAACTATTCCAGGCCCATTAAAGGATCCCTCAACTTCCATTTGCAACTCGAAAACATCATCTTCATCCTGGAGCCTTCTTTGTCGCGTTCTGCGCGTCGCGCTCAGCCTTGCTTATCCGGCGACTATCTTCTTGCTCCACATATGCATGTGCACGTTGACCTATACTTATTCCCGTCGTTTCCATTACTTAAAAAAGCTGACGTGTCTGTCACTGAACTTTCTTATACATATTTTAATTAGTTCGTTAGAATAAAAAAAATTTTGAAAAATTTTAATTTTTTATAAATTCTAATGATCTGTTCAAAATGAGTGTACGAAATTATATTAGCATATACGAAAGTATATTAACACACGCAACATATGCTCAGATATCTTATATTAATTTTAAGGAAATTTGAAATTTTGATAAACATAACAAAAATATCGTCTGCTAAATATAACCGCAATTGTATACAAATAAAACAATCATCAACAATACACGAACCATTCAACATAAGATCAGATTTCTTATCGAGATAAAACGGAAACTGAAATTATTTTTAGTGCAGAGGTAGCACTAAAGGTTAAACGTTATACGACAGTATATACTTGTATGTAGATCAGCGACCGACATGCCGTGGCGAGTAGATCAACTACTGGCGGAGGTCAAGTATATTGAGTTAACCTCCACTACTAGACGTGAGAAGTATTGAATGCAATAATAAGAATAACCTAATTTTGGTTCTAACCAGTACCTTTTCTGAAAATACTTTACAAATAAAAGTTATGCGTAATATTAATATCTTTTATTTTTATTCTTACTAATTTTGCTGTAAGTACTACCATTTTTGAGTTGATGCAGAATATTTAAAAAACACTCTTTATTTGTAACCGGTACCTTTTTTGAAAAATATTTATAAGAAAGTAAAAACTGTCAAAAATTCGCCCAAAAATTTGCTAATAACAAATGTACTATACAACATAAGAAACAAATCCTACGTACTTCCATGAAGATAGTAGTTTTGAATATACTTTTAAAATGGCATATCGGTAAGAATTTGTCCATGTTTATCGGTCCGGCCAACTTGAAACATGTTGTTTCGAGAAAAACGCGTTTAAAGTTTTAAGTAGTAAAGCTGTAAAGTTGTTGCGCTTGCATTGGGCAGCGGGAGGGCTCGGGCTATTTTCGAAATTCAGGCTCTTTTAGAGTTTTCCGAAGTTAAAAACGTTGACATATTATTTTCAAGATACTAAAGAATTTTATGCTTATCTTGAAATCTATAGGGTAGCCTACCTCTTAAAGGAAAGATTTACAAAAAATGATATTATTTTAAAATTAGTACAAGCACAGATAATATATTTTTTATAAAAATTCATTTAAATATTATAACATAACTTCTGATTGTTTAGACTCAAAAATAACACTAGTTAAGAAGCTTTTGTGTTGGGAAGTTATTTAAAATATTATTTCACTCATGGAGTGCCTGTCATTCGTTGAGCATTTGAATGCATTTATAATTTGTTAAAAATGTGTGTTTTAATGCCAGTATCAACAACTTCTTATGAGAGGTCATTTTCGTTTTTAAAAAGAATTAAAAGTTATTTAGGATGTGACGAAATCAGATATTTTAGTAGATTTTATTTTATTTTGTTCAAGACTGATGTTGTACATTTTAGCATAAGTAGGCTGATTCCTGTATTTTCTGGGCTGTGGAAGATGGTCGCCAACCAAAAATGCGTCTCTTGATATTTGGCAGTGGCCGCAGGCAGACGTATTTTAATGCTCTATAATCTCCACATGCGAGATTTTTGTTTGAGAATCTGCTTGGCATATCTGTATCTATTGTGGGTCGATGTATCAGCTACATTTGTGCTGGAAAGTAAAAGATAAGTACTTTTATAATTTTCTTTACACCACGTACTAAATAGTTATATGTCTATGCAGTACCGGACTCACCTTTTGTTGGTACCCTGTTAAACTTATATTGCCTAGTTTATCTTATTTTTGTATTATTTATTTATTTATTTGTTTAATTATTTATTTATTTATTCATTGATTAATTTATTTATCGGTATCATATGTCACCGGATGTTATTGAAGTAAGGGCGAGTTATATCTAAGTAAATTATTAATTTACGGACGTTTGTCTACCTGCACGTTCCGTAAATGGTTTAGTTGATTGAGTTTGATCTACATTTTCTTATCTAAGAAAATTCTTTACTATCTTATCTGTATCTGAATTGATTTCTTTTCACATCTGTTGAAATTGTCTGGACGGTATCTGAAAATAGTCAGTAGAGTAATAATTATACGAAAGCTTTGATTATTGTATTTTCTCTTCCGAGAGACATTAATTATCTTACCTGTATCTTGTCTTATTTGGGCGAGGTGTCAATATCTGTAGTATCTGATCTCTGTATATATCTGTATATGGCCTTTGAATTTAATTCACCTAGCTGCTGCAGCTCTTATCCGCACTTCCGACACCGGTCTGAGAGCTAGTCGAGCATTTCGTTCTGTCATCTTCTCGCTCGCGAAAGTCGTTACAGTATCTTACTCAAAAGCCACTTTACTGGTAACGTACCTGCTTTCTTGTTTGTGTCTGGGAAACCGCTCCCGTGGAAACTTCACACTCGACCACTTACGTAGCACTACTTCTACATTTTAGATTTGGTAAAGCCAAATCCATAGTACCTGGAACGTTTCGTATTGTGAAACTGGCGCTCCGCTTAACATCCAGTTGAAAAGTTCCGGCTATACTTACTGAGCAAACACGATACACCAGGACCGTATTATCGAAACCTATTGGAGACCTGACGGCAAAATTCTGGTAGTATCCTCGCCACTATAATTTATTGTATTTATTCCCTGTTAATTAGTGTATATTATCTGTAAGTTAGTTTAGATTGTATGGCTGATTAGGCCCAGTTAAGTATTACTCGCATTCTGTTAATTAAATGTTATTCTTTTGAATTCGATCGTTTTTGATTCATTTGGGGCACAGATATATTTCCCTACCGTTAATACCCTCCTCTCTTCGGAACCTCGATTACCGTCACTTAGCTAGCCGGAGTAATAATCAAGGATTAATAACAACCATCTTTTGGGGGCGACGCGGAAGTCGTTACAAAGAACAAAAATGACAAAAGAAAGATTAAGCAACATTAGTATATTAAGTATAGACAAAGACATATCAAAATTAATAGATGTAAATGAAGTTGTAAATAAATTTGCAAGTTTAAATAAAATCTGAAGGATTAAATAAGTATAATTGGAACACTGATTACTGCTGTTTTTACATTCTTATACGCAGTATAAGGAAGTGTTGTAATCATGAAAAATTTCGATCTCGAGATTTTACCGGAAACTTAAGTTTTGACCTTCCCTGAATCGATTCCGACTATTTTTGGAATGACGTATGTATGTGTGTGTGTGTGTGTGTGTCTGTGCGTGTGTGTATGCTCTCACAGCCTAAACGTTTGAAGCTAAAATTATGAAACTTTAAACTTAAGATTTGCATATGTGTACCTCCTATTTTTGAAAAAAATTTCAAAGCGGTAGTGTCTGTTTACTTTTCTTCTCCGTCATTTTTTGCAGTTTCTGCAATTACTCAAAAATGGTTACAGTAACAGAAAAATTTCAAGGTATGCAAAAATTAAAGGTATTTATATTTAGCACAACTTTTGTCCGAATTTTTTCTCCAAAAAGGGTACTGGTTTCAAAATAAATTTCTGCTTATTATATATATTTTTACATAAATCGTATCATCTGCGCCTGTCAATTGTTTAACAAAATAGACTTAAATAATTTGAAGTTTGACATTTAATATTTATTCACAGAAATATATTTATTGTAAAAGCAATCTAAAGGTTAGAACAGATATTATAAAATAGATAAATAATGAAACTACGATGTGGTTTAACCCAAGAGCGTATAAGAAAGTTCGGTGCATGACACTGCAGATGTTTTATTTATGGTTTTTATATTGTATTTTAACTATGTTAAAGAATGTCTCTCCTTTTGTTTTTTAAAGAAAGTTTTTTTTGTTTATCGCCTAATAAATATTATATTGACAGCATAAATATTTTTTATTAAATTGTTAAAAATTATGTGCTCCCTTCATTTTTTCTTGATCCCAACTGGCCCCTCTAGATTTCAGAGCCTAGCACCGCCACTGTAGGAATGTAAAGATTATTCACTTTCCGTGAATCCTACAATATGTATGAGATAGCTGCATTCGCAACTGTAAGCGGTTAACCACAAGCTACTGAAATATCAACAAATATGTATGACATGGCAAGCCTGGCAGTTTGAAGCTATACTGATAATAGTCGACGATATTGTGAAACACAGCAAGAAAAATTGCATAAAACATCTGCAGTGTCATGCACCGAACTTTCCTGTACGCTTTTCGGTTAAATCACATCCTATTTTCATTATTTTTTAACCTGTGGAACACTTTTACACTAAACATATTTCTTAGAATAAATATAAAATGTCAAATTTCAAAATATTTAAGTCTATTTTTTTTTTGATAAACAATTGACAGGCGCTGTAACATCTGCGCCTGTAAAAATAAATATTATAAGAAATTTAAGAAATTTTTAGAGCCATTCTCGTTACCGGTACCGTTTGGGGAAAAAAAGTTTCAAATAAAAGTACAAAATGCTGATATCTATAATTTTTTTGTAACAATTTTTCTGTAATTGCAACTATTTTTGAGCAATTTCAGAAATCGTAAAAAATGACTAGAGTAAACATGTACTTTCGGTTGGAATATTGTTTTCAGAAACCAATCTTAAGATTAAAATTTCTTAATTTTAAAATCTCGACATCGAAATATTTCATGATTACAATATTTATACTGCGTATAAGAAAGTAAAAAGTGATATTTGACAAAAAATAAATTAGCTGAAGGTGAGAGAGCGAATATCAATTCGAAACAAATACAGTCACACAAACCATTGTCGTTGGTATTGTTGACAGTTAATCAGAGTCCATGTTATTGAATATAAGGTCAACGAAGACGATTGTAAGACCTGAATTGGTAAATAAATAAACCAAATTTCGTCTCCATACGATGACTATCAACTTACCGACGATTTTCGATTATTCGTTTCTTAACTTCAATTTCGAAAACCCGCTAATAACCCTTGTAGTCAAGTAGCTGCTATCAGAGAAGAGTTTATCTCCGCTATGGACATCATGAACGAGTTTGGATTAAAACTTGATTTGAAGAGTGTCGTTCTTAACATCAATTGAGAAGAGCACCAACTTGTTGTACTTAACAGTGAAAATATTGGCAACCTGCCTCGATGGTGATTTCTACAATGGCAATGTGGTTATAGTGGAACCAGTGAACTGTGCTAAACTTAAGAATAAAACTACTACACTGATTAAACCAGGCGCTTCGGTTACCCAAACACCAAATCAATGCGAAAAAATATTATTTGTTTTCCTGAAAAGTGTAAACTACCCCCAATTTACCTTGAAAATATGAACCGTCCTTGGATTTTGCACGACAGTGGCATCTATAGTTCGCCATCTGGAACCAGTCAAATGAATGGAATAAAATAACAAAATTCCGGAACACCACTCCAATCTTTATTCAACAGCTTTCCAAAGTCTGATTGCTGATCAAAAGAACAAGAAAAGAAAACTAATCGGCCAATATCAAGATGTTTTCAAAACCGAAATAACATCAAATGCTGTTCAGTTTTAAATATACATTGGTGATGTGCGATCCAATTTTTATGCTCCGATAAGATTACCCCTCACAACAATAATCAGGTAATGAGTATGGAAAGTGCATTTGAAGCGTTGAGTAATCCAAGCGTTTTACCAGTGGTATTGGATACAAAAAATGAGACTGCCAAAAGCTTAGAGGTACTACAACGAAAGATAGTTAACTGCTTCCCCGAATTGACGACACTTTGATCACATTCGCTGGTCCGATATTATTTTATCACATTGGACCTGAAAGCTTCAATCTTATACGAAACCAAACACATCCTAAACTATGTGAAATTAAAATTCTTTATGTAATCAAATATTTATTGGCATTCTAATACGGTGCTATTTGCTGGTTAGTGGTTGCATGCTGCGATATGCACTATTCCTCTGTTATATTTTATCTCTGCTTGCATATTGCTTAAGCCTTGTTCTCACGATGCAATGTAATTTCTATTTAATGAAATAAAGTAACAAGAATTAATCTTGCTCGGATATGTTGTTGTTCACACGGACAAAAATTGTTAATATTTTATGTTATGAAACCTTTTTGAATATGGCGGATAAAAAATCTGTCAAAACTGTCTTGTGTGTGCAATTATTAAGAAGACAAGTAAAGAGAAACGTAAATTTTGGTCACGTAGGTGGTTATTGAAACGTGATGTTGGTGATGGCAGAGGTGTATTAGCCATGTTAGATAATGAACTTGGGTTTAGTGACGCCAACTCTTTCAAAGGCTTTTTGAGAATGAATGTTGATAGTTTTGATAAACTGTTACGTAAAATAGCTCCTTTGACTACAAAACAAGACACGGTAATGAGACAGTGCATTTCTGCTAGAATGAGGAATGATATAATGCACATTTGAAATTTATATATGTCAATATTTGTTGACCTATTTTAGATTAGCTGTAACATTGAGATATTTGGCCACTTGTGAGACGTACCGAAGCTTATCGTTTGCGACAAGAATCGCGTATAACACACTTTAGTGTTTTAATACCTGACACATTGAAAGCTGTTTATGAAACTCTAAAAGATGAATATCTTAAGGTAATTAATTTGGACAAAAAACATACATTACCTATAATATTTTTTATTTATACGTTGTAATAGCCTGTAAAAGCTTCTATTTCAATTGTTCTCTAAGAACTAAATCTTTTTCTTTATCCAACGTTGTACGGCACAATTCAGCAATTGCGGTATTGTCCGGATCACCCGGAGATAGTTTCTCTTTTTCGATGGTATTTAAAATTCTCTCTGCCTGTTCGATTACATAGTCGGTATTTATTTTTGTTTTTTTTTATTTGTTTCGTGTGTAAAGTCTTGTTGGGAGATGGAGTCGGTGTGTGTGGTATTATGACTGATGTTTCTGCAGTGGATGTGGATGGTATGTTATGTGTGTAACTACCTGTTACTAAAGATTTACCTTTAGTAGTAGGTGTTTTCTGTTTGTCTTGTGTAATTTTTTGTCTTAAATCCTCTGTTGTGATTGCTGTAGTGTCTTGTGGGTAGTCATCACATATGTATGTTTTGTCATGCGGAAAGTTCTTCATTATGTATGTTGTCATGTCTTGTGTAAAATTTGCTTCTTCTGTCATAGTCTGTGTCATGTGCTGTGTTGTCGCTGGCTCCGAAATGTTCATTAGTATCTGTAAAAACATTATATTTCAGGCACCAAATACACGTGAAGAATGAAAAGAAATTGCATCTACTTTTTTAAAAGTGTGGAATCTAATTTTATAGGATAATTACACCGGCTGAGTTGTTACTGGTATTTGTGTTTCAGGTTGAGGGCAGTGAAATTAGGTGACGCTATCGAGCAATTCCGCGTTGTTTTACTTGACTTCCGGTAACGGTACTCATTAACCGAGGAAAAAGTTCTGGAAACTAAGTTATTCAATCAGCACAACGTTTGCTCGTGGGTATCAATTGCATTTACCAATATACTTACATTTTATAATAATAAATATATTTCAACCTCTGTCACTATATCCTTTAGATTTCTGATTTAGCATATTGTGTGTTTAGTTGAATTTACCTGCTTGTAACGATAGGAGTAAAGTATTGTTAAGTTATCTATAAGTCATGTACCAAATCACGAATTTGGTTGTTAGGTTCTTCTATTTTCTTTTAGCTTTTATGCCAAGCTAAACGACACATAATCATCTTAATGCAAAAGGAAATAAAAATGTGGTAGTAGTTGATTTGCTTAATAATTTATTTATATTATTACAATAATACCAAATAAACACTTAATTTTTCTTCATTGTAATTCCAGCCTGAAATAAATGATAAATCATTAGACTTAATTGTATTAAATTGAGGATCTTATAACTTTCGTTATATATCTAGCAACAACCATTACTTGAAACTAAAGAAATATAAACATTTCATATTCTCCATACTTGTTAAATTAAAAAAAATTCAGAACTCTCTTTAATAATAACACATAAATAATCAAACTCACCAAAATTGTATGACTGAATATAAATATATATAAATATATATATATATATATATATATATATATATATATATATATATATATATATATATATATATAAATAATAAGTAATTGAAAAACACACTTAAACTTTTTCAGATGCGCTACATAAATTTATTTGAATGAATCAAATAGTTGTATATTTTGAGGAGATATGATAAATTAGCTACTACTTTACAAGTGTTTCTATATAGAAATTATGCTTATTACCGATTCATACTGCTACCAAAATAGCTGTTGCTTACACAACTGATAATCAGTTTATTCCAATTTACTTACAGCATCGCCCTTAGTTTTCATGCAGTTTGCAAATTTTTTTGCCGCAACACATTTATCGGTTTCTGTTGTTTCTGTAAAAATCAAACATTTTAAAATTTAGCAATGATTATATTAATAAATTAAGTTCTGAGGATAATTTAAAGAATCATGCGAGCCATGATAAACTACTAAAACTTCATTCTTCTTAAATTTAAATATTTGAAATCATTCTTACCGGCTGCTTTGCATTCTTTTAAGATTTTGACCAATTTATCAAACATTTCTTCATTATGCTCTTTCATTGGCATTAAAAATACTTCGGCTTTTTTTATGTCCATAGTGAAATCTGCATTCATCTATATTTATGATATCAAAATTAAAAAAGTAATTTTTCTATAATTCAGAGAATAAATGACTTACAAGTCCAGTTTTCATCTGAATACATCCCATCAAGCATTGACCAGCTTTGCTACTAGCTTGATGTGTTTTCAGCACTTCTTGAACATCATCTATTTATTTGCAGAATAAAAATTGTGAGTTACTAATCAATTTGTATGAAAGTGTACGTAAATCATTAAGTTTCTATAGATTACCATCAGAAGCAATAGACTCAGCTTTACAATCTTCCAATTTCTGTTTGAATTCGTCATTCTTTGGTCCGGTCCATCCTGCCTGCACATATAAAAGTTTCAATAGCACTAAATCTGTCATAAACTCAAAATTAAAATGTTATTTAACACTATCGTTTTATATTGGTTTGATTCTCAATTGAGAGGTTATTAAAGTTATACTGCAAAGGAACCGATCTGTTTTACTATGATACATAAGCGAATGAAATTGTCTGAGTCTGAGCAGCCAATACTTGGCTCAAGTAATAATTTTCAAGTAACAATATTCATTTCACATAATTTTACATAATGTTTTTATATTCAAAAATAAAATAATTTCGAATAGATCAGTTGCATAGACAATTTAAAAAAAACTTACCCTGATAACGCAAACAAATGAAATAATGAAAAGAACCACCGCGAAACTTTTCATATTGTATGTTTATAGTTATATGTTAGTTGTACAGAATGCGATTAATAAGTAATATCATTTATATTTATGTCGCTGATTTTTTAGTAACGCAATATCCTCTTTTTTTTTCAGGTCTGATCACTCGCCGTTTCCGGAAAATAATTTTCTATTAAATTCGTTCGCATAATAGTACATATTTGTAATTTATTTTTATAAATTACATATACCTTTTTAAAATATAGATTTTTTGTATGTATGATATTGCTGTTTATCTGACAAATATAATTGAAACACCATCAGATATTTCATTCCGGAAATCAAATCGTCAATTAAGTTTTAGTCATTTTTTAACAATATGTCAAAATATTTGATTATATAGCCTTTCTTAAAAACTAAATATGCATTCGTGAGATTGACTTTAATAAAGGTTATATGACACTATCTGTGAAGACACAATTTGGTATAAATTGAAAACAATCGTAAAAATTAAACGATTTGTGTGCCTCTAACAAAATATACTTTAACAAATTATCTTATGTTTGGATGTAATGCAAGTGCAAGTTCGAGCATAATATTTATAAAAATTTCAATATGTTAGGCAATATAAACAATTTAGCAAATAATTATTTAATTTAGCGAAGACTCAAGTGGAATTGGATAACTAGTTTACATACAGAAATCTCATAAAGGTCACTGTCTGTATTTATATATTTTTGATTCTTATTACATATAGTTCTTTTTAGAATGTGTTTTCTGATCGGATCCTAGGTGTTCATTTCCTCAACTACGTATGCAAATTTAGTAATAACTTTGGCCAAATCTATACTCTTCAAAAATAGCGAATAGAGTAAGCACCACACTATACTTATTATGAGTCTATTTTTATGAATTAATATTGTTTTTTTTTCTATGCTTAAGTTTTCGTGCATAATGATTACAAGACGCTACATACGATTGTAGATTCAAGTACTTTACCTATATAATACGAAGGTTCTGAGATATCCATTGGCAAATCAATTTCGTAGTATTGATTAGTAAATCATAAAATACACAAGTATCTGTTTTTCCTAAACGAAAAATAATATTAATTACCTCAATGCTTATAACAACCGAAATACTTAAATCACTATTAAATATTTGATTACGATATTTATGTTAAGTTTTATTAAGCATAATTTGCAAATTTCTCTATTTTTATAAATATCAAAACTTTATACTCCCCTAGTAGCACCAAATACCAAACAAATACATATTGGATATATATTGTATTTTGGCCAAATATGGCATATAAAGCGCAAGCGCTAAAACAATGTTTTGTTATAGTGCATGCGCCTGCATCTACATTGTATTGCAGAGACCAGTGGCGTATTATTTGAAGATAGCTCAAATTTACCTAAAATGTTAATGAATCGTGTTTTAAAGATTGAAATAGTAATTTACATTTATCGCCAAATAGTTTTTCCCCTTACTTATGTTCCTAATATAACGTGCGGAACGTAGATACGAGTACAAAAATATGGATGGGAACTAAACACAGCGGGCCTCAGCGCCACATTGAGCCAATATGTCAACCAATTTTGGTATTACATTACTGTGCTATTGGGGAATACTTTGAATTATCCCGTTTTATTTGATTTTAGTATTTTTCGCTACATCATTTATTACACCCCCCACACAATTTGTTATTTTTTATTAGCATAGATATAAATTATGAAGTACATGTTATACTAAAATATCTAAATTTATTTCAAATATAATTAAGAAAACTGGCATCAATTCGTTACGCAGCATAATACAGGGCTTATAGAGGAAGGAAACAAAAAGTCGAACAAGGAACTTCGATTGAAACCATTGTTATAATTAAATTAATCTACTATTTAAATAAATACGATACGCCATTGATGGACAGTAATTTATTGAATTTGATTTTATAATTCAAAATAAATTTCTTGAAATTATAGCAAACTGCAGTTTGCTATAATTTCAAGAAATTTATTACTATGCTACATGCAGTATGGTTTCCGGAGTTCAATCTTGAGATGGATCGTTCCAATTTGGTGCTATTTTCGTAAATATAAATATATTACTACGGGTATATTGCCAATAAATATATATTTTCTATAAGAATTGTATTGAACTATTTTATATAAATAATTATTATTAAAAATGGAACAAAATAATTACAGTTAATTTATTAAAACTGTAATTTGATTATATTTTAACTTGGATAAACATAAGATTATTATTTTCAATTTATTACTTCTAATTAAATAAATGCCAATTTGAATAATTATAATTTATGATTAACTTGCCCATTTATGGTCAATACCTATTGAATGTTTTACGTATATATTAAGAAGGTAGTCCACTCTGGAAATTTCAAAATATCGATTTTTATTTCTTTGGCTTAAAAAATACTTTGGGGTAGATATTACCGCTAGTCCGCAAGTAACGTCGTTCAAGAGTTACAGGCCGATTAGTAGACCCATGTAGTGATGCTCGGAGAACCCGCCCTTTACCGGCGAAACATTAAACGCGATTATCTCGAAACGATGTTTTTACAATTGGCGGGAGCTGTATCTCTAAAACGGCTCATCCGATTTAAACGGCGTTTAGAATTCTAGATTTGGAACCTTTGTATCTAATGAAGTATGTTTTTTCGAAAGAATCAAATATGGACTTTTGGTGCAAGCTTTTATCTCCATTTTTAGGGTCAAAAACAGACTGTTGTTTTCAAAACGTCGCCAAATTTTTATTTCTCAACCAAAACAAAAAAGGCTACTAACTTCAACGGGAAATTTATTAGGGAATAACAAAACCAAAACTGTTTTGTTCTATTTCCAATGGTGTGGCCGGAATCATTCCCGCCCCACGACAACTTAAACATGGAGGTGTCCTGCAGAACCTGGTGTAGCGGCCAAAGGAGTGAATGGATTTTAATAAAAAAATTTTTCTTTAAAGAAGACATTTCAATAATTTCAACCATGTATTCCATTTTTAAAATTAATCGTTATTTACCCTTAAAAAATATTTTGCGAAAATGACCTATTTTTCATATCGTCAGAGTGTACTTAATATAAAAGTTTTTATATTTTAAGCAAAAACTTATGCTTTATATTTAAGTATAGCTCATTATAAAGGTATTTCTTTTACAAAACTTTAATGAGAGCTTCGACGTACTAATTTTGAAATTTGCGCTAAAACTACGTCAAGTCGCGCTATCATAGTACAAACAGCAATTTATTTAGCCGTTTGCGTGTTCAATAATGAATGGACATACCAGATGCACTGGTAATTGGGCCACATATGTATTCTTTTTGTACGAAGAAAAATCAGCTTCGTGTAGAACAAGCTTCTGCGCGTACGTCGTGTGGGCGTAAAACCGATGACTTAAAGCTCAAATCGTGGAACAATCGACTAGGAACAAGAAAAGAGGATGAATATTGTGGACCAGGAATAGATGAACTGTGGTATGTCTTGATATTTTCTATTTCATATCAAAGCAAACTAAATATGAAACTTTAAAAGCGATTTTCTCGAAACTACATTTTTGATCTGGTTTTCTCCACCAATTAACATCGGATCGAATTCTCGTTTAAATTACCTTAATTTCAATTAAATTTTCTTCAGTTAAGCGTAGGGATTTTTTTAAAAGTGATAATATTTACTCTGGGTAGCTCTTTGGAAAAAGGAAATATCTTACTGATTTTTCGATTTTAAATTTGTAGGTCTGCCATTTTTACATAAACAGTTTTTTTTAAAATTCGGCTACGCATAATTGGACGATTTAATATAGATGAAAACTCTGCTTTAGTTTTTGTTTCAGATTATCACAGATAGGAGTTATGATGATAACCACCGAGGTGCGTTCTACGGGCAGCGCGTTTCAGTGACCTTTGTAACACCGTTGTAAAATAAAAACTTTATAATTAAAAATATTCATTAGGAAAGTTATATTTGTATAATGTTTGTATAAATAAAAAATAATTTTCAAAAAATCATGTAATTTAACCTTTGTCGCCACGATTTTTCTCCCTCTGGTACAAATATCAATATGACTATTCTAATTTAAATGTTCTATCTAACATATTTTGTATTTTCATACACTATTATTTGCATTGTATTTATCCGTGAATTATTATTCCCTAATAGCGCATCAATTCCTCTTTTTGGGATTGAACTTTTTAAAAAAACTTTAAACTCGTTTTTCTTAAAATAAGATTTCTTCAACAGGCGCCCAAGATTTCAAATAAAGTCTTAGACTAATCAAGTTAATTTATTTTTAATTTGCTTGCATATTGAATACCTACTACGTCCTCTAGAATCACTTCTTGAAAATGCATAGATTTTCTTACAGCCGATTTTTAATAGTAGAAAATTAGCGATATTTTCAAAATATCTTTCGAACATTTGTAATTTTTTTACATCATTCCAAAAATAGTCGGAATCAATCCAGGGAAGGTCAAAACGTATATAACCGTTAAAAACTCGAGATCGAAATTTTTTAAGATTACAATTTTTACTTATTCTGCGTATAAGAAAGTAATTTAAATATAGTATAATTTTTTCTAATTGTTCAAAATTTATAATTTATTAACTTTCTTATCTTAAGCTGATATTTATAAGAAAGTTCAGAGCAAGACAGTGCATAAATTTTTGATATACAATAAAGTTAAATTAGTAAATGTTGTCAATAAATGAAAATAATTATACGAGAAACATTATTTCTTTTGACATTTAATTGAGACACCAATAAACTATCAAAATAACGTTGTTTTATCAACCCAACCTTCAGTGGTGTATTTCATATTGCATATCACATTCTGTCAAAATATACCACAAGCACAGTGCCACAGTGCCACAAGTAGAAAAAAGCTAACGTGTCTGTCACTGAACTTTCTTATACGCATTTTAATTAGTTCGTTATAATTAAAAAAATTTGAAAAGTTTTAATGTTTAATAAATTCTAACGATCTTTCCAAAATGAGTGTACGAAATTATATTAGCGTATACGATAGTATATTAACACACTTATGCATCTTATATTAATTTTAAGGAGACTTGAAATTTTGATAAACGTAACAAAAATATCGTCCGCTAAATATATCCGCAATTGTATACAAATGAAACAATCAGTAACAATACACGAACCATTCAATATAAAAACAGATTTCTTATCGAGATAAAACGAAAACTGAAATTTTAATTAGTAGTGGCATAGCGATGACATCATTATAGTAGCCACCTTTAGTGCGGAGGCAGCACTACAATATTAAGCGCTGCTTTACGTTATACGTCAGTATATACTTGTCTGTAGATCAGCGACAGAAATGCAATGGCGAGTAGATCAATTGCTGGCGGAGGTCAAGTATATAGACTTAACCTCCGCTACTAGACGTGAGAAGTTATGAATGTAATATTGAAAATAACCTAATTTTTTTTGTAACTGGTACCTTTTCTGAGTATACTTTTCAAATAAAAGATTTGCAAAATATTAATAGCTTTATTTTCATTTTTACTAATTTTGCTGTAAGTACTACCGTTTTTGAGTTAAAGCAGAATATTGAAAAAACACTCTTTTTTTTCGAACCAGTACCTTATTTGAAAAATATTTTCAGATGAAAGTTAAGCGAAATATTAATATCTATTATTTTTATGCTCAAATTTTTGCTGTAAGAACTACCGTTTTTGAGTTATAGCAGAAAAGTGCTAAAATTGAATAGAGTAAACCTGCACTTCCTGTTGGAATATTCTTTTCAAAAATAAAAGGTTTTTTGGCCAGGCACATACAAATCTTAAGTTTAAAGATTCATAACTGTATCTTTTACCGTTTAGGCTGTAGAGCGCACACATATACACAGACAAACTCACACACATACACACACACACACATAGACAGACGTCATCTCAAAAATAGTCAGACCCAATTCAGGGAAGGTCAAAAGATATATTTCCGTTAAAATCTCGAGATCGAAATTTTACAAGATTACAATACTTACTTATACTGCGTATAAGAAAGTAAAAATAAATATAAACACAAACAATAAAACTTCACATTCATATGTATTTGAAGATATTCTAAAACTAAGTAGCATAAGTTTTGGCAGAATAAATTCATATATGTTCATACGGCGAATAACAACACTAAACAAGTTCTCTTTCGGAAGATACTTAGATGCACCATATTTAAACTGATCGGCGCTAATTTTCGTTTACAAAACAAACCTAATTTACCTACGTAAAAGTGTATTCATTAATTCAATTATATAACTATTTTTAACATTATTTATGATTTTATTCATGGTCCACAGCTACACGTTAATTTCGATTATAAATCAATAGCCAAAAAACGTAACAATTTAGCATCAGCAGATATATAAATATAGAATGTTTTCTATAAACGGAAACTATTCTGCGGACAAATATATAAACAATATATATATATATATATATATATATATATATATATATATATATATATATATATATATATATATACTAACGTGTTATTTAATTCTAATACTAGCTAATATTGTAGAATATATTAGCATGATATAATTTGATGTTATTAGCAAAGATAATTTCAATGTTTTTAAGAAATATAAAACATTACTTTCAGATTTAATTGAGTTTTCAGCTACTCCTATATTCGACATTATAGCCAAATATCATAAATTAGAAAAACATTATATGATTTAACCAATGCGTATAAGAAAGTTCAGTGCAAGTCACTACAGATGATTTTAAATAATGAATATTATTTTTGTAGGTATAAATAATGTTAATCTATTCCATGTTCACTAATAAACTTACAACAACTGAGAGGACGATTCTAATTATTGCTAATTTTATATTTTATTATTTAATAGAAGTGGTACATGTAAATATACATTTTTAAAAATAAATATTGGGCAGACCGTCCGCCTCAAAATTCTGTCATCTTAGAACTTGACATACAAATAGTTGTCAGGTATTACATTTCATAATTGTGTTGAAATTGTAGAACTACTTTGCAAGGATATTGGTTTAAAATGCAAAACTAACTTTAACGATGTTTCTTGGAGAACCCTGTAAACACCAAGGTACATCAAATGGAACATGGCAGATTGGACAGTCCTCCTCTACTACGATGCGTTGCGCAGCCTATGGCACTCCACAGTCGCGTACGGTTCATGTTTGCAGCCAGCTGTAAGCTGCCCGAAAGTTTGTTGGAGTGTGATGGAATGCGGTCTGTTTATGATTTACATTCTGGTATTAATAAGACAATAATGTGGTGAGTGTTATAAACAAGTGTTCAAGTGGTTTAGTAAAGATCGTGTAAAAATGGATGTGTTTAAATCAGAGTGTCTGATGTAAATAAACCACGTGGTGCAGCGTACCAATAAACCTGTTAAGTGTGAACAAAATGGTTATAATATCATTGTCAAATACAATTTTATATGTAAACATGTATTTCGAAGAACGCAGAACAGATGCCTGCAATATAATTAGTGAAAAACATTATAGACTTATACACTGAGGCAAGCGACATTCGTCCTTAATGGCTATATTAGTAATTTAGCATATAGTTCGATTATACTACATTCAAAATACAGATTTAATAATTAATATGTATGAATTACCAACTTAAAATTGTTTGGCTTCTAAATAAGTTCGTAAAACTTTACAAAATAATAAGTTTTGTAATGTGTATGATATTCTTTCGTTTACTTAGGACTTGTTTGAATGTACAAGTAAAGATTTGGAGATATATTAATCTAATTTGCATATATTCCTTGACATTTTCATTTTACGAATATCTATTTTAAAAATATAATTTCCAACACAATACACTGACATGAACCACGAATGTGATCATACGTAGTACATGTAATAAAGATTATTCAGTATTGGTCCATTACCGAGTTTTAATTTAAAAAATCTGCCTGTTCCTTCTGACAAATATAATAATATGTTCACCCTTAATTGTATACAGAAATACAAGTAAGTCAAAATTAAAAGTAAAAACATCTTTAAATCTAGAAAGATAATATTTGGTAACATCACAAAGTTCTCATAACATATACACCAAACTAAAACAGTACTTCTATTACATCGATATCACTACTTACATTTAAATCGCCATCACTAGAACTACTTTCGTTAACATTAATAATGTATTCATTTGCAATATAATATTAACTAACATTGATTAATTAATAAAATTACATTAGGACAATTTGTCGGTGAGCTATATTTTCTTCTAATGTTTGCTTATATTTGTCCCCACATTAATTCGATTGGATTACATATATAATAAAATGGCGGCAAACGTTAAATAGTGTGCCCAAACTTTTCACCTATAGCACCACACACATATTTCTTCATTTTCGTTTTAGTCTTCATCACTTCCAATAATTGAGCCAACTTGCTTCAAAATTCAAATCCTGTACATATAAATAATCTATTATTTCTGACTGTTTACTACAAGTACTTGGCACTTTAATGCTCCGTCGCGAGTGATATGACGCATTGGCCATAACAATTACACTCCGCGGTGGTAAATTTGGAATTAATTTATCTTGATAACACACAGAGAAATGTATGTCAGTAGTTAATATAAATGTATTAACTACTAATATAAAATATATCAAAAAAAGAGACACCTTTGCACGTTCTTAAGGGTTAATATCTCCATATATTAAAATTACTTAATATATTATATATTACATTAGCAATATGTTAATAATACTGCATTCTCATCACTGCTGTTCACATACTTAGATTTAATATTCTATATATCTAGAATCATATTACTCATGTATTAGTGATTAATAAGAAGGAAGTAGTTGTTAATATATTTGAATATTAGTAGTAAATATAAGTATAGTAACTGTTAATGTAATTGGATATTGAGTACTAATAAATTTATAATGCAAACTTCGCTGTAGAAAATGTAAAAATCCAACGAAACCGAACAAACGCTGCGCATTGCGCATGTGCATAGACGCATTTAACATGAAATGCATTTTAAATTTGAAAATAAGGTTAACATGTCTCAGCGTTGAACGCGAACATTTTTGAACCCTGCGTCTTTTGTCACGTGTATACTTTTTTTGTCTATTCATGTGAATCGAACTTTTCCAATAATATTTGCCGTTTGAGGAAGGTCTTTTCAAACGCGCCCTCAATCTTATTCGGTTGCTCAATTGAATGTTCGAAAACCGATATTAATTTATTTATTTCGGTTTCGTCTTCAATTAATTCTGTAAAATTAAATATGTATGTATTTTAGAAATGTTCGTGAATCAAACTTATCATCATAAAATTAATATTTGGTACCGTTCGGGGTTTCATTATTCTCGTCTTGATGTGATTTCTTTAGATATTAATTTGGGACTGCTTCCAGTTTTTGGCTTATATGGAATAAAATATATATTTGCATTTTCAGTTGGAAATATGTAGGTATGCTTACTCGCTCTTAGAAATATGTCCGTCGATAAACTGAAATATATTTCATACTTTAAAATAAAATAACATTAAATAAAATAATAAAATCAACTTACCGGCCCTTTGTACTACTACGATGAAGTAAAACATCTATTATTATTTTAACTATTTTTTGACGGCAGTTTGTGTTGAAGGGTTTCTCTTTTCGCAATAATTCTCTGCCATCGACATTGCCGGACAGTAAATGCTGGAGACTCTATAATTTGTTATGCATACTGTTTGTTGTTTGTTATATAAATCTATTACTTACATTTAAAATTACACTTGCCTACAAAATAATAATAATTAATAATTGAATTAATACAACACAAAATACACAAATACAGTAATTAGAAATAATCTGAATGATGTGTTTTTGGTTTGACTTGCAAACAAAGAATGAAGCTAAAATCATAGCTTGGGTAGCATAATGCGATGCAGATGTTTTTCTAAGGGTAGCGTCAGTAATAAATTAAGTCAAGTGTTTGGCTGTCAATCCACAAGGATACAGTAGATATAGCACTTATACAAAGCTTAGTTAGGAATAATACACAGTATATAGACGCTTAATATTAGTATTCAAGAATTAAATATGCAGTATTTTAAAATTGAGCTGAATTTACGCATATATTAAGAGTAGAATTACGCATATTACTTGTAAATATGTAGCGTTTGGAGATTCATACATTTCTAGAGTCAATATTAAAGCATATTGGGTGTTCGTATTAATTTATTAAAACTAATACTAATCAGTAATATATAACTTTTCAATACACAGATATTTTGTGAATCATTTCTCTAAGTGCACGGTTCAAAAATCAAGGTTACTATCTTTAACATTTTTAGCAGATAGTAGTAGCGCGTCTTTGTTCCACCTATTCTCACATCCGGCGTGCAGAATTATGATTCTTTTACCACGAGATATAGGCACATCTAGCGAAGCAGCAGCGATATTATCTTGCCAACCTTTAGTGACAATATCATGGGAATCATACCATGTTTCGTTCAAATTAATTATTGGATGATTTTCAGCGCGATATTTGTTATGTAGACTGAATTTGTGTAGCCATTCACATAGTCTTCGGGTTTCCATTATCACTGGTCCTTTGTTAATTTTTTTATATTTAAAACCCATACCAGTAATAGTTCTGTATAACCATATTAAGGCGCGATACTTGCAATCCCTGCGTATCTAAGTTGTTACAAGTGTAAAGGGCGAGGAAGCAAAGAGGCAGTCCCAAACGCTACTCTCCGCTACACCTCTTCAACCGCAAAAAGTATTGTAGTTACGCCACATATCTCCTTCCAAATTATAACTAGTACATCACTAGCAATGTAGGGTTGTGCTTCAATATTCTCCAATTTTATTAGTAAATTAGACGATAACATTAATATTTTTTGAGTTTCTGTATTCGGGATTCCGAATATCCAGGCCACGAGTATGTCGCGGGTCTTGAAGTTTAAAAGGTGTTATCAATTTGAGTTGATTCAAATACTATTGTATTTGTACTTTATAAATATTACTTTTCACAAAAATAAAATCATTAAAAATTTTGTCGAAATTATTTCGATCTCGAGATTTTAACGGAAATATATCTTTTGACCTGCCCTGAATCGAGTCTGACTATTTTTGAGATGACGTCTGTCTGTGTGTGTGTGTGTGTCTCTGTATTCCAACCGGAAGTGCATGTTTACTTAAATCATTTTTTGCATTTTCTTCTATAACTCAAAAACGGTAGTACTTACAGTAAAATTAGTCAGAAAGAAAATAAAAGCTGTTAATGTTTCGTAGAACTTTTATTTAAATATATTTATCAGAAAATATAATGATTAGCTCAATTGGTAGAGCAGTAGAGCGTAAATCCAAAGGCTCTGATTTCGATCCCCGGCGAGGCCCGATGAATATTTCTCAAATTCGTTTCCATTATCTGTTTATTACAAAAGAATAAGCTTTTTCAATATTCTGGTATAACTCAAAAACGGTAGTACTTAAAGCAAAATTAGTAAAAATGAAAATAACAGATATTAATATTTCGCAAAATTTTTATTAAAAAATATTCTTCAGAGAAGATACTGTTTTACAAAAAAAACCTTTCGCCATAATTTATATATGTATGCGTTGGTATGACAAACAAAACAACACAAATTACACGATATATGAAAAAAATTCTTTATTCAATATTGTAACAAAAATCAATTGTCGTTTGCACATGAATACTCAATAGTAATTAAAACATTCGCATATTTGGATCAGATTTGTTTTAATATTCATACAATGTAACTAATATAGTTTTATGTAATTACATTTATATTAAATATATTTTTCCCGCCAAAACGGTAACAATGATTATCATTTTTTCCATTTCGACAAAGGATATATACTCGTATTATTGGAAGTTGGAATAAAATATTTTAGACCGAATAGATAATTTTAAAGGGTTAAGTAAAACATTATTAGAATTTGAAATAATATAGTGAAGATCACATCGATAATTTTAGAAATATAAAAAAGTATTCCAATTTATAAAATAGTATTGCAAAAACGAAAAATAATTTCTGCCGTTAATCACCAAAGAACCAAAGATTTTCTAATAATAGTATGTATAATTCAATTGCAAGGAGACGAAAGGGGGGAATGGCCTTGTGCTATCGCAAAGCGATAATATTATTGTTTCGAACAAATTGCTATAGTAGAGATATCTATCCATCATAATTCTTATTAAAAACACCTGCTCGTATATTCGAAATAAAACAATAGTTAGGAACGGTAACGCATTTTTTTTTTAAACGTATGCAAAATTTAGATGTTAAACTACACTGCTCCGTGAAGTTTTTCGTAAAAATCTTACTTATGTAGGCGTAACCAAGGCGTAACAAAGCCGTAAAAAAAGTATCAAATATTTAGTATTTATTTAAATTAGTATAATTAAACGTACATTAGATTTAAGCACGGACTCGCGTAGAGACATCCTTTGTGAACATAATCATATTTTTTCAAGTATGATAAAGTAATGTGTATTAGCTTCAGAACGAATATGCCAACCACCGTTTTTCCTACTTTTATCACTACAAGTATCGCGCCTTAAAGGTTTGTGTGGTAGGCACTTGGTGAAACATTTTGATTAATTGAAGTAAAAATTCACTTGGCTTTGTTCATAATGTTTATTATATAAACGACGCATTTCAACCTTACGGTTATCTTCAGGTAAATGATATGGATTTACATGTTGTAATTTATATACATTAAAATTTAAAGTTTAACAGTGGGGATTGGCTAACATCTAGTTGGTCATTCACAATGTTTTTCTTTGAAGTGACGGCTTTTCTAATTTCTAGTTGTTCTAGCAGATTAAGTCGAATTCCTTAAGGTTCTGTGTGGAGTATATTGTAATCTTTTAATGAGTTGTATTGGTTTTATTGTCTATGGATTTAAGGTGTTCTTTTAATCTGGTTTGGAAATTTCTGCCGCTCTGGCCTATGTAAATGGCGTCACAATCTTTGCATTGGAGTTCGTATATTCCGCATAAATTTTCTCTATTGATTTTTAGGTTTGGTATTAATTAATAATTTATCTAGCGTTGTTTTGTTGGAGGAAATGCTATTAATGTTGAGATTTTTAAATATTGTAGCTGTTGTTTGGGTTGTTATTTAAATACACCCAATTTGTGAAAAAAAACAAGTGAATTTTTATTTCAATTAAGATGTGTAATCACAAAAGAAATTGAACAAAGATTTGCGAACACAAATTATAATTATTTGTTGAATATAATATACAATGAAAATAATGCATATTTTGTTTAGACGTCATTGAATTTGAAAATATAAAATCTGTAAATATCAAAATTAGTTTTTATGATAATAATTTTAATGTTATGTGCACAAAACATCGAGCTTTCTCCATACTGCAAATACAGCGTTCAAACACATATTATATCATATTTGGCAGTGACAAAATATTGTCTCCGTCAGATTAAGAGAGTAAGAGAGAACCACTGTCCCTTTATCCCGCTGACGTCTCACCGTAGTAGTTCGTAGACAGCCTACTAGCGATATCTACTAGCTAATAGATCGTCATTTTACGTCGAAAACACTTTAGTTCCTAATATCGCCTGTATACCAATTTTAATCCTACCCTTAACGGACGGGGATAGCCCAAGGGCTATATGATGCTAATCCAGTTGTTGGGCGCTAGTGGTACTCACTTAGGAAGGAATAAATATTGGAGAGAGCATTGATTTGTTCGGGAGCTCTAAAAATGGAATTTTCAAAAGTAAGGAGAATGCAGGAATATGATCGGAACAATAAATACATATACTCGAACTAATCGATTACAAATTATTGATGATAAGGAAAACAAACATCTACTCTGTAATAATAATATACAAATTTATATTTTTTATGGCGTTAGATGGCATTTCTAAAAAATGTATTTCAATATTGTTTTCGCAATTTTAATTAATTATTTAATATAAATAATTTTTTAAATATTATTATTCTCTACATCGACATTTCGGATAATCTTATATACCTTTGCAATGTGAGTGCTGAAATTTACTAATTTCGGTCATTCGGCGTAGCATACATGGATATTTAATCTATTAACCTTTAGAAGACCGGGATTTGAGAAATTTTAAAAGCCCAGTTTTTCTATTAACCTTTAGAGGACCGGGATTTTAGAAATTTCGAAAACCCAGTTTTTCTATTAAAACGTGAGTTTGGGTCATGCACAAAAGACTAAACTAAGACCGAGTCTTTGCCGGGTCGGGGCCTCACGCCTCAAGGTGTCATCCCGGTCTTTTAAAGGTAAAGATAAAATTTGTAGAGATTCTTATACTCTACTACTTTTATAATGATTGCAAATATGATTTGAGGCAAAGGAAGCGAGGTATTTCCAAATAAATGATTTTCGCGACCTTTGACCTTGCATATCTAAGAACGCTCACACGCGACCTTATGACGACATTTAGAATGCCAAATTAAAGGTTTGTACAAATTTTCAGATTATTTCGTTTAATTCCGAGATTTTAAGAAGAATTTCAAAAAGATTTAAATGCACTGGAAAATAAAATCATGTTTATCCATTTACTCCGAGGATGGCATCGCATTCTCCAGCATTCATCTCTCCCACATGAATCTTTTTTGCTAACTTTTCATTCGGCATATTTTCGATATGGCCATATCATCAAGGATGGCACAAATACGCCATTGTACACGCATAATCTTGCATCCTTAGAAATATTAATATTTCTCGCAAATAATCCTAAGCCAGCAGACACTCTTCTTTCAATCTCGCAATCATACTTTCCATCACTAGAAAATTTCAAAATTCTATCAATAGCAAATTTTAGACCGTACCTTAAATTAAAGTCGTTTTAATTGAAATTACAAAACAATTGAATGCAGTTTTATATTTGAGCCGTATTATTATAAAAATATAAAAGAGGCGATAGAAAATTTCTATACAAGATACTGCTGCTTTGTAGAATTTGAAGTGGGGATACTTGACTTTGCATCCCCCTACTGTAGAGATACATAAAAATTGCACGTTACAAATCATGACATGTGCCTTAGAAATAAATAATCTAAAACTAATGGTTTGGCAACTGATGACTTCAAATTGTACATGGTGCTAAATTCACACTAGCACAAAACAAAATTCAAATTAAAAATTTCTCTTCCCCAATATTTGGTGCCTAATTTGTGCCTATTTGTGCCCTACAAATTTTGGTTCCAACATGGCCGATAACAGAATAATTAGCATTTGTCTTTTCGCCATTGTGAAGTTGGTACAAAACAAAATTCAAATTCAAATTTTCTCTTCATCAATATTTTGTGCCTAATTTGTGCATATTTGTGTCCTACAAATTTTGGATCCATCATGACCGGTTACAAAGTTAGAAGCATTTGTTTTTTCGCCAACGTGAAGTTGGCACAAAACAAAATTCAAATTTTCTCTTCACCAATATTTTGTGCCTATTTGTGCCCAACAAATTTTGGTTCCATCATGACCGGTTACAAAGTTAGAAGCATTTGTTTTTTCGCCAATGTGAAGGTTTACGGCCACTTATACTCAGGTACCTCTCGAGCGCTCGACGGAGCGCCGGTTCCGCAGGGTTATTATGTTTCATTTATGGGGGCCATTTCGATTCAACCACCTTTTACTTTGCAAATTATTATGATTCTGACCCCAATTTCTTAATTACAACCTCGCAACACGCTTATATGTTCAATTTCATGAGAAATGCTTTTTTTGACATCATCCGCCATATTGGATCTGTGGACTCTCATTATTGCAATTTGATAACAAAATCAAGTTAATATAGTATCACAACATATTAAGGATTATTCTCGTCCACAATGGTGAAACGGAAAAATTATTATTGCAGTCGGAACCATTGCGAAAACTTTAAACGCGTTTTTCTCGGAACTACTTTTTTTTTACTGTGTCGTCGATTGCAGTCACGACTAGACCAATTGACTAGAAACGAATTGGGCTGAAAATAAGACAAAATTTACTTGATTCTGAACCTATTTTTATTCAATTATTGTTAAATTTTACTATTTTTTATCACGTTTTAAGCTCGAAAAAACAATGGAAATTTCATCATTTTTTTTCACACGGTCGCAATGTTGCTGTAAATTCCAAAAATTGTCTTAAAATTAGGTTCAGGATTCAGCAAATCTATTAAAGTTTACTGATCAATTTGCGTTTTTTGGATTAGATGACCAGGAGGGGCCTGGGGCCCGGGGCCCGACACTGGGCACATGTTTCGCGTGCGGGGTGCCAGGATGGTCACCGATGCCGCCATGTTTGTTATAACATATTGTCGAATAAATGGTCAATAATAGAAGAAGGATGGATAAATTCAACCCGCAAAACTGCATGACTCTACTGATTTTAGTACTTTCATAAAAAATTCCCAAAGTTGAACCAATTATCAGGCCTACAACCTGTAATGTCCCCTTAAGCCATATCGTAGTTTCATTATTTTTCTAATTTATAATATTCGTTTTAACCTTTCGAACGGTTTTACACTAAATATATTTCTTACAATAAATGTCAGACTTTGGTATTAAATTTACCAAACACCTTAAAAAATATTGAAATGCTATCCCATTCTTCATGGTGCTCAATTTTCAAAAAGTTTTTATTAGAAATTAGTCCTTTTCTTATTTTTTTTTCTTCTTAAGTCCATAAATACTCATTGTTATTAATGTCTGATGATTCGGAAGGCATTTTCTATAGCTTTGTGTATTAAAAAGGATACACAATCTGGAGTACCAAGCTCCCATTTTCTCCATGCTAAAAATGAAATATTCTTTTAAGATGATGATATAGACAATATTATCCATAATTCCATCAATTGAGTGTAGTTTTCCAATACCAGCAATACTCAGACATCCCCATACAAGTACATGTTCGCCACCGTGTTTTACTAAACGAAGTAAGCTTATTTTGCCAAATTCTGTTTGTGTTTTTCTCCCTAAGTGCCCCTACCATCCGAACCAAAATTATTGTTTTTTGAGTCATCAGGATATATAACTTTATTCCAAAACGAAATTTTCCATTTATGAAGTCTTTAACAAACGGCAATCGCTTCTTTCAATTAACTTCGTAATCTCAATATTTTCTTCGAGCAGATCGACCATGATATTCAGTATATTGTAGTTCATTTCGGATAGTAAACGGACACTAAGATATTTCAGTGGTATTTTACAGTTCTTCAGTAAATTTCTGTGCAATAATTTATGGAATTTCTTTAATTTTCATTACAGTTTTCCGACGATCAAGGCAATTGACTCTGGTGACCGGGCCACTTCTGTCTTTAGATTTCAATGTTTTAATTTCACGAAAGCTATTAACTCTATTTTACACTGTGTAATGTCGTCTATGTATGATACTCGAAATCTTTCTCAATGAAAAGCACTAATTATGAAATGAAATAATACATTTACTTTCAGTTTAACTAGTTTCTTTGCTTTCACTTCATATATTGCACAGATAATTGGTTAATGACATTGGGTTATGGAAAATTTAATATAATGTGTTCGGGGAAGGTCCCATGTTATTGTTATTCATGATAGTCGGCGAATGTCTATAAAATAACTGATGCTGGAACAAAAAAACCAAAGTGTACGAATACTTTTTGCGCTCTAATTTGACGTTTGTCATCGGTTATTATTTTTTATTGGCATTATAATTTAATTTTTGTTGATAAATTTATGTATAAATATTGAATATGTTTTTCTATGATACTCTACATATTTTTATATTTTACCTACCTTCAATTTTTTTCCTGCAAAAGTAGTTTCTTTATGAAAATTTTAACTGTATGAATACTTATTGCGCTCATTATCGGTGCTATGCTGTAAGACTCGATAAGCGCTATAAGCTCTATAACCTTCGAATCTTATAGACGATAAGAAAATGCTATTCTGTATACGTCTATAACTGCAATAGCGTTATAGAACCGCTATAAGTCTTATGGCGAAGTTTTTGTGGCAATAACGAGATAAAGTGCAGTTTTACAACCCTCAGTTAGTGTACAGTGTTTTAAAATAAAAATTAACATGGATTGTTTGCCGTTTATTATATATTTATTAATGGAAGAGGATCACAGACAGTAAATTTTACTACTTCAGGAACATAAATTGCTATTTACGTCCTTTTAAATTTGTCGCAGAAACTTTATGCGAATACATAGCAAATATTTGCAAGATAGTCAAAATACGTTCGATATCCCTGACAATCATTTTAATAATAATTAAAGATTAAGTAAGCAAATAGCTTATAATTTAATAAATGATACAGCCAGAATCCGTTATGAAGTTCAGCTGTACCATTTTACTTAAAAGTAAAATAAAAAATGATTTACCCTTTTTTTATTTGTACTGAAAGGAAGATATAGATGTCTTTCTAGACATAGAGTTTTAAATAAAAGACTTGAGTGGAAAATTTAAATTATAAGTGCCTTAAATTTTTAGAATTTAGAATAATATTGTAAGATGGAATTCTATATATATTGATAGACACATATAAACCAATATATTATTCATTTATCCTTCGGTAATGACATTATAACAAATATTATTAAATAGATATAATTATGAAATGTAAAAAAAAAACATTTTACTTATAAAGTATAAAATAGAAAAAAATATTGCTTCGTACTGTAAAAAATAATAATTAGTGTAACAATTACAGAATAATAATAATAATTGGCTCCATCTTAACTATATGCGTGTAGCGATGTTTCTTCTTATACTCACCTGGTGGTTGGTTTTTAGGTGAAGTCTTCTAATACACACTTAAATGTCCAGACTAGGATTAGCTAGTGAGAGATTAAATTGGTTCAAACAAAAAATGACAATTTAATTCAAAACTATAAAAATAACATCTGCAGTGTCATGCACCGAACTTTCTTATACGCATATGGGTTAAACTACATCGTAGTTACATTATTTTTCTAATTTATAATATTTGTTCTAACCTTTAGATCGCATTTACACTAAATATATTTCTTAGCATAAATATTAAATGTCAAACTTCAAATTATTAAGATATATTTTGTTAAACAATTGACAGGCGCAGATGATACGATTTATGTCAAAATATATATAATAAGCAGAAATTTATTTTGGAACTAGTACTTTTTTTGGAAAAAAGATTTAAACAAAAGTTGTGCTAAATATAAATACCATTAATTTTTGTTCACGAAAATTTTCTGTAAATGTAACCATTTTTGAGAAATTACAGAAATTGCAAAAAATGACTAGAGTAAACATGCATTTCAAGTCGGAATATTTTTTTTAAAAATAAAAGGTTTTCGTACCAGGCACATACAAGTTTTAAGTTTAAAATTTCATAAGTTTCCCTTCAGCCGTTTGGGCTGTAGAGCGCTCACACACACACACACACACACACATACACACACACACAGACGGACGTCATTCCAAAAATAGTTGTAATCGATTCATGGAAGGTCAAAACGTATATTTCCGTTAAAATCTCGAGATCGAAACTTTTCATGATTACAATACTAACTTATACTGCGTATAAGAAAGCAATAACAAATATGAAAATAACAATGACTATACAAAATACTGGTTTAAGCTTTAGTTACTTACTGACAAAATAATACTCGCTAATCGCAGTCTGAACTGAGACCCTGATGTCAAGCGACATCACCATTATATACTCAGTTCTGACCTACATTTAACTGGCCGATATTGTAAACAAATCCCGACCTAGCAACAATTCGCTGAATTTGGAAAGACAATTTTATGCAATTGTTGCTAGCTATTACGTAGCTAGTTGCACTTGCTAAACGCGAACAACCTAGCTCAGCAGAAACCGAAATAGGTCGGTGCGCAACTAGCCTGATTTGTTACATTAGTTAAATTCAAGCTCTCTGTTTTCGAATTTGTGTTTAGCTATCTCGAAATCAAAGAAATGAATTCTCAAGATTTAATTGCTTTTCTTAAATGTCTCGATAAATGACTCTTAGGCCTTTTATTGTTTAGTTTAGACTAGCATTTATTTCTAAGCGATCTGTATATGTATTTAGTAAAGACTCTCCAACTTCATGTAATGGTTTCTTTGGATTTTGACTTTCTTGTTTAAGTTTCTGTCTTTTAGTTGGTGTACAATCTTGCACAACTTGTGGTTATATTAGATGGAGATTGAACAGTCGACTGAAACTGATGTGACAGCGTATTCGAGACTGATTGAGAGGTCATATCTTTTTCCGATTCATATAAATTTTCATACATTGGTGGACTCTGAGCCAGTTTTTTTTGCATAACACCGTAACATAGCCGTTAAGTTAACATCATCCTCGGGTCCACCACCTGTTTTAAATATATTTTATTGGATTTTTCTTTGTTTACTTCTAGTGGCATATTTCCAATCGTTGAATCTCTAATAACATTTTTTTTACAATTAGTAAACTATGTCAATTATATTTTGATATATTCAGTAAAATTTAGAGTTGATTAGTACCTGTGAGAAAGTTAATTATTATTTGTAAATTTAAAATACCTTTTTCTACACTTGCATACTAAGTTGGGGTCCGTCGCCCATACTATTTAATTTTACTGTTAAATAATCGTCGTCAATCGTTGGATTTATAGTCCCACTCCGAAATAAATAATCATTCTTCATCAGAGTTATATTGTTCGTCAGTTGTGGTTGCTGCTCGTTTTCTTTTCAAAGCGTTTTGTCCATGTTCCTAAATAGTATTAGAAATTGAACAAAGGTAAAGATGTATTCGTTATACATTAATTTAATAATGGTATCAAAAACTATTTGTTGAAAATCAAAATAACTTTTGATTTAATATTGCCCCAACAATAACATATTACATATACAGTGGCTCACAAAATTATTCGCACAAAGCGAAAATAACTGAAAAACATCAAATATTTCCACAATAAAACACAGTTTCTTTTTAAATTCTATTAGATTAATGTATATTAATAGATAATATGGATAAAAAACAAAGTTATAATTAGTTTATGAACAATATATAAATATATTACAAAATTAAATCCCATTTTCTTAACACAAAATTATTCGCACAACAAAAAATAATATTATCCCATTAACGCCCAATTTAGTTATTTTTTTAATTTTTATATAAAAACTCAAATTGTGGGTTATAATACTTTTCTGGAAGTTAGTTTTGGAAATATAGGCTGTTCTCATTTGAGGACGCTGGGCGAATATATATTCAAAGACAGTGATCAATCATTTTAGTTTTACTTTACTAAAGCAAACATTTATTTATTTAATTATTTTAATTTGACAGTTTATTTAACATATTTGTTATGATATTTGGGAAAGCACGTGTTACATTACACTTTTTGCAAAATGTTCGTGGCTTTCCCTTGCAACCTACGTACCGACATCTGCGTTGGTTTTCACGTTTTTCCAAAATGTGACCATTTTCGTCAAATCTTATATCATCCAGAACAATAGCTTTTGACGTAGATGGCTAACTAACTGGTCTTCCTTTCATTATACGTTTTCCATGGCCTAATTTGAGATACGGTACTGCTACATTTCTTCTAAATTCTTTTATGGAAACCTTATCATTGGAATGCATTTTGTCATAAATAATGTGACTGTTAACAATGCACATGTCTACAATTCTGGTAAATAAACACCAGTACCATTTTTTTCCTCTTATTTTAATACCATGTTTCTCTAGTAACCAATCATGATGGTCAACTCCTCCCATATACTTGTTGTAATTTGCTATAAGAGAGGGTTGAGGAACTGATACTTTCCTTTTTTTCTCTTTACACCATCGAGATACTGATGCTAACGGTTATATTTTAACAAAATTTGTAGCCATTGTGACAGCTTTATTGTCATTCCACTTTACTATCAAAATTCTATCGGTATTTTCAAACTGAAAGTCGTAAGTTCCCCTAGGACTCTTTTGAATATCTTTAGATGATTTTAGAGGACATTTGAGTGTTCGATTTTCCCGCATAGTACCCGTAGCTTCTGTTTCAAAGATGCAAAGAGATTGTAACTTGAAGAATATTTATCGAAATAAATGTGATAGCTGCAGGGGTCGTCAATAATGTCTAACATTTTATGTACTACTCTTGTTCCTAATGGTAACTTTTCTTGTCCTCTTTTTTTTCCACAATACAGGGAAAAGTGGAAACAATAGCCGCTATCGCCACACAAAGACCAAAGCTTGTAGCCAAACCTTATTGGCTTTCCAAGGATAAATTGTTTTAGTCCATGATGTCCATAATATCTTACCATCATTTCATCGATGGATAAATTCTGTTCAAAACCGCCCCATCCTTGAAAATTCTTATTCCTTATCTATCAATGGTCTGAGTTTAAAAGCCTTGTCATGTATGTTTTCATTAGCTTTGCAATTGTTTTGAAAATGTATATTAGATTTTATTTCAAGATAAGCATTGCGACTTATAGCGTCTTTCACCAACGGCAATCCTAAATCTTCATGCTCACTCCAGTAGTCCCGTTCACTAGGTAAACTGTGATAACCGAAAAGTATCAAAAATCCGAAAAATATCTTTATATCTTCTACAGTTACTACGAAATTCTGTTTATTTTTATTGCCAATTGCGTAACGCATAGTTTCAGTCACAATATGTTCAAATATTTCTTCAGTAAATAGTTTTTCAAATGTTTCCAACATGGAACAATCTTCCATATCATGACGTAAGTTTACAAATTTTTGATCAGCACTGCATCATGAGGGCCAAATATTATAAGTTGGTGAAATTTTCTCCCAGTTAGGTTTGTCAAAAACTCTGCGTTTTGAAGATGGTTCATCTAGTGTAAAAATAGACGGTAATAGTCTAGCCAAAGGAACATTATCTTCTTCATCCGAAGGGATATCTAATTCTATAGTTCCAGTAATGTCCATAATTGTAGGTACGCTCAATTCATCATCATTTACATTTTCTTCGTCTGTTTGTTCATCAACTTCTGGCGGTAGAGCTAAAATATCATCCTCTATTTCTTCAGAAACTGCATACTCGAAGGCTTCCTCAAATGTCAAAAATGTTTTTCGATTCATTGTTTGTAGAACTACAATAAAATGAAGTATATAAAAGAAACCTGATTACGAAAAGAAAAAACGGACAACGCTCAGCGTCCTCGATTGAGGACAGGCAAATATAATGCAAAATTTCTAGGAAAGTTTAAAACAAAAATTGTTTGCAAAATATTTAAAACATACTTCTTATACATGGGCTTTGTGAATATAATAAAGGATTTCACTTACCTTATCAATACACAGAAATATAAATTTCTATATAGCAGAAAGCAACGAGATAAAAATTTGCACAATTTTAAACAATCACGACATAAACACTATGAAGTAAATCACAAGACTAACAAAACATCCACATAGCACAATACATACTTTCAGCCTTATTCTCGTGTCCCTTGTTTGCGAAACAATATTGTATACGATACGATTATTGTATAGTACACAAGAAATTTTCAAAATGGTATTCTCGTGACAATCGTTTACGAAACAAGTCTTGTATGAGTTACAATATTGTCTATGAAACAAGAAATTCCTATTTTTGGTATTCTTGTGACAAATTTTAGATTGAATGCAATACAATATTTGCTTTCAATATTGTATACTGAACAACACCTGCTTAGCTGTTGTTACGGAATATTGTATTGTGTGTTGAAATAATAATTATATTACTTCCTTTTAAAATGGATTTCATTTTATTAATTGACGTTCTAGAAAACGAAGAAAACAGATAAGTACCATTTATGTAATTTGTATAAATTCAAGCATAACATTTTTTAATTAACCTTATTTGTTTATATAGATATAATTTAAGACTAAATAGACGTCAGTTACGTGATGTAAGTAATCCTCTTTCCTTACCGGAAAATATATTCAGAGGAATCTATATATTGTCGCGAGAATTGGCTCGTGCTTTAATTTTAGAATTATCTCCCCATCTGCGGGATTCACTACGTGAAGAAATCGCAATTCCTAAAAAATCTTAAAGTAAATTTGATGCATATTTTACAAACTTTCTTAGTATTTGCAATGCATTTGTAGATTTTGGCTGCTCTAAATTTCTACAGTCATGGCAGTTACCAAAAAGCAGTTGGTCAAGATTTTATTCTGGCCATGAGTCAATCATCGATAAGTAGATGTGTAAGCGAAGTGACCATGGCCATGAATAATTTCATGCACCATTGGGTTCATTTTCCAAATATGGAAGCCGAGAGAAATATTGAAAAATAAGGGTAAATATATATATATATATATATATATATTTATATATATATATATATATATATATATATATATATATCTATATATATATATATATATATATATATATATATATATATATATATATATATATATATATATATATATATATTTATATCTATATATATATATATATATATATATATATATATATATATATATATATTTATTTATATATATATTTATATATATTTATATATATATATATATATATATATATATTTATATATATATATATATATATATATATATATATTTATATATATATATATATATATATATATATATATATATATATATATATATATATATATATATATATATATATATATATATTGTAACGACTTTCGCGAGCGAGAAGCCGACAGACCTAAATGCTCGACTAGCTCTCAGACCGGAGTCGGGAGTGGGGATAAAAGCTGCAGCAGCTAGTTGAATTTAACTCAAATCTCGCAACAATGACCGTTTATTACACCAGAATAGATTATACTTAACTCTGCTTTTGAGGCCAATACACGCTAATGCTAAGTAGTACAGTATTAAAGAAAGTAAACAAAAGTAAATGGAGTTAGATGATCGTGGCTATACTCATCCGCGAGGCAGCGCCGACTAGTAGCTCCAGGATATTTATTTAGGGCGCCAGCCCGGTATTCCCGGATGTCCTGGAGGCGGCAAAGAGATGTTGGTTGCTGCGCTCGACGCTGGTGCTGTCCTAGGATTCCCGTACGGAGGTTATGACTTCTCGCACGTTATTAAGGTTGTGACGAGATTGCGCTCCCCACAATGGTCGCTAGGGGGTAAGGTTGGCAACGCGGTTAGCTCAGCGTAGGTGGTCGTGGGTAGGAAGGCGGGATAAGGGAGATCTGTTTCAATAATGCCAACAACTTGCTTCACGCATGTATAGAAATTATAATTTTAGGCCACAATAAATTAGGCATACCCGCCAGTACAATACAAGAGATTTATATCTAGATCAAAACAAACAAATAGTGACTGCCGTGTCCTTTATCGGGTGAAGCCCTAAGCGGGTGAAGCCCGATGATTAACCTGAGGTATGATGCGGTGTTCGTTCCCTCCTTAAACAGCCTCGGGAGCCTGGTAAGTGGTCCTGGATCGTGCTCGTAGAAATCTGCCACAACTTTATCCCGATGTAGGTGGGAAGCGCCAGTCGGGGTGCGCAAACAACCCGACGTTGCCGCAGACTGAACCAACTCCAAAAGCCTATAAACAGGGAAGAGATGGTGCTACATAAATAGTTTCCTCCGTGAGGGACCGGGAACGGTTTCCCATCCACCAAGGTGGGTGGAACTCTCAGGTTAGTGAGGTAAAGTTCATACCACGTGGGGACAAATACCTAGTCTACTAAGAAATACGACTAATCGGCGAAAAAGTCTTCCCACGCTTATGAGGGAAGTAGTGAATATTACCGGGTGAAAATTTTTGAAGTTAACTCAAGTGTAGGGTTAAGAAATTTCCGTTATACCAGGGGTTAGGACCGGTTGCCTACCCAGTCGGGTAAAACAACGAACCACGATTCACAGACTAACTCCAGGCAATAAATAAACATATAAATTAAATAACCATAAATAAAATAAATAAATAAATAAGATTAATAAATAAATTAGATAAATAAATAAATACATAAATAAATAAATAAATTAGATAAATAAATTAGATAACTAACTGAATA
This sequence comes from Nebria salina, assembly GCA_944039245.1. Taxonomy (NCBI): domain Eukaryota; kingdom Metazoa; phylum Arthropoda; class Insecta; order Coleoptera; family Carabidae; genus Nebria; species Nebria salina. Next base: position 2,190,832 of record OX063269.1, read on the forward strand.
GATTAAATAAATAAATTAGATAAATAAACCCAATAAATACTACACAGATAAAACGAATACAGGCTCTAAGGCCTAAAGGCGAACGCAAAAGGAACCGACTCTGAAAGCCGGGCGAAAACCAGCAACGGTAACGTGCAGGCCCAAAAATGCCCTACGCGCTCCGGGCCGACCGTAGTTATGCAATCCGTGCTAAGAAAATGAAAGAAAAGGTACTTATCTTGCACGGCAGCACCAGGGAAAACTCCAAACAGACTCTCGACCATCAAAAGAACACCAAAAAATGAACCTTCCACGTGGAAAATCAAAAAAGGTCCGCAGAACTTAAGTCGGTTTTGTACTTGTCTCTTAGCCGGAGGCCTTAAACGCAAGAGAGCGACCTCGGGCCCGACGCCGGCCTCGAGCCAGAAAAGTATCCTCCACTTAGAGTGGTATCCAAAATACCACCTAGATGGACCTAGTTGTAGGTATTGGTCACAAGGTAATAACGTCGGAATCAAATGAAATCCTCTCCTAGGGTTCCCGTACTGAGGTTATGACTTCTCGCCCGTTATTTAGGTTATAACGTCGGAATCACATGCCTTAAAACAGGTGGAAGGTATTATGTACGGGGTAGAGATGCGCAGGAGTTTATAGTCACGCTATTACGGAAATTTAACAAAACTTAAACTAACGATAATAAGCAAATAAAGGGGCTTGAATACTGAACTGTGACGCAAAAAAAAAAGAAATTATAGAGACTACAATACTAAAGGGTGAAGTGATAAACAGAGTTACGTTAAATGATATATTTCAAAATTGAAGAACCGGTGGATAACACTAGTACGGTTCTGCCTAAGCCAGACAACTCAAGAACAGGGAGTTGAATAAATAAAACTGAATTACAATGGGAAACTAGCAAAATTGATGGGCACGTGTGCCAAAAGAAATACTCCGGAACCACGTGGTAAGTTGGGTTCCGGCTGACCAAAAAAAAAATCAATATATATGAGTAAGTAACCCAGTATACTTAACTCAGGCCTTGGCTTCTGTCGGAGACTCAGCTACGGAAAAAAGTACTCACTGCAAAATTGCACGTGGTGAAAAAACTGATTTAGAACGAGACGAGAACGGTAACACATCGACCTTACTCGCTGGTCAGCCGACAAGAGCGATATTCCGTATATTTTGTGAAACGACAAGTTATTCCCGCATTTGCCGGATTAATTAATCCCGCTCGGGGTGCGCGCAATGCCGAGCGGCGAGGGACACCAAGCGTTTTTCGGTAAAACCGCTAGATGACACGGCTACCTAGAAATTGTGCCAACTAGGCTCTTAAAATAGCGACAGCGTTACATTCCCGTCGCTCCCCCCGAAAAAAATTGAGGGAAAGCATAGCCGAACGGAACGAGAAGTCTGCCATAAAATTAACGTGCATAAAACGGTTTTAACATTTCGACATGCCACACTCTTACAGAGCGTTAACCCAGGAATCCTGGGGGTGGACGATTCTCTGCTTTTTGTGATTGACACGTTTCGCAGTTTTGCACGTAATGTGAGATGTCTTTGAACATATTTGGCCAGGTGTAGTCGGCAGCGATGCGGCATTTAGTTTTAAAAATGCCCAAGTGTCCAGCGGTAGGCTCGTCGTGGTGTTCACGTAATATAGCGGCACGTAAGGTAGCGGGAACGAAGGACTTTCGTCGGGTGAATCGGCGTTCATCAACCGGCAACGCTTGTAAAGCTTGTCATCAAATATCTTCCAGTCCCGTTGGTTGGCTGGATTATTTCTAACGTCATTAAATTTGTCTACATACTCGGCGTCTTTATCCTCATCGGATACTAATACGGCAGCGACAGCTCTAGATAGAGCGTCCGGAACGACATGCTCTTTCCCTTTACGATGAATCACCTCATAGTCAAATTGCTGCAAACGCAAAGCCCATCGAGCGAATTTTCCTCTAGGTTCTTCTAAGTTGTTTAACCAAAGTAGGGCCTGATGATCCGTAATAACAGAGAACTTAGAAGCTTCAACATAGCAACGAAACTTATCGATCGCCCACAGCATGGCAGATATTTCCAATTCAGACGGATCATAATTACGTTCATGTACGTTGAGCATTCTGCTAGCGTATGCAATTACATGCTCACCGTCATCGAAATTTTGGGTCAGAATGGCGCCCAACGCAACTCCACTGGCGTCACACTGAATACAGAAGGGACGAAAGAAATCGGAAAATGTAATTACCGGAGCGGAAGCGAGACATTTTTTCAAGTTATTAAAACCGACATCGGTGTCTACTGACCACCTAAACTTTGCGTTTTTGCGTGTTAAAGCCGTGAGCGGAGCGACTTTCTCTGAGAAGTTGTTAATGAAGCGACGGTACCACGACGCCATGCCAACAAAGCGGCGTACGTCCTTTAGGCATTTCGGAATAATATATATATATATATATATATATATATATATATATATATATATATGTGTATATATATATATATATATATATATATATATATATATATATGTATGTATATATATATATATATAATATATATATATATATATATATATATATATATTATTTTATATCAAGATCTTTCTTAAAATCATTCTAGATTTATGAATATGCCTGGCGGTTTCCCCGGTATAATAGGAGCCATCGATGGTACACATGTGTCCATAATTTCACCCCCTGTGGAAGACGCAGAGTTATCCGCAATCCTTTTTTTAAACCGGAAAGGCTACTAGTTTGAATGTGCAAATCGTAAATTATAAATTGCTGAACAATTAAGGCTCCTTAATTTATTTCTATGTATTCTAGATTTGTAACGCCCATCTCAAAATTTTGGCAATCAACGCTAGGTACCTGGGATCAGTGCACGATTCGGCAATTTGGTTTACTAGTGCTATAAAACAAAATTTAATGCAAAATTTTAATAATGGGGACAATTCATCATGGCTTATTGGTAATTTTATAATTTCCTTAAATTATTTAACTTCAGGAAATAAAAAATATAGATCATATTACCTTCAAAGGTATAACAAATCCTAATTACCTATTCTAAAAGGACATTCTGGATACCCTCTCGAGCCCTGGCTAATGACACCTGTAACATCGGCTAATTTAACACCTAGGGAAATCGAGTATAACAGTGCTCACAGAAGCACTCGAAATGTTGTAGAGCGGGTAAATGGGGTTTTAAAAAACAGGTTTAGGTGCTTATTAAAACACCGAGTTCTACACTATGGTCCTGTAACCGCAGCTAGAATTATAAACGCTTGCGCCATTCTGCACAACCGATGCCTAGAGAGGAATGAAATGGATGTTGAGAATATTGAAAACGGTATATTTGTTGTATTAAATTTTAATAAGTTATTGTTAATTGTTGTCTTTACAGAAGATGATGAACACAATAATAATGGGAATATTAGAAATATAAATAATAACCATAACGATTGGTTACATGTAGGACGTACAGTTAGAAATAGAATCATAAGGAACCATTTCCACAATTAAGTTTAGTTTTTTTTAAATTTTTGTTCCAAAATATTTATAAATTTAAGAATCGCCTGCACTAGTTTTTCAAGTGATAAGCATATAATTCGCATTGTTATTTTCATTTCATTTCTGTATTTTAAATAACTTCTGTTAATTACTTTATGTATTTTTCTTTGTCTTAATTCTGTGAAATGGAAATGTTATTAAAAAGTTTGTTAAATTGTTTAAATATAAATTTAATTTTGGGTACTTTATTTCTCTTCGTTTTTATTTTTTGTTCGTTATGACTGGAAAGATTTGGTGGCTGTGACAATCCAAATTCGGACACCATCATACCATTAATAGTTAAGAGACTAATCACTTGCAATAACCTTTCTTCGATGTCAGAAAGAATTTTATTACACGGCAAACCACCACCCGTTACCATTCTGTGAGAAAATATTTCTCTTGCCTTTCGTTTTACATTGCTAGTCCATTCTTTGAATACCTAATAATAAAAATATGAATATGTTCGAATATAATTTTTAAAAGACAACTCGCATTTTTCCATTCTTGCACATTTTTTTTAGGTCCTCGCAATTATTTAATTAACTGCAATGAGCAACAAAACTTTCTTCAGATTGTATGACCGTACTTTCTTTATAATGGACATACAATTCATATTGCTCTCTACTGGTCTTCTGCGATCGACAATTTGTCATCAAATCTTATTTGAAATAATGAGAATATAATTTTAAGTATTAAATTATAATTAGAAACAAATAAATAATATTCTATCAACACAAGTAGGTAGGTAGGATTAAAATTTAAAGGCGTATCAGCCTCTTGGGCTTTTCACGCCATAAACTATATTATGAAAGAAACTAACTAAATATATGTTATGTAAAAATAAAATTGTAAACTAAATATCTATTAAATGTAAAATATTAATAAATGTATATATATATATATATATATATATATATATATATATATAAATAAAATGTACAGGTTTAAAATTGTAAAAATAAATGATATTGTAAAATATTATTGAGTGCTAAAAAAAAAAAACGTGTATAAATAAAATTAATGACAAAGCTAGCACTTTTAAATAAAAGCAAATAGACCTGTATTCCTGAGGAACAGGACGACTCTGTCAATGAGTGTCGAATGGTCACCAAGGGCAACCGACAGGTCAAGTGACAGACCCGCCCTGTTTCGCTGCTCGGTAAATTGGGAGCACTCCAACAAAACGTGCGCCTCTGTCAAAGCAGTGTCACACGTTTCGCACATCGGAGCCTCCTCACGGCGCAGAACATGACCATGCGTCCACCAGGTGTGCCCTATCCGGAGTCTCGCCACAGCGACCTACTCTTTTCGGGATGCCCTATGGGAAGAATCCCATGGCCTCACGTTGTGCTTAACATTTTTAAGCTTGTTAGATACTATATGACTCCACCTTTCCTGCCACTGATTCATGTTCAGATGCTTAAAATGATCTTTGAGGTCATCAGCAAGCACCCGAGTATAATCAATGATGGCCTTAGACAAAGCTCGCTTAGCTGCTGCATCAGCTGCTTCATTCCCGCGAATACCAACATGACTCGGTACCCAAATAAAGCGCACGATAGACCCTTTTGACGATAATGTCATCAAGGTTGCTTGTATCTGTTGCAGGAGAGGATGTTTGGGGTAAAAAGAATCAATCGCTTTCAAAGCGCTCATCGAGTCCGACACAATAACAAAAGAATTACGTGCGAGTCTAGAAATATAGAGAAGTGCTTGGTAGAGTGCATACAACTCTGCCGTGTATACGGACGAGAGTTTGTGAAGTCGAAACTCACATGCACCTCTTGCCGATATAAAAGCACATGCAACCCTGTCGTTACTCTTCGAACCGTCGGTGTAAATGCGAATCCATTGCCGATAGTTGGCAATGATTCGAGTAAACTCACGTTGGAACAGAATGGGTGGAGTAGCGGATCGATCCAGCTTTGAAAGCGCATAGTTGGTATTCGGACGGGAAAATGTCCAAGGAGGAAAGTGGCTGAAAGAAGTGTCTGGGGTTGAAGGAAGTTCAAAATTAACTTCTCCAAAAGTATTGCGAGATCTGATAGAAAAGGAACCCACCGAACGAACCCTTCTGTCATAAATCTCTGCAAACTGTTGACCAAAGACAGTGTCAAAAACCAGGTGATATGGTTTCCACTTCATGGCTGCCGTGTAGTTCATGGTCAAAAGTTTGCGACGATCATACAGAGAAGGCTCGCCAGCTTCGCACAGTACACTTGGTATTAGACTGGTATGAAAAGCACCAGTGAAAGACGAATACCAGTATGGTGTATAGTATCAATGGTTTTGATAGCGGATGGCCTGGCAGACGCGTAAGCGATACAGCCGTAGTCCAGCTTAGAGCGTATCAAAGTCCAATACAGGCGCAGCATAGAAATTCTATCGGCACTTCAAGATTTGGAAGAAAGAACTCGCAACAAATTTAGAGAAAGCCGAAATTTTGCTTTCAAAGCCACAAGATGGGCACGCCAGTTAAGCTTCTTGTCAAGTAGAAAACCAAGAAAACGGGCAGTTTCCACAAATGGAAGATCAGTACCGTTGAGAGAGAGAACAGGATCTAAGTGAAGGTGACGGCGTTGACAGAAGTGAATGCACTCTGTCTTGGCCGCAGAAAATACGAAACCTTGCTCAGTAGCCCAGTTATGAAGTCGATTGATTGTTAACTGCAGCTGACGCTCTATGGAAGCCATATTGCGAGAACTGCAGAAAATCGCCAAGTCGTCCACGTACAGGGATCCCAGCACAGGTGAACGAATACACTGAGCAACACCGTTGATGGCCACAGCAAACAACGTGACACTTGCGGTACTCCGTTTTCTTGAGTAAAAATGTTGGAGAGGTCATTACCCACACGAACTTGAAACTTCCTTAAGGAAAGAAAGCTTTCAAGAAATATGGGTAGATTACCTCTCAAGCCCCAGGAGTGTAAAGTGCGCAAAATACCAAAACGCCAAGTGGTATCATAGGCCCGGGCAATATAAAAAAACACAGCTACCATATGTTGCTTGTTGAGAAAAGCATCCCGGATGGTTGATTCAAGTCTTATCAGGTGGTCTGCAGTGGAACGGAAACGGCGGAAGCCGCACTGGATGTTATCCAACAGGTTGTTTGATTCCAGGAACCAAGCAAGACGCCTGTTGATCATGCGTTCCATGAGCTTGCAGACACAACTGGTAAGCGAGACTGGGCGATAGCTAGATCGCAGTGTTTTGTCTATTCCAGGCTTTGGGATTGGTACAGTAATCGCATCACGCCATGGTGTTGGGCAGATACCGGATAGCCAAATGCGATTATACATTTGTAAAAGAAATGTTTTTCCAGCAGGATTCAAATGGGGAAGCATCTGGTAGTGAATAGAATCAGGTCCAGGAGCGCTGTCGTGAGAATCTGAAATCGCACTTTCAAGTTCATCTACGCTGAAAGAAAGATTGTAGATTTCATCGCCCGGAGAAACAAAATTGAGACATTGATGTTCCAAGATTGATTTTCGAGCGAGGAACTCAGATGGAAAGTGATTAAAACTTGAAGTATCCGCGAAAGTGGATGCTACGATATTAGCAACACCAGACCGACAGGTTATGACATTGCCATTGATTTTTAGGCCAGAAACAATGCTAGATTTTGAGCGGCCAGATATTTTTCTGACTTTCTCCCATACTTTAGAAACTGGAGTGGAGGTTGTAATGGAAGAAATGTATTTCTGCCATGACGCTTTCTTACTCTTCCGAACAATTCTTCTAGCTTTTGCCTTGGCTTGGAAGTAATGGATCATATTCTCGGTGGTTGGAAATCGCCTGAAATGGCGAAAAATACGTCGTTTTTCTCGGATAGCAATCTTGCACTCATCGTTCCACCAGGGAACGGGTATTCTATTAGAATGAATAGGTGTTAGAGGAATACTCTCTTGTGCAGCAGACTTGATTGCATCCGTGAAATACCCAACATGGTCGTCCACGTCAACGAAATCATTTTCACCAAATACGGCCAACTCCGAGAACAGATTCCAATCTGCTCGCTTTAAAGCCCATTTCGGACAACGAGCATCAGAATCTGAGCTCTGCAAAACTTTCAGAATGATCGGAAAGTGGTCACTTTGATGCAAGTCTTAGTGCACATGCCACTCAAACAATGGAGCTATTGCTGCAGAACAGATCGTTAGATCAATCGCAGAGAAAGATCTCCACGCAGCAGAAAAATGTGTCATGCTACCATCATTTAAGATGACATGTGTACTTGCGGTGAATAGGTGTTCCAAACGTCTACCGCGTTGATCAATCGTACTTGATCCCCATTCAGGATTATGAGCACTGAAATCGCCCATAAGAATGAATCAATTCAACGATATCACGCATATCGACATTGTCGTTTGGAGGAAGATACATAGAACATAAAGTGACCAGAAAAGGAATAGCAACACGGACAGCTACAGCTTGTAATTCAGAATTCAAAGCAATCTCCTCACAATACACATCTTCGCGAACCAGAATCGCTACTCCACCACGAGCTTGGCCATCAGTAGGCACATCAGTACGAAATACTGAGAAGCCTCGTAATGAAACAGCTCTGGTGTCTTGAAAATGTGTTTCTTGTAAGCATATGCAAGAGGGAGTCTGCTCGGCATTGAGAACTTTAAATTCTTCGAAATGGCTGTAGAAACCATTACAATTCCACTGTCGTATGGAAGGCATTATTTGGGTGTGAAAGATTTATCTCGCTCTGGCCTAGAAAGTTTAATGCTTGTGACATCCATAGGAGAAGAGGATCTCGAAGATTGAGATCCTTTACTCGGAGAAAATTTGGAGATGGAAGAACTTGAAACACTTGATGTTTCTCGTACCTCCATTGCTTTTTTCTTAGAAAAAATTTTCGGCGAAGTAGAAGGACTTGCCTTTAAATGGGAAATTTTGATCTTTGGCTTATCGTTAATTTTTGTTTTATTTACACTTAAATTTTTGGTACCTTGGTTCGAAATAGGTTTTAGATTTGAAGTTACACTGGACTTAGGAACATTAGTTTTAACAGGAGTTAAATTTGGAAGAGTTGTAGCAATATCAAGGGAAGGAACGGTGTCCGTTTGAATTGCAATAGATTTTTTAATGACGGGTGTGGCAGCAATTGAAGCGAAAGAACGGCTAAAAACAGGACTAGTCTGAGATTTGAATTTCTTGCGGGCATCAAAATAAGAAAGCTTGTCGATAATTTTAATCTCAATGATCTTCTTCTCTTCCTGATTGCGTGGACAATTAGAAAAAAAAGAAGGATGGTTGCCAGAACAATTAACGCAGCGGACCGGACCCTTACATTCCTCGCCCAAATGTTCGCGCTCACTGCACCGTGGACACACAGCCTGTGCGTCACAACGAGATGCAATGTGCCCGAACTTCTGGCACTTAAAACAACGCATTGGTCGAGGAAAGTATGGTCTCACAGAACAACTGTGAAATCCATCCTTAATCTTCTCTGGAAGTTTGTCCAGCGCGAAAGTTAATACGACAGATGTGGTATTCTTTACTTCACCGTTTTTCCTTGTAGTAAGCCGTCGACACGTTATAACTCCTTGACTCGCAAGTTCTCGCGTACACTCATTCATCTCAACAAATAACAGGTCGTAACAGGATATTACACCCTGGCATGTGTTGAGGGACTTGTGCGCCTCCACTTCAATTGGCATTCTAAATAAAACAGTCGCTTTCAGTAACGATTTTGTTTGCAACGAATTTGCAGTTTCGACCAAAAGAGTATCATCACGTAACCGTTTGGTGGATTTTGGTTCTCCACCAGCCAGCTCGTTCAGGCTCCTTGCCAAACCAAAACATGACACTTCGGAAATGGATTTACCATCTTCCGTTCTCTTTATAATAAGAAATTTGGGCGAAAACTTATTTACGCCTTTCTGAAAATTTTCTCCCTCGTCCGATAACAAACGAGATCTTTTTGGGGGAGGGGCCCTCGGGGTTTTTTGTTTATTCTCCATGAAATAAATAGAACGTTTCATCTCCTGGTCTCCCCACCCACCACGGAGCCACAATTTGGGACGTCACACCACAAACTGATGTGATCGCCAGGGCTAACTAGGAGATATAGTCCCCCTCTCCCGGCAATAAGATTCAGAACGCTTCGAGCCACTCTCTCCAACGTCTGAAAACTTACTTCCAGGGTCGTAGTACTCACCTTACCGGTACACAGAACGTAACGGCAAGCCGATTGGCCAGATAGGGTTAGTATCTGGTCGCCCGTTTCGCAAGAATCCGAAGCCAAAGAGGTGTGTTGCGTATAAGCTCAACCACCAGGATCATCTTCTCCTTCCTTACGGGTCTCCACGCACGGTAAACACGCGGGTGAGCAAAAGAATAAGAAAGAAAAGTCCGCAGAAGATTGGCCCACTAAACTTCCGGTAAAAGTTCAGATGGAACTGTGTGTTTTTTACGAGGTACCTTCCTCGCCCATTGGTCGCCTCTTACGACCAGCAGAGGTGCTGCGGGTGAATTCTAACCCCAACCCGCAGGGGGGTCTATCAACACAAAAACAGATAAATAAACAGATAAATAGACAGATAACTAAACAGATAACTAAACAGATAAATAAACAGATAAATAAACAGAAAATAATTCTTATTGCAATATTTAACTTAAATATTAGTCGGTAAACTTTTGGTTTTGCATAACATCACATACATTATTAATGCTTTGTGCAATTGCATTTAAAGATAGCGCAATTAGTTGCAGACCTTGCAGTTGTTGCTTTTGGCCCTCGATGTATTGCACTAACAATGGATTGCTGTTGTTTAAATTTTTTTTCGGTACTAGTAGAAAGAAAGAGCTTAAATCAAAACTAGATTAAATGAATATAATAATTTTACTTCTTCTTTTCAAGGAATTTTTCTTCATTTTTGTAGGACTTTCCTTATCAGGCTCCGGGTTCGAAGCAACATCTATAAAATCGGTCATTTTTACTTCAAATGCATTATCAGCATTGTAAAATTCTGTTATTTCGGCGGCTCCTGCAAAGATACTTCTTCTCCTTCTTGTTCTTTTTCTCCTTCTTCTCCTTCCATTTCATTGTAAGTTGCACCGAGTTCCTCTACCTTTGGAATGCCTACCACCACGACTTTGCCGGTCACCTCTAAAAGTTCATTTTCAACGGGGCTCAAATCTTTGTTCTCCCTGGCTCTTTTGCGAACCTGGGATTTCCATTCTGTGAATGTCTAAAAACAGAAAGTGTATTATTTGAAATTTGACATTTATTAATTAACAATTAATTTCCTTTTTCCACCCATCTACATCCCTAATTGCCCCACTTCCACAAGCATTTAGTGTTTCAGCCAACACTGCCCGATTATTCTGCAAATCATTTGGGCAAAATGATGGTGTTAATTTGCCGCTCCTTATTACATCATTTTTTTTAAATAATCTATATAAATCATTTGTTACTGCTTTGATACAGGTAGTAATGCACGCTGCCTTCATTATTGTAAGCAATAAGATATCGTTTGATATAAGTTGGCTTTTACAAGGTGGTCACGAGAATACCAAATAAAAACAATATCTTAAAGCACATTGTAAAGTCACTTGTAATCAATACAATATTGTTTCGCAAACAAGGGACACGTGAATTAGGCTGATTATGACTCATATCTTATCTAGAGTTGCGCGTACTCTAACTGCCCGGCGGTTGGTGTCACAAATCATTGGACTGTCAAATCGTATTCGTGATCGAAATTAACAACTCGCTCTCTGGCGGAGAAACTAATGTACTACAAAAATTGGTCATAACGCCGGGCGTTATGTACCAATCAGCTGTTTGTTTCGTCAATGGCCAGCTGTCATTTTTTCATAAATATCGAAGGAACAAAATATCTATCATATCTTACGAAGTAAATTCTTCGGATAACTCACAAATAAATTTTAAATAACAGTTTCAATCAAAATAAACTTTTAAAGAACACAAAATAAAAGATTCTGACTCCAAGAGTGATTCGTTTTGGCAAAGAAAGTTTGTAATCAGTTCACTTTATACATATTTCACTTTGCTGGCTTTCGCGTGTCCAATCATAGCCTCAATCTCAACTATCAAATACATTGGTCATTACGCCAGGCATTTTTATTAACGCTACTAGCGCCGCCAACGATAATTTCGATCACGAATAGTGATTCTGCCCGAATTAAAATTTTAAGAAATCTGCATTCTAGAAGGTAGATTCACAAAGGCAAAAAATAATCAAAAATTCTTAGATATTTTATTTAAATGTATATATAAAAATATAAATGGATAAATATAAAGGTATAAATGGAACAATATAGAAGTATAAATGGATAAATATAAAAGTATAAAACAATAGCGGAAAGCCTTAGCAGCAACACAAAACGACACTTCTACCATCGTGATTAACTTTAAACTAAATTATTTTCCCTATTGATACATTCTTACCTGGAATACTAATTTTAGAAAATTAACGGGAATTTCGCAGAAAAGTACCAATTTCAAATCTTCCTGTCTAATACGTACTTCTCGTAAAACTAGGTAATTTAAGAGGATTAGTTAATCTTTTTCATAAAGCGGTGGTTCGGACAAAAAAGGTCCAAACTTACCGCCGCACAGTGGCCCATTTCACGAAAAACGCGGACAAAAATCGAAAAAATGAAAATTATAATTTCATATTTAGTACCCCGTAATCTGGTAGAGATGGAGCCACTGCATATTGGTGCGGGTCCATAATGAGTTGGGGTCTCATGCATCGCAGGTAATCCCGGTTCAAAGTTAGTCAGCTGTATTGCGCTCTCGCCTCGTGAAAGTCACGGAAAATTTTACCGGTGTTCAAACAAATATATTTATTGTTTAAAGTAAATGTTTCAAATTTGGCAAACTGGACATCACTGACGAAGGTAAGAAGAATATATTTCGTAGGTTGTTACTCATAATTAATATTTATAACTGGTTTAAACATTCGTGTCAAATATTGATATTTACCGACTTTGTAGAATGGAAACATTTTGAAAAATTACGAAAATAGAAGTGAGATCGATCAAGATCGACGGTGTCCTTTTTTTTAAAAGAAAGCTAATAAGATTTTGAATCGATTGCATATAACTTCTCATGCCACGAGGTGCCTCTGCACTTTCTAAGGCTGTTTGAATGTGTATGTTTGTATGTATCCGATAGGCGCGGGCTGGACTAGAATCCGTTGCAACTCAGAATGTTATTTTTTATTAATGAAAACCACTTATATTTTTTATTCAATGTCACTGTTAAATTACTTATGAACGAAAACATACTAAAACTACTAAAAATTACAAAAAAATTACTAAAATTACTAAAAATACTGAAAACTTGTATATTTATTAATTTTTGTTGTTCCAGCGGATACTGCTGATTATGAATTCAGTAGGCAGGAATTTTTCGATGCCATAAATAAACAATTCCACCTTGAACATCGCGAGAAGCTGGCATTTTTAGAAAACTGCGTATCTGCAAAAATTTAAAAAAAAAATCACATTTCATGCAGACAATCAAAATTTTTTTGACCGTTATGAAAACCAAATGGAGCGAAAGCAGCCGAACAACCGAACGGTTTCTTACGAGAAATGCGAATTGGCTGCAAGGAACAATCAAACTGAAGGTAAAAATTAAAAAATATGAATATTTAATAAAACAAATTATTACTTACTCATACATAATAAGTTAAAAGTTATTATGAAATAATTTATGAAACATTAGTAGATATGTCATTTGCTTTTTTGTTTACATAAATACAATTGTAATGCATTTCTCAGACTGGCGACCCTGTGGAGGCACCTGCAAGCGGGAAATGCAGAGGCTTCGACGAGTTGTCAGAACGAACAAAGAGGCGGAGGTCGGAAAATCTACTAAAAACACATAGCCCGGCGGAGCTGTCGATTGCAACCTGCATGAGTCTTCGTGCATCCGGAGCTGCCGATGCTGCTGCTGTTATCAAGCACGTCAGTACCAGCTCTACGTCTGCAGTTGCAAAATACAAGAGAGCAGTTAAATCTGCTGAAGATTCTCCTTGTACAGAAATTTCTGGTGATCTTGCACTTTCCGATCTTGTTGAAGGTAAGATGACGAGGAAGACGTATCGGTCGATAAGAAAAAGAGAAGTGGAGATTGCCGTTCGTGTGTATCCATCATATCATAAAGTTGAGGACGCAAAATCTTGTTGCTATCCGCCATGTATTAAGGTCAATCGTTGTTGGATCACAGAACAAGCAGAATTCTTTCGACACAAATGCCCGTAATCAGTACTGTATCTCGAGAAAAGGTAAAAAATTTGATTTTGATTGTAAAGTATGGATTCGACGGTTCTTCCGGTCAAAGTCAATACAAACAAAAATTTGATGACGAGAATGCTTCAGATTCGAGTATGCTATTAACATCGCTTGTACCGTTACGATTAACGAGCAGTGAAGATCCAGACCTTTTGATTTGGCAAAATCCAAGACCTTCCTCTCCGCGCTTTTGCAGTCCGATAACAATAGAGTATATTCGCGAAAATGTTACCTCAACCTTGCAGGAAAATAAATATCTTGATGATCAAATAGCTACGCTTGTTCCATTTGAAACTATTATCGACGGGAAAGACATTACTGTGACATACAAATTACTGTATACAATGGTTGACGGAAAAGTTAGAAACACACTTACGGGTACAACTTCGAACATGCGATGCTATTTGTGTGGAGCCACGTCGAAACCATTTAACAAGATTGAGGAGGTTATGTCATTGACAGTAGAAGAAGAACAATATAAGTTCGGCTTAGCCACATTACATGCGTGGATACATTTCATGGAGTTTTTTGTACACATAGGATATAAACTAGAAATTCAAAAATGGCAGGTGCGATCCGAGTATGATAAAAAAAATGTGCAAATGCGGAAATCGTCAATTCAGAAAGGTTTTAGGATGCGACTTGGACTTATTATTGACACTCCAAAAGTGGGTGGATTCGGAAATAGTAATGATGGCAATACTGCTAGGCGATTTTTTGCTAACTCTTCTGTGTCCGCCGAAATCCTGGGTTTAGACGTCAAATCTCTTCATCGCGCTCATGTTATTATGCAAGTTCTGTCATGCGGTTTTGGTGTCACCGTAGATCTTTTTGGCCATTATTGCAAAGAAACTGCGGAAATGATTGTGGAGAAGTTCCCATGGTATTGCATGCCTACGTCCATCCACCAGGTGCTTATTCATGGTCCCCGTATTATCGAATGGGCGCCACTGCCCATCGGAAAGCTTTCGGAGGAAGCTCAAGAATCGCGGAACAAAGACATAAAAAAATACCGAGAACATAACTCCCGAAAAACATCTAGGGAAAGCACTATGACGGATGTGATGCATTGGCTACTTGTCTCGTCAGATCCGCTAATTTCAAGTCTACGTTTAACACCGCCGAAGAAAAGCGAGTCGTTGTCACGCGAAGCGATTCGTCTTTTGCTCCCCGCGTACGCAAAGATGGCAGAAAATGAATCCCCTGACCAATCCGACGCCAGCTCAGACATGACTGACGATTCTTATATAAGTGACTGAATCATAGTATGTATTTTATATTAAAAGTATTGTATTAATATTGCGCAATTAAAAAAGATATTAAAATATAAGATTCCTTATTTGCAACCTTAAAAAACTTTATATCCCAATTTTTGTTTGATAATGCTATTCATTAATTTTTTACCGTAATTTTGATTATGGATAACATAATATCAGATTCGTAATCTTAAATCGGAAAATACATTATGTACCAATTTTTGTTTTAATCCGACTATACTTAAAATTTTGCTCGCCATTTTAGATCCGCCGTTTTGGTTTTTTGAAACTTTTGAAACTTTTGTTGTAATCGGACTATTTTTCAAAGTTTGGCCGCCATTTTGGATCCGCCATTTTGCATTTTTGAAAATATTATATCATATTCATAATCAAAGACTGTAAAAACCCTTATGTACAAACTTTTGTTGTAATAGGACTATTTTTAAAACTTTCGCCGCCATTTTGGATCCGCCATTTTGGATTTTTGAAAAAATAATATATTCATAATCAGAGGCTGTAAAAACCCTTATGTACCAACTCTTGTTTTAATCAGAATGATTTTTTATTTTTGTCCGCGTTTTTCGGGAAATGGGCCACTGTGCGCCGGGCCATTTGAGTATGCGCCTCTTGAATCACCAAACTGAACTTTTGTAGTGGTTGCTGAAATGGATACATCACTTTCGTGTCGCTTTTTACTTTCTTATACGCAGTATAAGTATTGAAATCATGAAAAATTTCGATCTCGAGATTTCAACGGAAATATACGTTTTGACCTTCCCTGAATCGATTGCAACTACTTTTGGTGAGCGCTCTACAGCCCAAACGGCTAATGGAAAAATTATGAAATTTTCAACTTAAGATCTGTATATGACTGGCAAGAAAACCTCCTATTTTTGAAAACCATATTCCGACCGGAAGTGCATGTTTACCCTAGTCATTTTTTTGCAGTTTCTGCAATTACTCAAAAACGGTTACAGTTACAGAAAAGTTGTTACAGTAAAAATTATAGATATCAGCATTTTTTACAACTGTTATTTGAAACATTTTATCTCAAACGGTTTTGGAAACAAGAAAATGGCTCTTGAAATTTCTTCATATTACATTTAATTTTACATAAATCGTATCATCTGCGCTTGTCAATTGTTTATCAAAAAAACAAAACGGACTTAAATAATTTGAAGTTTGACATTTTATATTTATTTAAAGAAATATATTTAGCGTAAAAGTGTTCCAAAGGTCAGAACAAATATTATAAATTTGAAAAATAATGAAACCACGATGTGGTTTAACCCATTTGCGTATAAGAAAGTTCGGTGCATGACACTGCAACGCAGCCTTAATGTAACTTGTTCAAATAATGTTTTTGAGAATTCACTACCTCGCAATCTAGTATTTGTTTCGTTTATAAATCTGTTCATATTATTTAAGTTATCATTCATTGTATTTTCACTGGATTTCAATAGATGAATTGAAGTATTAAAGTTGCTTATAGTAGTTTTAACTAACTGCACTTGTTCCTTCATTAGGAACATCATGTTTTTATCATCTGTCACTACTTTATTAATTGTTTCGTCGTAAAGTGCAGATAATTGTTTTAAACATTGGGCCAATCCCATTTATCCAACCTCGTTTTACGCGAGATTGAGATGTTGAATGTAACATTGAGGTCACTTTGTGCTGAATATGTGTAATTGGCCTGCTGATCAAATTATATCATTATGACAAAGTGGGATATCCATTTGGTTGCAATAAAATTTAGTACTTGCGTGAACATTAACTAATAACGCTAGCTTCAGCCCTAACCCATTTCGCCCCGTTGTACTCGTATGGGTACACGCAATTTAAAGCACTGTAAAAATTTATATTATTAATGTCATACATATTTTATTTGCAAATTTTGTGTTCCTTGAATGTAACGAAGTGATATAAAGGGAAATTTATTAAAAATAGTCATTTTGTTACATTTTGTTTCATTTTATATGTCTAACTAAAAAGATCAAGTTTTACTGAACGGTTCGGAAAAAAAAAGTTGTGGGTTCAAATGGGTTAACCTATTATTTTTATTATTTATTATTTTTATTTTGAAATTTTTATTGAAAACACTTATTATTGACTTAGAAACTCATATTATAGTATAACTATTTAAAAAAATTTCAGCAATTTTCTAGATAGTCCAAAATGGGGATCGTGGCGGATATCATGTGGAAACATAAGTTGAGAAAAAAATTTTTTACTTATTCTAATAACATTAAATACAAAGATTATGTAGAGATTATTTATGCCATATTTCCATACACTCTACATCAGCGGTCGGGGAACTTTTTTAATCATTACCCCAAAATATGTTTGTGTAGGTTGATATTACCTCATGGCGAAGTTGGAGAAACGATGTTGTTTCATGTTCGATACAATTGCTTCAAAATTGGGACTTTTTGATGTAAGAACGATTTGAATACAGTCTTCGGCGTTTAATCGATTTCTGTTCTTCGTTTTTATGTTCATTAGAGTGGAAAAGCCTTGTTCGCACAAATATGTTGTTCCACATGGCAACAATTTTTAACCGCCTCTTCATGTGCAATTTTGAAAGCCTTTGCAGCTTTTGACATCCAAAAAGACGACAGATTTGGTTTACTCTCAAATTGAATACGTGCTTCAGTATTAGATCGAAGTTCAAGAATTGCTTCTGCCAAACCTGAAGGTTCTTCTGGTATCATAGCAATTTCACATTTAAAAGGATCTACAATCCAACTGACAGTACGTGTATCAAGATCTGGAAAGTAATCTGAAAACCGCTGTCTGAGTTTGATAAGATGTCTTACAACTGTATCCTTGATGTCAGCAAAAGTAATATTTTCGCAATCTTCCAAAAACAAAGCTAACCTTGAAAAAGAAGCTATCTTGTTCTGTTCTACTTTCTGTCTCCAATATTGCATATTGGTACAATCTTGATAAGAAATCTGATCTTATATTGAATGGTTCGTGTATTGTTGCTGATTGTTTCATTTGTATACAATTGCGGATATATTTAGCGGACGATATTTTTGTTATGTTTATCAAAATTTAAAAATTCTTGAAAGTTAATTTAAAATATCAGTGCATGAGTGTGTTAATATACTTTCGTATACGCTAATATAATTTCGCATACGCATTTTAGACAAATCAGTAGAATTTATAAAACCTTTAAATTTTTCAATTTTTTTTATATTTAACGAACTAATTAAATTGCGTATAAGCAAGTTCAGTGACAGACACGTCAGCTTGTCTATTGTAACGAAGTATGTTTTTCCGATGTTAAAACCCTCGTTATTAATATGTTAAGATGTATGTTATATCATAAGTAAGCCGTAGCGGCGCGGCAGCATAGTCGACTACGGCCCTGTGGGTCGGTCGTTCGAGCCCGGCCGATGCATTTTTGTTTTTTTGGAATTGTTAAAGTCAGGTCATCGACCAAAAATACCAGTCTCTGCCGATATTTTCTGTCCGTTATCTAGTCAAATCCAAAAATCGGCTTGGATAGTATTTTTATCTTTGTTTTACTCATGTATTCACCTATACCCCGATTGATATAAAAAGGGCCTACATCTCTTATCAAAAGACAGTCGATCACCGATAGCTCTGGCTAAAGGACCGTATTATTAACACACCGTATCTCCGTTCATATCTCGATACCGATGCCGAAACACACGTGGTGAGACAAACTAACTACCGTATTTATTTGCATTGCTGGGTTTAACTGTTCTCCAGGTATCCTGCCGGCGTGTCCGCCAAGGGATCACCTAGTAGTTTCTTATTATAGTACCTGCAGGTGTGTCCACCGAGGGTAACCACTGTGTAACTGTTCTCCAGGTATCCTGCCGGCGTGTCCGCCAAGGGATTACCTAGTAGTTTCTTATTATAGTACCTGCAGGTGTGTCCACCGAGGGTAACCACTGTGTTACTGTTCTCCAGGTATCCTGCCGGCGTGTCCGCCAAGGGATTACCTAGTAGTTTCTTATTATAGTACCTGCAGGTATGTCCACCGAGGGTAAACACTATTTAACTGTTCTCTAGGTGTCTTGCCGGCGTTTCCGCCAAGGGATTACCTCGTAGTTTCTTGTTATCACAGGTGCTGCCACCGAAGGTAGAACTTATGTTACCTCCCTCTAGGTGTCTCATCAACGTTTTAGCATCCGCAACACCGTCTCCGATAGGGTGTATTAAGTTGTACCCTGTGTTTTTACCGAAAATAAATACCGTTTAAAAACAGAAGTTAGTCACTGATTACACGGAACCTGGACATAACCTCCACCGAGCTATCCCGGACCCGCACGAACCGTCTCCGCCCCTTCCCTTACTCCTTCCCCAAATACCGTCTCAAAGTTCTCCCCCCTCCTTCTGATTGGCGCCCGAGCAAAAATTACCGCAGCGTGCGGAAAGCCAGTAAACGCGTACGAAACGACGTTACACTATATATGAGATATACAATGAATGTGAATGTTGCTTGTAGTATATACAAAGGTATAATGCTGGTTACGGTACATACAAAATGTTATGTTGATAATGTAACATACAAAGGTGTAAATGCAGGTTGTGTTATAGTGAAATATACAAAAGTGTAATGCTGGTGTTTCTTTCTGACCTTGTCGGTTGACAGAACGGTGAAGTGTTTGTTGATATGCGTGAGAGCTGTTGTGCACTATCCCGACCTTTCGGTTTTGACAGAAGAAAACAGACCCTGGCTAGCAGCGACAGCGCACTAGTTTAAATACCCTCGTGGCCTTTGCTTGCTGAGCTGGAGTGGAGCATGCGCATTATCTTGCGCATTGAATTGCGACTGTCAACAGTTTTGACAGTGAATTTAAATAAATTCACTATAGATTTTTTTAAAACGGGCGTTGCAGCGATTGTGGCGAAAGAACGGCTAAATACAGGAATGGTCTGCGTTTTGAATATATTGGGGCGTCTAAATAGGAAATCTTATCAATAATTTTTATTTCGATGATCTTTTCTTTATAATTGCGTGGACAATCAGAAAAGAACGAAGAATAATTACCAGAACAATTAACACATCGTGTGGGACCTCTCCATCCCTCGCCCAAATGTTCCTGCTCACTGCACCATGGGCACACAACCTGTGCGTCACAACGAGAAGCTGTGTGCCCGAACTTCTGGCATTTAAAGCAATGGAATGGTCTCGGAAAGTATGGTCTCACCGAGCAACTGTGAAACCCAACCTTAATCTTATCTGGTAGATTGTCCAGCGCGAATGTCAAAATAACAGAAGTGGTATTCTTTATTTCGCCATTCTTCTTTGTTGTAAGCCGCTTACAATTCACTACGCCTTTACTTGCCAGCTCGCGCGTACACTCATCCATCCAAACAAATGACAGGTCGTAACAAGATATTACGCCCTGATACGTGTTGAGGGATTTGTAAGCTTCGACTACTATTGGCATGCCAAACAAAATATTAGCTTTTAAAAGCCTTTGTTGGCGATGAATTAGCCATTTCTGCAAGGAGGGTTCCAATACTTAACCTTTTGGTGAATTTCAGACTTCTCGTCAAACCGAAACAAGGGACTTCGAAATGGATTTACCTTCTTCAGTCCTTTTAACGAAAAAAAACTTGGGCGAAAACATTCTTTCGCCCTTTTAAAAATGTTGTCCCTCGTTCGCTAACGGACGAGATCTTTTTGGGGGAGTCGCTGCTTGCTCAGCCGATTCTGTTTGATGCTGCCAACATACGCAAAGTATCTTTTCAGCCGCTGGTACGATCTGCTTCACCGTTATTGAGAGGTTTTACAATAACACATACAAATCTTCGGGCGTTTGCGGTATATTCTCGGTCTGGGCTAATTTAGCTATATGAAATAATAATAATAATGATAAAATGATTATGTTTTTTATTTTAATTATTAAATATAACCCCAAAAAGAATTTAGCATCAGCTTGGCTAACGACCTTTTCTCTACGTTCTTTTCTATTTTGTCTCGCTCTAACGAAATCCGCTCCTGTGCATAGTATACGCCAATGTAGCCGTCTTTTGCAGGATCGGCTATACACTTTGAAGGAAAGCCAGATGCTTCCTGCTTCATCTTCAGAAAATAATCGATATACTCGACCAACAGACCTGCGGAATTACTTGGCCTATCGAACATAGTAACTTTATATTGCCAAATCTCTATGACGTCAAGGATTATGTAACCGCATTGTGCAGCCCAACGAACTTCGTCAGCCACCCACGTTCCGATGAATTGTCTTTCCTTTAACGTTGCAATCATCCTGCTTCAATTCACCACAACATGTGTGACGCAATGCAAACATTAATTTATTATGCACTTTTCGGGGTAAAACAGGATGGAATAAGCGAGATGGAGAAGGAACTGTACATTTTATAAGTCCTTCCACCATGTCAATATTGTTTTTCGGGCCCAGCACTTCTTGGCATTCCGCGGCAACGAGTACCTTCGGATGTCCTACCGCAAATTTACCATATTTCAGATGTATGGATAAAGAAGCAAACATCTATATATTTAATTGTCTCATTCCCTACAGCCTGTTTGTACAATGATACATTTCCGGTACACCATCCGAGGATAGCATCGCGCGTATGCGATGGTAATTATTTTAGCATTGAGTGACTTTCCAATGTTGATTTTAAATTATTATTTGGCTTAAGTCATAATTGAAATGCACATTCCCAAATTATAATCATAGTATAGCCTAGGTTACGCAGTTTAAGTAACTTTTCTGTTGTTCTTCGCAAACGTGAATTTAAACTCTTCTTTGAAGACGTGTATAAACTCCGATCGCGTTTTGCTCTATAACATGATTCACACCCGTGCCAGTAACATCCCATAAATTCGAATACGGTTTTAGTCGGTGCATAATACTCGGCAACTTTTAATGGCGCCCTCAGAACAATTTCTTTACCTCGCCAAATCCATTCAATTTTCAACATTATAATACGAAATTTTTATCGATTTGTATGAAGCAAATTCCGTCTAAGCCGTTGCAGCCATGTTTTAAGACTCGACAAACATATATTCAGATGTATAATACACTTTTCTCCGGGACAGGCATTCATTTTTCAATTGAAGGAAACTCTATAAATAGAGAAGACTATCCTGAGGGATTTTGTCTAATTGCCTTTGATTTAACTCCGGATCTATCTTTGAATAGTATGTCACACTGGAATTTAACCCGTCACGGGTCACTGCGATTTGAAGTTACCTTTGCAACCCCTCTTGCAGAAACTGTAAACTGTATTATTTATTCAGAATTTGATAATATTATCGAGATTGGTAAGAATCGGAATGTGGTAGTGGATTTTGGTGGTTAGCCATACGGGGACGTTTAGTATAAATATTAAAAGTTTTTTTACTTTCATATCAGTTAATTTTTTATCTTAATACAAAATGGGTGTAATAATAGATTTTCAATGCTTCTACGGAGTTAATAAAGAAATAGCAATAATAACATTGGATAATGAATTTTTTCATCACTTTATGTTCAAAGCACCGTACGAGAAACATGTATTAAATATCGGGACGCGTTCCACAAATAATTGGCTGCAAACTAATCATCATGGTTTGGACTGGGATAACGGTTCGATTGAATATGCAAACCTTCAGCCTTTATTACGCGAAATTGTGACGTGTGACCTAAAAGACGTGTTTGTAAAAAGGCATAGAAAAGAAAAAGTTTATTGAAAAAATACTGTTACGTGATGATATCCGTGACTTAACAGATCTCAAATGTCCTTCGTTGGAAAAATTGCAAACAAATAACGAATGTAATATTATTACAAAGTTTGTTATACCATCCACGCATAGATACAAGCTTTGTGCTATTTCGAACGTTCTGATTCTAAGAAACTGGTATAAAGATGAATGCGGAATATATTGCGACGATCCTCAGGAATCGATTCCGTCATGTTCAAGAATATGGAGTATATGCTGCCAATAAACTACCATACAAAGTGAAATATCCATGTGCAATAGTTGTTAACACGGACCCCAATACCCTTCCCGGAACTCATTGGATTGCCATTTTTAAAGATCGTAATGGTTACGGAGAATATTTCGATTTATACGGAAGACCAACATACATTTATCATCATTTAAATTTCATAAGAAGAAATACTAATATTTGGACTTATAATTCAATTGTATTGCAAGATTTATTTACGTCTGTATGCGGCCATTACTGTTTACTGTTTCTATTGTTTAAGATTCAAGGCAATTCGTTACAGGACTTTGTTAAAATGTTTAACTTTACAAATAATAATAAGGTAGATAATGATAGATATGTAAAGGGGTTATTTGATTGTTATTTTTTTGTGAATAATAAATTTTAATTTTACCAATAAATTTTTTATTCATGAAAATTGTGTTTTTAATATACATTTTGTCATTTTTTTTTTTTTGTTCATAAATATCGATCATCTCCCATAAAGGAAGCGATATATCGGTCATGGTATCGTTTCTTAATTGCTCTCGTAATCCCCAGTACCTCCTCGTTCTCGTTTCATTTACAATGATATTTTGTAATGCTTTCCTGTATTGCACTTGTACTGCCAGTCTTATTGTCTGTAATCGTGTTTTAATGAGATCCGCGTAAATTAAGATCTTTTGTAAATCAATTATATTCTCCTCATGGAGAAGAATATATTTGTTTTTCTTTAATAATTTTAACTTACGTTGACCTACGTAATACACAGTTATTTCACCAGACCGAAATGGAGACTCATTTCCAGTTATTCGGATCTTCAATAGCTTCGACATCCTACAGAAAATATCTACCAAACCCTGACAGTCATCGATCGCAATTTTCTGGTTACCCTCCACTAATCGTATTTCAGGAATAAAATCCATATGTAAATTGTTAGCGATTTGAAGTGTCGTGCGGGTAACCAGAGGACCTGCGGCGACTCTACCGTGCCCGGGCAAGGGAAATATTTTTCCGCCGTTATCTAATACGGGCAAACTGGATGCTGCTATGTCTATGCATAGCAGATCTTCCTCACTGATTATCGTCATCTCTTCTGGAACAGCGGGGGTGGCCATCCTTTCGACGATCCTTTAATCCATTATGCCTTACTCGGGGCATACTTGGGCATAATCTCCGTCGTCTTCGTCTTGCGTTGGATCAGATTCTGATATTGCTATGACTTTTTGAGTAGGACCAGTTTCTGCTCTTGATACTGTGTCTCTTTTAAACTCATCTAATACGGTGGAGGCTAGAGCCGGCAGATCTATATTGGATTGCATGTCATCAGCAGCGTATTCCGTGTTGTCGTCGCTGTCGATGATGATAGGCGAATCAAAACGAAAAGTCATCCTTGTTATCCTAAATTAATAATAATAACAGTTTTAATATATTTATATATATATATATATATATATATATATATATATATATATATATATATATATATATTCGATAAATGCACTCGCTTTAATTTGTTTTTGATTTATAAATCAGCAATAATTAAACAGATGATAGTTTGAAATAAATATATATATATATATATATATATATATTAGTTTTACCTTTTGGTCGGAGTATAGACATTCAACATCTCCTTGGTAAGCTTTTGCAAGCAATTGACGGCTTCCTCGCTGTATTCTGACGCTCTTGATGTTGATGGAGGACATTGGCGGATATCGTATATTAGATGCACTCAAACTAATTCTGATGCTTCCCTTAAATTTTGAGGAGTGTATATACGGGTATCCAAATAACTTTCTATTAAAATTCTCCGTATTGGTAACTACCGCAGACATAGATATTCGGTACCAGGGGTTTCAAAATGATGGTACGTCTTATAAACGACCTCTCATAGCAAATACATAATAAAAGTTTGAGATTCTCTAGTGTCATTAAAATCTTGAACATATACTGTAATTATTAATAGAAATATATTTGTTTCTACCTACTGTAAGTTTGTTAGTTTTTTATTTTAAAATAACTGTAAACTTCTATGAGTAGAAATTCATTTGAAAAGGTAAACTCAAATAATAATAATAATAATAATTTTGATTCTTTACTCATGGAATTCCAGTTAGCATACCATATATTTTATGAATGATAAAATCATGTAATAGATTCTTTTTGGATAAAATAATAATAATAAAAGACATACGAAATCAGTTTAATAAGTACAAATGCTTTATTTCGTTTCATTTCTCATAGTTACAAAATCAATTAGTAAAGCGTCCTTCGCACAGCCACAGGCTTTGGTTCCTGTATGAACAATTGCTGTCTTTTGACTTTTAATAGAGTTATTCATTTCTTGCACATCTTCATCAGATAATTTTGCGTAACGTAACGGTAGACATACAATAGAGTCTTCTAATTCTACGATGATTTTCCTACCAAATTTGGTGGAGACTGTTTTAACTTTATGTATTTCATAATTTTGGCCTATGACTAATTCGGGTATTTTCTTAATCGGTTTAAAATCTTCATTGTTTCCCACGGAGTTAATTTGATTCATTTCTAAACACATAAACATAGAAAAATTTTATATAGCTTAAACGACTACTATAAACAATGTATCATAGCTAATGTTGATGATGATGATGATATCGAAATAATATTTAAATAGAGATTAACTTACTTATTTCTAGTATCCACTTTGACTCTGATACGAAAATATAACTAATGAGTATCGATTCTATAATTTTCTTTTATATAACACTTCCTGAAATTAGAACATTCATAGGTGGGATCATATGCTAAAAATTTAAATTTCAAGGTACTATAACTGAAAATAAAACATTAAAATTCACGCTCACAGTTACATATTCAACATATAGTCCTATGCGTATGCATTATATACGTTACACTTTAGGAATTTATTTAAATTGCATAAATTCTGTTTGCTATGTCACAAATTTCTTAGAAATTCAAGAACGTCTATACTTTAATCTCTTAATCCTTTTTACTTTCTAATAGTCTATGTACTAGGTAGCGAACTACCCATGTTCGAATATAATCTTTCAAGACGTTTACATACAAATAAAACACCAATATAAAATAAGACGTTTACACACACACATAAATACCGTAGATATTTAATAATTCGAAAGAATGTTTAGAGTTTCAATCACTTTCTCTTACCCCGTTAGATAACAATGATAATAGGTGACTTTTATTTACAGTCATACATATAAGAATGTTGGAAAAATTTCCAAATTTATGACGTCAGAATTTTAGAAAATTTTCTTCATAATTTTCGATGGAATGTCAAGGTTGGCATGGCAAGATTTTTAATACCATAAACAAACATAATTCATATTTTGAATAAATGTTTTGAGTTTCAGACACTTTCTCTTACCGTTTGATATATACAATAATAACATTAGGGCATACGCCTAACATAGGGACTTTCTATTTACAGTCATGCACATAAGAATGTTGGAAAATTTCCAAATTTATGACGTCAGAATTTTAGAAACCTCCCCCATTACTACTTATGTAGTCCACGTCTACCATCGTATATAACCCTGCCTCGTCCATTAAATTCATATACAACTATACTATAATTATTCTAGAAACGTTGGAAGTCTTTTATTTCAACAATACCATCACCTCCTAACGGCTTTTGTATATTATTGCGGTCCCTAGCAATCGCCTTGAAGCATGGATCTTTATCTACCCAAGCTTGCGCAACCACTAAAACTCTTGCTAAGCATAAATTATCGGTAATTTTGAGATGAACATTCGGGAATTTCCACGGCCAGTGGGCATCGAAACTCGCGTTATCCGAATTTCTAATTCTCCGTCTGAAAATGTTTCCGCGTTGCTCTGCAGGATGTTATTAATCATATCCCATATTACATTCACATGAAATTGGTGGTCACGTCGAAAATTTATCCAAGCGGGCCCCCGTTCGTTAACCGAGGTGTATTTAGTATCATTCCGATTTTGGAATAGTTTTAATGACATAATCCACGACGGAAGCCATACTATTCTTAAACCACGAAATGGGGTTCTGTTCTGCGGGAGGATCAACCTTCTTGAGCTTAAACTGACGACCAATGATGTTTAGTAATTTTATTTTGCGTTCTGTGTCTGATAAAGCATTAAAATAGGTTTGACCCTTTCCAGTCTATACAGGGAACATGGGTTGAAATGGTGCGATGGTCGGTTGTAACAGATTCTCAATTGAACTCTGAAATCTTCGTCTCCTAATTTGATATTATCATCCGTGGGTACAGTTTCATTTAAAACAATCTCAAAATCGTCTCAAGATTGCGGAACCGTAGACGGGATTTATGTACCTGTAAGATAGGAACACATTTGAGCAAAATATCACAATCTACACTTGTTAATTCAATCATATCGTTGCTCGAATTATTATGAAGTAGTTTTGCTTCATTTATCTGCAACAATCCGTCACACGGGTTATCATAATACTTATGATTCTATATATTATTAACATTATTTGATATATTCGTTATGACCTGAAGCGGAATATTAGTTGAATCCGTAAAATTACATGGGTCTGCGGTTTGATGCACAGCTTCCTGTTTTTCTTCTTCTTTTTTCAAAGATTGCCCCATGTCGCAACAAATTTTGAATAAAGTAGAATAATTTACTCTTTCCTTGATATTCACTGCGTCACTATCACTTAAATTCATCGGTTCTTTAGTATTTTCACTATTAAAAGACATGCTTGCAAAATTATGAATGTCAAGACAAGTTCAAGACAGAAATTAAAATAAAATCTTGTGAAACCCCTTATTTAAACCATAAAATTCATCATTATTCTCAAATAGTAATCTTTGTTATTACATTAGAGTTATCAATAGGGCTATACACCTGCGGTCTCGTAAATATGGCACGTCTTTTAAATCAGTACCTCATAACGCAAATGTAAAGCAAAAGTTTGGGAGTCACTCTTGTCAGATTTAATATAGCCATTACTAGCAATTCAATATCTGCCTTATCGTAGTTAAATATTTTATTTTCAATATCGTTAACAATTATAACACACGTTGTTTTAAATAATAATAATAATAAAATAAACCATACGAAATCAATTGGTGTAAGTAAAAATTGCTTTATTTCATTTTATAATGTTATAAAGCATCTTAAGCACTGTCACAAGATTTGCTTCCTATTTGTTTTGTCGGGTCGATCTCGCGATCGTCGACTATTTTAAATTGCAACCAGGTAAATCTACGCGCGTCAGTTCACAGGGGTGCATGCAATGTTTTTATCGTCTTACGGAGGTTCACTGAATTCGATGTCGCACGGGGTACATGTAATGTTTTTATTGTCTAACGGAGGTTCACTGAGTTCGTTGTCGCACGGGGTACACTCACTGCCTATCGTTCTACCGAAGACGTGCGCCGAGGAGGTGGCTGTGTTGTTGGTAGGCTTCGCGCACCTAAGGCAGCCTCGGGTCGCGGGGGTGCACTCTGCTTCGGTTGACCGTGTGGCAGCGGGGAGCAGGGGAGCTACACGGTTGTAACTGGTAATGGTGCGGTCCGTGCGGGGTGAGGTTTCAGATTCTCGTCGGTTGTCGCCTTGGCAGCGGCTTCCGTGGCGACGTGGAGCGTGGCCGCTTCGTCACGGCTGGTGGAGTTGGTGGTTTCGTCGGAAGACGTCGTTTCGTCGGCGTTGGTGGGAGAGGCGATATAGCCCTCGCGGAGTGTGCGGCTCTGGCGGCGTACCGGAGAGCTTGCAGGGTAGACGGGACTGCTTCACGGGCCCCTTTGGTACGGGACTCTGGCAGCGGAGACACGGCGCGGATGTTGCGTGGAGCGCGAGCGGCGAATCGTAGCGCCTGGCGCCGGATCCGGGCCTCGCCGAGCCTTTCCTTGATTGGAGACGACGTGAGTGTGGCTCTTAGCCTTGGGTGCATCATGTTGGTCCAGGCTAGCTCGTCCTGGGTTCGGTTGCGGTGTGATGGTTCGTTGGTTAGCAGCGTGGTTGGTTTGTTGGTAGTGCGGAGTACGGGGTTAGTCGGCTGACCTATTCGGCTAGTTGACTGTACCTTGACTGCCTTCTTGGGGTGCGGGTGGCCCTTTTATACCCCTCTCTGGTGTGGATCGCTGGGCTTAGGTGGGAGTGAGATGCGCTGTCGTTGGCCGGCCCTTTTCTCTGGCGCAAGAGGTATGGGCGTCAGGGTTGCTGCTTGAGTCAAGAGCACATACCGCTACTCGGGCGTGAATCCCAACAGTTTAATTGCCAACTTCTGCGTTTTAATACAGTTATTCAATTCTTGCACCTCTTCATTGGATAATTTTACGTAGCGTAGCGGTAAAAACACGACCGAGTTTTTCAATTCTTCGATAATATTTCTACCCAATTTGGTAGACACCGGTTTCATATCGCATATTTCGTATTTTTGATTATGAATCATTTCTGATACTTTAAGAATTGGTTTCAAATCATCGATTGTTCCTGCGGCGTTGACTAGATTCATCTCTAAACACATATACACAAATTATAATAGAATGTAAAATAAGAATGAGTACAAATAGCAAATATAAATAATACTGATGACAAATAATATTATATAACGATTTACTTACTTGCCACGTAAAGTCCGATGATTAGTGTATAAAGTAAAACTGATGAATATCTATCCTGGAAATTATATAATACAAATTTATCAACTTGAAATATTTTCAAGGAAAATATTTACTTATACCTGTTTAACACTGGAATATTCAAGGCCATTGTTAAATTCCAAATTTCTGACGTCAAATATAAAAAATGTTTTCTTATTGTTTTGATTGTATCTTTGATGGAATCTCAAGAATGGAATAATAACTGGCGCCAGGCCTCAGGGTTTCACTAACGATCGGTGGCAAAACCGCCCGAATAACTGACCATAATACGTGACTTTTTTATAAATTCGGAATATTTATATAACTAACACCTGTCATGTGACGTCTGACAAGTCTCGTCAGACGGAACAACAAAATCAAATCATCAGTTATAATAATACATAATGTGCTGCTTATGAACCAATATAACTCCTTCCTTATTAAGAGATGATTTAAGTGCTTTTTACAATATTATATTAGAATCAAATGTTAAACAGCTCTAGTTTTACAGTGTAGAGTGAACGTTTTGAAACAGTGCAAACAAATGAAATCAATCATGGTATTTTCACTTGTTGAGAGATGCAATGCCATCTCAAATCAGTTTCCTTTCTATGTACTATATATATATATATATATATATATATATATATATATATATATATTGCTTAAACGGTTGAAGATAAAATTATGAAACTTAAGATTTGTATATGCCTGTCAAGAAAACGTCATTTTTTTGAAATGAATATTCCTACCGGAATTGTATGTTTACACTTGTCAATTTTGAAATTTTCTTCCATAATTCAGAAATGGTAGTACTTACAGCAGAATCAGTTAGAGTTAAAATAAGAGATATTAAAATTTCGCATAACTTTTATTTGAAAATATTTTTCAGAAAAGGTACTGGTTACAAATAAAAGTTATTTTCAATATTACAGTCAATAGTTATCACGTCAAAATCAGTTAAAATAAAAACAATATGCGGTATGTCTTTCGCTGAACTGTCTCATATGCATTTTGTTTAGTACGTTAGAATTTATAAAACATTGAATTTTTTCTTTAATTTTCAAAAACAATCTTAAATCAAATCTTAGTAGCACTGCTTATGTTTTAATATTCGAACTTCGGATGAATTTTACTATCGCGCATTATTGTAGAGCAAATATATTTACGCTATTTAAATAATTTACAAATAATTAATTTAATATAAATAATTTAATATAAATAATATAAAATATGCGGCATGTCTTTCGCTGAACTTTCTTAAACGCATTTTGGTTAGATTATTACAATTTATAAAGCTTTGCAATTTTTTTTAATTCTTACGATCTAACCAAATTGCGTATATGGGACTTTTGTGACATACCTGTCGCTGAACTTTCTTATACGCATTTTAGTAAGATCGTTTGAATTAAAATAAATTTGAAATTAAAAAAATAAGTATAAGAAAGTTCAGCGACAAACATGCCGCATATTTTATTATTTAACAAAAAATTATAATTTTTATAAAATACAGTGAATTTTAATCATAAATGGCACAGGTTTATCATACACAAGGGTGGAGACAAAAAACAATCTTAAATTAAATCTTAGTAGCACTACTTATGTTTTAATATTCGTATTTTTGGATGAGTTATAAGATCTTGCATTATTTTAGAACAAAAAAAATTTCAATTTTTAAATAATTTACAAATAATTAGTTTTTCAATAATATAAATTCTATGTTTATAACAATGTTCATCATTCAACCATTTTGTTATAAACAGATGCTCTTTTATTATTTCCAATAATTTTACTTTAACGCATGTTTTATAGTAGACTTTTAAAAAATTGCTTTCGAATGTTTCTAAACAAATATCCACAATTTTTATAAATTCATTTGTAGCGGCCGTAAGACCTCTATCTGTTTCCTTAACTTTTGAACGTCGCAATTGCAGTTTTTGTATACCTTCTTTTTAACAGTGTACCAGAATCGTCAAACGGCGGAGAAAATTTCGAGACATACATTTCCTACTATTTTTGGAGGTGCTCTTTCGATTGGCGTAAAAAAAAATTATAAAAATTGCCCCCTTACCTTCATTTTGGCCATTTAAGTTAAAAAATGCACTATTTTTGACGTCTATCATTTTTTGAAACCTGACTTTAGATTGGAAAAATTTTCTTTTGCCATCTAAATAGTACTGGAAAAGTGCATTCAACAACATCTCTATCGGATCCAAGACGTCCTGCCGCTGGCGCTCAAAACAAATAACTCTTGGACTACCGCTAGCCGCCACACCAACTTATCCGTCTGTCAGCTAGATCACCGTTCAAAGAGACTCACTTGAGTATCGAAACCATTTCTTTTATAATTTTACTGTCATTACTTAACGTCTCTGTTACGGCTTCGTGCCTAAGTTACGTTCATTTAAATTTAAGATCATTTGTTATTAGACTTTAGATTGTACGGCCACGCGCCTAGTTAAGGTATTTTATTTTCATTTATATGTATATATATATATATATATATATATATATATATATATATATTGTGACGAAAACGCCGTTCTCTCTATTTTACTGTTTCACATGAGAATACTTGACCTTTTATCGGACGTGTTCGTCGCGGTTTGCAATTGTTACATGCGGCAAAAACGTACATGAATAGCTCTCTGTCGTCTTCGAGCCACTGTGGATAACACACGTTATCTTTAAATTCATTTTTGGTGCACGTGTAGCGAAATTCTTGCTTAATGTGGAGACACAAATTAGTCCATACTACTGCGTTCATTCAGTTAAGTATTTACTCTATTTAATTTAATCTGGATCTCGATTGAGAACGTTTTGGTAAAACAAGTGCTCTTTTTTTGCGGCACAGCAAGGTCACTCGCTACCTGAGTGATCTGGTTATTTAATTCCTTTACCTCTTTGAAATGTAACATTTATAGTAATTTCTGTTTAACATTATTATTAACCACGTTAACCGTGTGGTTAAGGTTTATTTCGTTTATCTACTCAATTTTGGCAATTTAGCACTTTAAGTAATTCTGCTTACATTTATGTGTATTTATATATTCGCGTAATTACTATTGATTTAGCGGCGATTTTGCATTTCATGCTGTACTTATGTCTACTCTCAAATCCGTCCGTTAATGTTGCGACCATAACTTTCTTGTTGATATCACTTACGTTATATACGGGAATATTGTAAGTAGACTTCATTGAGATAGTAGAACCGATCAGTTGGTCGATGTTAAGTTAGGGTTTGGTTTGAGCGTAACATGAATGTATGTAAATCACTAGTTAGTGATCGAATTCACTTTACGTTTCATTAATTTTGGGTAAACTATTATTACTGATTCCCTTCATTTGTGTTATCATTTTGGTCGCATCATATACTTTCATCTGCTCCGATGTTTAACCTGTAATACGTTCAAGGGTAATTCACCACCAACTATCTTTGGTATTACGAAGATATCGGTACGAGTCACGTCAAGGCTCAGACCCTGGCGAAGGGGTTGTAAGCGAGAGAACCAGGACGGAGCCGCTTCCGTATTTATACATTTGGAGAAACGGATGAACACCATCCAATCCCAATTACGGACGCAGGAGGACTTTGAGAGCTTTGTATTATTTCTTTGTATTTGTTTCAAGAGTCAAAATTAATTTGTTCAATGGTATTAACTCGCAATTTGTAACTTCATTTATTTGATTAACTTAACTTCCTTTAAACTATCTGCATCAATTATATTAAATTGTGGCCTATTTCTAATCGTCCTGTAATTCAACTATCGTTGGGTAAATCGACTACCAAGCGAGTCACCTGGGGCGAGGGCAAGTGGACGGAACAACTTCTCTACCGGATCCAAAGCGTCCTGCCGTTGGTAGGGCTGGCGCCCAAAACAAATCAACCTTGGACTACCGCTAGCCGCCACAGCAACTTATCCGCCGGCCCGTTGGAACATCGCTCCCACGGACTCACTTGAGTATCACCATTCTTTCTTTTCTTTTTATTGTATTTAACTTCACCATAACGTCCACGTAACTTTAAAATGTATTAGGCATTAGAGTCCAGTTAAGGCATTTTTATTTCTCTTTATGTATTAACATTGTCGAGTTGAACTGAACCGTGTTTCATTTAAGTACCACACCTCAGCTAGTAGCTCGCAACCCCTCCCTTCTCCATTGAGTTAGCCCGGCTCACATCCCTTTATGCCGCGGTATCGTCAAAAATACCGTGACAATATATGTAAAAAAATAACAAAGAAACTAAATTTTTTGAATAGAATTGGTCAAAACCTATCTATATGGTGTACAGATAATTTAAAATACAATTGTTCTACCTCATTTTACCTATTGCGGTACTATATTATTCATGTGTTACCAGGGAGATTTATATAATAAAATGCAAAATAGGGATATGCGAATCATTTTAAAATATAATAAATATGCTAAAATAACAAATATGCTTTCAATGTTGAATTGGTTGAATATAGAACAATTTTGGTAATACAATAGTATGATATTTATATTTAAAATGCTTAATGGTATGCATCCGGAATATTTAGTAACTAACTTGCAATACATATAAGATGTACATAAGCACGTAACAAGACAAGTTGGCCAATATTATATTGCAAAAAAGAATAAAAAGAGTTCGGCTCTATCAATTTTTGAAATTGGGCTTGTACAATATAATAAACTACCAGTTGAAATAAAAAATTCAAGAACTCTCGAATCATTTAAATATAAGCTTAGCTAATGTGCTTAATGAATAAACTTTATTTTAATTAATATAGAAGAGATTTAGTAGCGGTTTTCAATGTATTATTTGTATTATTCAGTCTGAGCAGTATCAGGAATTATGGCAATTGGTGGAGGTTTTTATTATATGGAGGAGTTTTTATCCTGTCTTGATGTACCATGTACGTCAAAAAAATTTTATAATAAAGTTCATAAACAAATTTGTTGCAATTGGGAGCAAACTGCTTTAACTAGAATGAACATCTGCAGTCATGCACCTAACTTTCTTATACGCATTTGGGTTAAACCATATCGTAGTTTCATTATTTAACTAATTTATAATATTTGTTCTAACTTTTAGATTACTTTTACACTAAATATATTTCTTTGAATAAATATTAAATGACAAACTTCAAATCATGAAAGGCTATTTTGTTAAACAATTGACAGGCTTTGATGATTCAATTTATATAATCAGCAGAAATTTATTATGAATCCAGTACCCTTTTTGGAAAAAAAAGTTGTGCTAAATATAAATAATTTTTGTTCATACAATTTTTCTGTAACTGTACAGGCACTTCCGCTTTGAATATTTTTTTCATAAATACGAGGTGCGCACCTCAGGCATATGCAAATCTTAAGTTTGAAGTTTCATAATTTTAGCTACAACCGTTTAGGCTGTAGAGAACATACACACACACACACAGACAGACGTCATTCCAAAAATAGTCGGGATCGATTCAGGGAAGGTCAAAACGTATATTTCCGTTAAAACCTCGAGATCGAAATTTTTCATGATTACAATACTTACTTATACTTCGTATAAGAAAGTTAAAAGCTGTGGAACGTGAAGCAAATTATGCTAGGCAAATAAATAACATTGCCGCTAAAGGTACTCCGCTAATTACAGTTGTTGCTGACGGATTCTGGTCCAAAAGATCTTATAGAACTAACTATAATGCATTGTCTGGTGTAGCTGCAATAGTTGGTCACCAATATCGTGAAGTTTTGGCGTGAGAAATAAATATTGTATAATTTGTTCTAAGCATAATTTGCGAAAGTAAATGCTCCAAAGCACATATGTTTTAAAACTTATAGTAGCGCAGCAATGAGTATGTTATTGCTCAAATTTAGTAAAATCAATTCTATACAACCATCCGTTAGCCCATATAAAAGCAATTTATCACGGGAAAACCAAAGAAAAAGAGGCTCTAACACTGCTTCAAAAACAAGAATATATTATCATAGAAACATGTGGTTTGTTCATAGACGACAAACATTATTTCTTGGGAGCTACTCCTGATGGGTTGGCAGGAACCAACCAAGTCGGCGAGTTAAAATGCCCATTATCGTTGTATAATTAGTCCGTGGACAGTGCCATTAAAGAAAAGAAAATAAAATTATTTAAATTGGGATTAAAATCTATCCTAATAAATGAAAATTGTGACTGGTATTATTAAATACAAAGGCAGCACGTTCTAAATAGAGCTGAATGTATTTTTGCAATAAATGTTGGTGATAAATTTCCTTTATATGTCAAAAACATCTGCAGTGTCATGCACCGAACTTTCTTATACGCATATGGGTTAAACAACTTCGTAGTTTCATTATTTTTCTAATTTATAATATTTGTTCTAACCTTTAGGTCGCTTTTACCCTAAATATATTTCTAAGAATATATACTTAATTATTTACGTCTATTTTGTTAAACAATTGACGGGCGCAGATGGTACGATTTATGTAAAAATATATATAATAGGCAAAAATTTATTTTGAAACAAATACACTTTTTGAAAAAAAATTCTAACAAAAGTTGTGCTTAATATGAATACCTTTACTTTTTGTTCAAATTTTTTTTCTGTCACTGTAACCATTTTTGAGTAATTGCAGAAACTGCCAAAAATGACAAAAGTAAACAGGCACTTCCGGTTTGAATATTTTTTTCAAAAATAAGAGGTGCACACCCCGGATTTATGGAAATCTTAAGTTTAAAGTTTCATAATTTTAGCTTTAACCGTTTAGACTGTAGAGAACATACACACACACACACACATACAGACACACACACACACAGACAGACATCATTCCAAAAATAATTGGAATCGATTCAGGGAAGGTCAAAACGTATATTTCCGTTAAAATCTCGAGATCGAAATTTTTCATGATTACAATACTTACTTATACTGCGTATAAGAAAGTAAAAATTAAACGGGACCTGAACTAGTATATCCACGAATAACGCGTAATAGGCAAATAAGGGAACCAGAATATATAATAAATGCAATAGCAAAACAAGAAGAAACACTACTCAATTCGATTAAACGAAAATTATTTTAGAATATTAACAATAGATCACTATTATTCCAATAACAATAAATACATAGATTATATATATATATATAAAGTTATATAAAGTATAATATTAACAATAGATCACTATTATTCCAATAACAATAAATACATAGATTATATATATATATATATATATATATATATATATATATATATATATATATATATATATATATATATATATATATAATTATATATATATATATATATATATATATATATATATATATATATATATATATATAAAGTATATAGTTATATAACAATCCCTATGATAGCCATAATAATAAAAGCATACCTAGCATAAAATAGTATAATCATATTCAATTACAATTACTGTTTCTTTAGTCTTAAGGGGGAATACTGCTTTGGATGCCCAAAAACAAGGAGTATCTTTGACGAGGTATATCTGAAGAACTAAAAGTTACAAAAACTTGGAGATTTAAAAGATGAAAATATCAGAATTTTTACTTTTGAGAACATTAATTTTTATTAAAAATATTACGCGGTGCGCCCGTTAGGTGGCGCTAAAGTAGCCCCTGCGCGCCATGAAAACAATTTTTGCGTGCACGAGAATGCGAAAACGGTAACTCGTGGAACAAAATCGATCAGGATTTATAATCTACATTAAATTTAGCACCGTGATATCGTATCTGAATTTTGAATTTCGCATTTTAAAAAGAATGGCGGCTATTTGAAGCATAAAAGTGGTTCGCAAGCAAAATTTAGAAGCCAATTCAAAAATGCCGTACAACATTACGGTGCGGTTTTAAATTGCGCGTTAATGACACAAAAATGGCAATCCGATTAAAATTGTGGGAGATACCGTGCACGCAAATTTGAAAAATACTATTTCGAGATAATCGCGTTTAAAGTTTTGCCAAGTCAAAACTCATGCATATTTTGCTTCAATCTGCGATTTTAGGAAATCAGCTATTACACTTTGAATAAAAGTCCGGTTTGGGTTCCAACATACAAAATTATATTCTACACATTCCAAAGTTTCTTTTAAACTCAAACAAAAAATTCGATTTTTTGAAACGGCCAAAGCAGTATTCCCCCTTAACATAACAATATTAAGGCAGTGTTATATCAGAGTTAAATATAGAAACACATGTAACAACATACAAGTTAATAAATAACTTTTTAAAAAGACTTTTGTCTACTATCAATAGATAAGTGGCGCAGTCGGTAGCATTGCCAAAACAATTTTTTTTTTATTAAATTTGATTATACAACTGGCCATTATAGCCCAACCAGTAAATAGTATGTATTTGATTCCCGTGCGTGAAGGTGATACCCATTGGTGTTCCTTCCTGTTTAGTTTATTTCGCTATCCCTGTTGAGGATATTATGCACTCAAGTCTAGTGGTTTTTTACTTTGCAATCTTCTGACTTTGTTAGCGTCGTTAATCAAGTTGATGGCTAGTTGGTTATGGTGATTCACTCGAGATTCGTATGATTTAGCAATCGTTTTGATTTGTTCCTGGCTGTATTTGATTTTGAAACCTCTATGTATTGTCTCGTTGTTGATATACCAGGAGACTCTGGCTATTGTTCTAAGTGTTTTATTCTGGAATCGTATTATATCAGTATTGGATTTTTTCGCGTTGTTGTAGGATGTTTGCTGCTTCGACAGCGTTTTCGTGCGATGATAAGATTGCTGTATCGTCAGCGTATGTAGAAGTTATCACATCCTCAATACAGGGTATGCCTGTGGTAAAGAGCTGATACAGTACTGGTCCTATTACGCTCCCTTGTGGTACTCCTGCTTTTATGGGGTAACGTTTTGAGAAGCAGCCTTCATAGGACACGTGGAAGTATCTTTCACTTAGGTAGGATTTTAACAGCAGATAGTACTGGCATGGTAGATGAGATTTTATTTTATATAGTAGTCCAGTGTGCTATACACGATCAAATGCTTGACTAATATCAATGAAAGCAGCTGAGCATATTTTTCCTTCTTCTAAGCAGTTTTCTATTTTGTTTACTACTCGATGTACCTATTCGATTGTCGAGTGCTGTTCTATAAATCCGAATTGGTGTTGATGGATTAGGTGAGCTTCTTCGATGATAGGTCTTAATCGTTTTAGTAGCAGTTTTTCTAGTAATTTAGATAGAACTGGGAGCAGCGATATTGGCCTGTAGGATGTAGTTCCATGGGCTGGTTTGCCTGGTTTATGTATTAATATTACTTGTGCGAACTTCCATTGTATGGGGAAGTTTTGGGTTCGCATGATTGCATTAAAAATATGTGTTAATGCCATAATTCCTTTTTTTGGTAACTCTTGAAAAAGTTTAGATGTTATCAAATCGAATCCTGGTACTTTTTTATTTTTTAAATATTTAATGTCACTTTTAATTTCACCGGGAGAACAGTATTTAGGCGGCATAAATAGTTGCAATGGGGCATCCAGGATAATAAGTGTTTCTTCGTCACTTGTGTCCGTTGAAGGATAAGGTTCAAAAACTTTGGATAGGTGTTCCGCAAAGACATCTGCCTTCTCTAGCCCATGAGCCATCTTCTTTACGAAAACGTGTTGTTTTGGTCTTTTTAAGTTTTTTGTAGCTTTCCACAGCGTGTAGTCGTCTTGCGCATAGGGTGAAAGATTGCAAATATATTCTGGAAATGTTTCGTTTTTGTTGTTATGTAGTAATCTTTTTAATTCTGTAGATAATTTATTTAGCCTATTTTTAATCACTGGGATGCCCAGTAAATTGCCATATACGTCTGGCCTTTCGTTTTTCCATAATTTTGTCTTTTATGTATTTGGGATAGTTTGTAGCATTTTCAGGTTTATTTTTAATTGGTGGGGTGGATTGCCATGATGCGTTTTGAATGTTTTTTGTAAACATATCAACAGCTTTTTCGATGTCGTTTGCTGTTTGGAGTGGTATATGCAGAACTATATTTTTATTCAGATAATCTTTGAATGTTTTCCAGTTAGTATGAGTGTTGTACAATGACGGTCTATTTTCTTTTCTTATGATGTTTGAGCTTATGGTGAGTATTATTGGGGAGTGGTCAGATGAGAGATCATAGCAAGAGCTCGCATCTATGTAGTTCAGTGAAATTCCGTTTGTGACGAAAAAATCTAGTAGATCGGGTATTTTGTTTGCATCCGTTGGCCAGTAGGTAGGCTTACCTGTACTGATATATCCGTAGCCCTTAGCTTGCATGGCTTTCTGAAGTTCTCTGCCTTTAGGATTTATGAGTCTTGAACCTCATCGTGGGTGTTTGGCGTTAAAATCTCCTCCCACTATAAATCTGCGACCTAAGCTTTGAAAGTAGTCTTCAAATTCAGTTTTCTTGATTGTATGCTTAGGTGGACAGTATACCGCAGCTATGACTAGTGTTCCATAGTTGTCTTTGATTTTGATGTTTGTTGCTTGAATAAATTCTTCTTCGTTTTTCGTATTTTGGAGTGTGTGATTTTTTCGTTGACAATTACGGCAGTTCTTCGTGGGCAGTTCCATCTGGGTGATCAGTGTGGTACACTTTTTTTTTATGAATTTTGAAGTAATTTCTTTCAGTGAAGTGAGTTTCTGCTACTAGTAGTATATCTATTTTTTGCTCAATAGACTTCTGTTTCCTTACGATGTTGCGCCAGACCGTTTGCATTCCATAATGCTATTTTTAATGATTTACCCATTACTTTGTGATTGTTTTATTAGCGTGGATAGTATGTTGATGATCATACTATTTTGATTCATTAACTGTTTGAACATCATTTCAAATTCATTTAGGAATTGCGCATTGTTTTCTTGCTTTGTTGACTTTTGTGTTTCATTTGTAGTTTGATTCGTTATTTCAGCATAGGTTGCACCTTCCCTTTCTGTTCGTTTATTTGATGTTTGTTCTTCCCGTTTGTTGTTATTTAGCGATTTCTTGTGATATATTGGTTTGTCTCTTGCTTTTTGAAGTTCCTGGTATACAATACAATCTTTGTAATTTGCTGGATGTGGTCCGTTGCATAACGCACATATTGCAGGGCTATCTCTGGTTTTCTTGCAATTTTTTGTTGGATGATTGGCAGGACATTTGACACAGTAGTATTGTTTTGTGCAATATGTCTTCGTATGTCCATAGTTTTGGCATCGGAGACATTGAGGGATGTCTTTCTGTTTGCGTGGTGGTTCTACTGTTCAGGAGGTATTTGATGTCGTATAATTTCTTATTGTTTTTGTTTGGTATTTGGTCGACGAAAAACATTGGTAGTGGCTCTTTGTATCTCCAGCTACGAATATTGATAATATTTTGTATTTCAAATGCCTTTTCTTGTAATGCTTCTTTTATATCATCTGTTGGTATCGTATGATGTAGGTTTATAATAACTACTCTATAAGCTCTTTCCTGTTTTGGTTGATATGTGTGATTCACTATTTTGTTTTGTTTTAGCATGTGGATCAGTTTTCGATATGCGTCGATTGTATTTGTATATACATATTTATTTATGTATAATTTTTATCATATGTTTTGTGTACACCGTCCTGCTACGATATACACACACTGGCCTGTCTATCTATAAAGCTTGTTACATAGACGTGTGAGAGCTTCGCGTACTTTTTGTACTATAATCTTAAAACATTTCAGTGGTGTACGGTATCAATCACACAACAAATAAGAGAAACGATGTCTCGTTCTAGCGCCGTGTTATTTACTATATTAGTCAACTGATCAGGTTTTTATTGGCAAACA
>OX063269.1:2237218-2244718 GCA_944039245.1 Nebria salina
GGATCCAATTTGCCGACTTCCCTTACCTACATTATTCTATCGACTAGAGGCTCTTAACCTTGGAGACCTGCTGCGGATATGGGTACGAACCGGCGCGACACCTCCACGTGGCCCTCTCCTGGATTTTCAAGGTCCGAGGGGACAATCCGGACACCGCCGCAACTGCGGTGCTCTTCGCGTTCCAAACCCTATCTCCCTGCTAGAGGATTCCAGGGAACTCGAACGCTCAAACAGAAAAGAAAACTCTTCCCGGATCTCCCGACGGCGTCTCCAGGTCATTTTGGGTTACCCCGACGAACTCTCTTGCGAGGGCCCGAATTTTTAACGGTTCCGCTGCCGGGTTCCGGAATAGGAACCGGATTCCCTTTCGCCCGATGGGTGTGATACCAACAAAAATAAAAATAAAATCATTTATATACAGGAAATAGATGCGCGACACACACACATCATATATGATCGAATTTTATACTGTATGACCGTACATCACGAAAATAAACTACACATCAGACATTATCCACTTTCCATCTCGCCGCAAATACACACACATGTTACTTACGTTATGGCGTTGACAGGACGAATGAGAGACATAATATATAATATTATCTATACGATATACAAACATTATATACCACATATTATGCGCACAAACAACAACTGCTGTAGTTGTTGAGTGATATATCTATATAGAGGAGAGACACCGCGACACAGGCACGTACGCAAAACACAACACAACTACACTAGAAAAGTGTACAAGTAACTAGTACAAGTGTTATTCTATATATGTGTGTGTGTTGTTTTAGTTGTTGCATTTGTACGAGCATGTGCACGAGAGCTTCATATATATGTCACATAATGATGTATATAAAAATGTATATCACTTTTTGTATAAATATATATTTATATATGTTCAAATTTTTCCTTACCATAGCAGCACCTATATACAGAGTGATATGTGCGTACCGACAGATAGACGAGATATATATAGAAAAGTGTTAGTTGATACGTTGATACTCGCCACCGCACAAGCAGCAGCGCGTGTGTTATTTTCTATATGCAATGAAAGTCAAACATTGATAAAAATGTATATACGAGATATTTTTATGTATCTCTATTTCGTATTGTATACAATAATAGATAGTTTTCTATATAGTATTTGATTGAAACACACCAACATCAACATCGGATTTCTCCTAGGGCTTAGGATCGACTGACTCGTGTGCAACAGCTGTTCACACGAAACCCTTCTCCACGTCAGTCCTCCAGGGTCTCGCTGGAGTATTTGCTACTACCACCAAGATCTGCACCGACGGCGGCTCCAGATGGGCTCACGCCCAATCCTTCTGCGCTCACCGCCGCGACCATCCTACTCATCGTGACATAACGGTGCTCGACCACGCGTACGCAGTTAACAAAACATCCGAATTGCCACGACGGTAGAGTATAAGCATGACACTTTAGCGCCATCCATTTTCAGGGCTAGTAACTTCGGCAGGTGAGTTGTTACACACTCCTTGGCGGATTCCGACTTCCATGGCCACCGTCCTGCTGTCTTAAGTTACCAACGCCTTTCATGGTATCCCATAAGTGTCAATTTTGGCGCTTTAACTCTACGTTTGGTTCATCCCACAGCGCCAGTTCTGCTTACCAAAAGTGGCCCACTTGGCATTCATTGATCCGATCTTCGGCTTCATGCGTTAAGCAAGCCGAAGATCTCACCCATTTAAAGTTTGAGAATAGGTTGAGGCCGTTTCGACCCCAATGCCTCTAATCATTCGCTTTACCGGATGAGACTCATTCACAATTTTGTGTTATTCAATCGAATGCCAGCTATCCTGAGGGAAACTTCGGATGGAACCAGCTACTAGATGGTTCGATGAGTCTATCGCCGCTATACCAAGTTCTTACGATCGATTTGCACGTCAGAATCGCTACGGACTTCCATCAGGGTTTCCCCTGACTTCATCCTGACCTGGCATAGGTCACCATCTTTCGGGTCCCAGCGTGTACGCTCTAGATCCGCCCCAACTCGCAATGAGTGTGAGGGACGGTCCGGGAGTGCGAGGCTTCACCGACAATTGGGAAGCCCATCTTCCCTTAGTTTATGTAAAAATTATAAACTTTTACTTTCATTTCGCCTTTAGGTTTAGTTTGTGTATCTGACCCAATGACTCGCGTACATGCTTGACTCCTTGGTCCGTGTTTCAAGACGGGTCCTGAAAGTACCCAAAGCTCAGACGTCGCCGACGGGTGACGCGGGATCGGTTACATAGCCCATGCGACCAACAGTAATGTGAGTGCGGAATCGGCACCAGTCCAATTTCCACGGTCTACACAGAGTTTACTTGTCACAGGGTGTGAAAACGCTCCGCTACAAAAGAGCAGCGACCCACCACCTGACGGTTTCTACCATCGAGTCACCTGCCGGGATACCGCTAAGGTCTGTGCGACAACAAGCACGCTACTGCGAATAAACTCAGCAAACGGTGTTGCCGTACAGGCTGTCCTTATAGCGCGGATACCATAGACAAGTGCCCAATGGGTCGCGACGCATCTACTAGGATAGAAATGCACACCTCCTGCAGTAAACAGTACTGATAACGGGGCGTCCAGCACTACATCGGCGCGAACCGTTGCAGCACGAAG
Organism: Nebria salina; assembly: GCA_944039245.1. Lineage (NCBI taxonomy): Eukaryota > Metazoa > Arthropoda > Insecta > Coleoptera > Carabidae > Nebria > Nebria salina. The sequence goes on from OX063269.1 coordinate 2,239,862, forward strand.
ACGTCCCATGTAAAACGTTAACAGTATGCTACCACAGGCGAGGTGATTGAATCTCTCCCTTCGAATAGTTCGGGTTTCTCAGGTTTACCCCTGAACGGTTTCACGTACTATTGAACTCTCTCTTCAAAGGTCTTTTCAACTTTCCCTCACGGTACTTGTTCGCTATCGGTCTCGTGGTTATATTTAGCCTTAGATGGAGTTTACCACCCACTTAGAGCTGCACTCTCAAGCAACCCGATTCTAAGGAGAAACCCACCCGGACGTGGTAACGGTCACTACGGGCCTGGCACCCTCTATGGGTGTGTGGCCCCGTTCAAGAAGGACTTGGACACGTTACACACTTACCGCGTTAACTGGGCTCTCCTAAGCACCACATTGCCCTGTAGCCGTTTCCGACTACGGGCTTCGGTGCTGGGCTTTTCCCTGTTCGCTCGCCGCTACTAAGGGAATCCTTGTTAGTTTCTTTTCCTCCGCTTAGTAATATGCTTAAATTCAGCGGGTAGTCACACCTGCTCTGACGTCGCATAAATAAATATATATATATATATATATATATATTAAAAAACTTTCACGATATATGCTATATCGTTATCAGAGGATACATGTAGCATATACAACACAGAACTCGTACTACTTTTATCGTACAAAAACCATATTAAACACACACATCGTAATCAACAGGCAGGTCCGAGATAGAGAGACAAAATATAGTGCAACTACCATTAGTAGTGTTGGTTTCGTAACACTCGACCTCTCTGACATTTTTTTTGGTGTATAACACAAACACAATAACACTCATATAGAAAAAAGATATCTCAGTTGACACCACCTCTACGTCAAGTAGACGGACGACGCAAACTCACACCAGTCACCACAAATTCTCTAACCACGGGGCATTACATATCACATATCATATCATAACCAAATAACCAACAGTTTATTTAGAATATAACTATAGACGTATTATGAAGGAGTGGTGTGGTGTGATGTGATGTGGTGTGGTGGTCTATGCCACCATCATCATCATCATCATCACCACCATCACCAACATAACTGCACGAACAAAATTGCTATATAGTGTATATTGGAATATCTCAAGTGGCCGTCACATTTGTAGTTTACATAGATTTTCAGTGTATTAAAATCATCATCCGCATGCAGCATACAATAACGATACACGGTGTTTTTGACGTAAGTTACGGACAGAGTATAGTGATAACATGAGCAACGTCAGGTCACTTACACTCTACATCATCGCGAACAGTGTATATAGTTAGGTAAGAGTGATCGCATGTCAAAGGTCTTGATCGGTATAGGGGACAACAACACTACACAACAGCAGCAACATTTTTCTTATATATATTTCCCCACACATATATTACACTACACAAACTGCCTCAGAATTGTATTGTATAACGGAGAGTGTGACAAGTGTTAGATATATAATTAAGTGAGCATACACAACAACAACAACACATAAATATATTTTTTATTTATATATGATGAATATAATGTGTGATATTGTAAACTGATCTGTGCTATATAGTTCACGGTAAACACTGTACGCTTAAATGTGTTAGTTGAACGTAACAATTTAAATGAGTAGGGACGCTTGGTCTTTGCTTGAACGACCACTGGAATCGTGTAAGTGTGCACAAGTATACGTACTGCGAGTAGTAGTAGTAAACTGGTTTAATTGCACAAATACAGAGACACTGGGACACGTCCAGACCGATTGTATACTCTTGTTACTTAACACACACACACAGTGAGTGACAGTGAACACACAGTTTTAACATTCACAACACAATATAGACATATAAATATATATAAATATTTTTTTATATAGTGTGTGGTGCGTGTGCAGAGATTCCCTCTAATAACTAACATTGCACTAGCATCTCCTCAATAAACTCCCACAGCGTATTGATAGTAAATGTATATATAATGAGTGAGTGTAGAAATATAAAAACATTGGAGTGATGTGTGGATGTTGCCACAAGATCCTATAACCCTGCCATACAAGAGAAACTTTTATATTTGAAGTCTTACAAAACAACTGTTCTCATAATGATAATAATAATACTATTATTATGTATATTATGTGATAATGTAAAGACGGACGAGCGCTACCCACTCTGGTCACACTCTGGCCGCACAGCATTAATACGTAAAGACACACTAAAATGTGTGTAAAGTTATACGAGTATGCGATGTTTAATATATAAATGTGATAATAATACGACTATGCGTTCTCTAGCGTTTGTGCCGTTGACATGAGACCGATGTATACACACAAAATTGTATTGGCATATACGGCTTGGTTTCTTTCTTTCTATCTAATATAGTTATAATATATATTAATATGTGTAGTAAATACTTGGTAGTATAGAGAGTAAAATATTATGGTTTCTAGAGTGAGTGTGTAGGACGACACACATACGAGACGACAGTGATGTCGATATCTATGATTTTCTCTATAATAGTAGAGTGAATATATATGAAATATGCTAGTACCATGACAGAAGAGGCTTCTCTTTGTGAAACTACTGACAACAACAACAGCAGTAGCAGCAGAGCATATACTGACTACTCTATACGGTGTTGTCGGATTGTGTTTTGGTCTTTTTATGTACGAGTACAAGTCACACGCGTGTGTGTATGTGCGAGTATCTTAATAACACATATACGCTACCGGTTAGGTTTGCGACGAACTGTATCAACATATAACACATCAGATGCCCGCGCGTCTATAGCGCTTGACAAGTGAGTGGTGTTTTACTACTCAGCCGCCGCTCACCTTCTATTTAAGGAACCGGGCTGGGTTTGGTATATTAAACTGTATACATGTATTATAAAAAGTCCCAGTCCACAGAGTATTCTCTGTATATCTAAATATATTTCAATATATTAAATATTGATAATACATAGAATAATATACATACTACGGGGACTCCTCTGTTTCATACACACAGTATAGAGTACAGTCTATGTGAAATGGTGGTGTGTTGGGTTTTGGAGGTGTGTGTGTGTGTGTATATTGTACGTCTGCGAGTGCAAAATCACAGCCGCACACACATCATCTACAACAGCAACCGGCAAACACACAATCATCGACCAGCCACACGCACAGACGGCAGAACAATTTTATACATCAGAATAACCCCAACGCCGGATACCCAACATCGCCTGACATCTATTACACAGCAACACATATCCACCGGTGTGCGTGAATCTGCTCGCGTTGTCTGTGTATATATACTAACTACTCTCTGTGTGTGTTGTGTGTACACTGTGTATTGTTCAACCAAGTACATGTTAGAGACAGAGTGTTTTTGTTCTGTCTCAATTTAGTAGCAATGAGAATGAACGCTACGAACGCAAACAGCAACAGCAACAGCAGAAGAAGCAGCAGCAGCAACAGCAGAGGCAACAGCAGAACACACCACACTAGTGGCAGCGGTGTATACTGAAGACCGGCAGTCTGGTAATTTTAATACGACCCTCAGCCAGGCGTAGTCCAGGAACAGTATCCGAGGACCGCAATATGCGTTCGAAATGTCGATGTTCATGTGTCCTGCAGTTCACAAGTTGACGCGCATTTAGCTGCGTTCTTCATCGACCCACGAGCCGAGTGATCCACCGTTCAGGGTTATATTTGTTAGGATTATAATAATAGTCATTCATTTTCCGCCACACACAATTCTTTATTGATCATCATCATCATCAACAGCATAATAATAATAATAATAATAATAAAAATTTTTTTATATAATATTAGTCAGAGACACATATTATATTATACGGTGTCACCGATCAGACACTAACCACTCACCATTGCCCCCCCAAATGAGTGTGTAAAGTCGAGTCAAAACCTTACACACTATATATATATATATTTATATATGTATCACATTTATAGCAAATGGCTATCGTCTACTGGTGCGACGATTGAGTGACTAGCCCCCGTCGGTGACTTATTCTTGTGTGTTGTGTGTGAGTGTGTTGTTACAACATAAAACTAGTCCTACTAGTGTGAACTACGCTATGTGTATTGCTTTATCATATGCACACGTCTCTCTGTTTGCGCTGTGTGAGTCTATGTGTGTCTTTTCTCACCACTTTAATATAATAATGTACAGAGGAGACGCCGTGTCCTCTCCTCTGCAAGTGGTAGAAAAGACATCACCACAACTGTATTTTATAAATATGTAGAGACCGAGGTAGCAATGAATCAGACAGATACACACACAAAACTAGGCACACAGGTAAGTGTAAAAGTCGATGTAACAAACATCAACGTCAGCGTCAACAACAGCAACGAGAATAATTTTTTATATATATATTATATATCCCATCATCAATTCATACGGGGGTTTCTATTAATAGATGTGCGAGTGTGTATGTACTAGGGGGTAACATACACAACATCACCTAACACTCAGTGCTATATAACGGTTATCCCTGTATACGTTATTGGCCAATGAGTGGTGATACACACAAACATCACGTATACCTCACATACAACACATACAACCTACTACACTGTTAGACACTTTCACACACAATTGCCCCAAGACTCGGTGTTAGGCTCTGTTTACTGGTGCATACACAGATTCAAACCTAACAGTCACAAATCACGGTGCGCACACACGTTTCCATGTCAAATCGCGAGAGGCTTCTGTGTTGTGTGTAGTGAAGTATGTGCGAGTTTGTGTATATCGATTTGTCTCTTTTTGTCGTCGTACGACATCTCGTCCACTTCCAAACCATACACCCATACCATACACTATAATACCACACAAATAACCACAACACAAGTCTAAATATTTGTTATATACATATATATTTCTCAAC
>OX063269.1:2247218-2252218 GCA_944039245.1 Nebria salina
TACATAAAAATTTTACACAAAAATTTTTTTAGTATTAGTTTTTCTATTTATACGAGAGACACCGGTATCGAAAATTTACTTTCTGGCATACCGGGCTACGTAGTTTTTCTATATTTATTTCAATAATATTTGAACATCTATATTGTATATCTACACACTTTTATAAAATGTTTGTATGTGTACAGGGGAGAGGACACCACACAGGTTTCTCTTCCCCATACATACACAACATACACTATATATAAAAACCAACCACACAGGCTAGACACACACTCACACACACTTTTACACAACACCCAGTAGTGAGTGTATGGGGTGTGGTATGTAGATGAGATATCGATTTCAATATTATTATTATTAATATTATTTGAGAGTTCAAATAATCTCTTCCGTACTCGTCGCTAGATTGAAAGCGCCAGTGTTTCAGAGAATTATCGCGTATCGTGTATCGTGTCTTTAATAATATATACATAAACAAGAGGATCGATGGTCTCGTTCAAGCGTCGTGTTATTTACTATATAGTCAATCTCTGGTCAGGGTTCGACTGACAAACGTGCGTGAGTCGACAGTGCTATTGCGCCCTAGTCTACATCATTTGTTTAGATGTCACGTACGCTCGCCGTTGTTTAATACCGTTACAGAAATGAATATAGTAGGACACACAGTGAGCCGCAAGACACGATAGAACGATCGTTATCCAGAGGCAATATTATTAAAGATACTATTCTCGCTCGGAACGTAGAGAGTCATTGCATAGTAACCGTATGTTTCAGAGAACACATACGGGCTAAGTTTTTTTATAATATTTAACTGCTTTGTGGAGGTTTACGTAGTCAGAACGTTTCCCCGCAGTTATGCTGTATACCAACGCCTACTCCAAGCACAACATAACGTGCGTCTCTGAGTGTAAGGGAGTACAACATACACAGTATTTTTTTTCCCTGCACACACATAAACACACACTACTGTCGTACTCAGAGCACCAATAGTTGTTAGAGTTGCCACGGGCGTCCGATATTGGTCGTGGCAACAATTTTTTATGTCACATTCAGTAGGGTACCTACAATTCGCACGGATTTCTGAGAGTCATTGCATAGTTATCTTTTTTCCGCGTATACATTATATACACATATATGGTTCACACAGAACACACATACTCGGAAAAAAGTTGTAATTTTTATAATATTTAACTGCTTTGTAGAGGTTTACGTAGTCAGAACGTTTCCCCGCAGTTATGCTGTATACCAACGCCTATTCCAAGCACAACGTAACGTGCGTGTCTCTGAGTGTAAGGGAGTACAACACACACAGTATTCTTTTCCCTGCACAAACAAACACACACACTACTGTCGTACTCAGAGCACCAATACTTGTTAGAGTTGCCACGGGCGTCCGATATTGGTCATAGCAACAATTTTTATATTTATATACACATATATAATATACATATTTATTTATGTATAATTTTTATCATATGTGTTGTGTACACCGTCCTGCTACGATATACACACACTGGCCTGTCTATCTATAAAGCTTGTTACATAGACGTGTGAGAGCTTCGCGTACTTTTTGTACTATATACTCTTAAAACATTTCAGTAGTGTACGGTTACAATCACAAAACAAATCAGAGGAACGATGTCTCGTTCTAGCGTCGTGCTATTTACTATATATTAGTCAACTGGTCAGGTTTTTATTGGCAAACACGCGTGAGTCGACAGTGCTAATGCGCCCTAGTCTACATTATTGTAAATGTCACGAACACTTGCCGCTTTAACCGTTGCAGAGACGTATATATATATATTTAGTAAGACACACAGTGAGCCGCAAGAAACGATAGATCGAACATAATCTGGTAGTATGATGTACACGACAACGACTGCGTTTTTCCTTTCAACATCTGTATGCCCATTTCATTTATTGAGGTCTCTCTACACACTGGCCTGTCTATCTATAAAGCTTGTTACATAGACGTGTGAGAGCTTCGCGTACTTTTTGTACTATATACTCTTAAAACATTTCAGTAGTGTACGGTTACAATCACAAAACAAATCAGAGGAACGATGTCTCGTTCTAGCGTCGTGCTATTTACTATATATTAGTCAACTGGTCAGGTTTTTATTGGCAAACACGCGTGAGTCGACAGTGCTAATGCGCCCTAGTCTACATTATTGTAAATGTCACGAACACTTGCCGCTTTAACCGTTGCAGAGACGTATATATATATATATATATATATATATATATATATATATATATATATATATATTTAGTAAGACACACAGTGAGCCGCAAGAAACGATAGATCGAACATAATCTGGTAGTATGATGTACACGACAACGACTGCGTTTTTCCTTTCAACATCTGTATGCCCATTTCATTTATTGAGGTCTCTCTACACACTTGCCTGTCTATCTATCTATCTATCAATCAATCCCCTTCTAAATAGACGTGTGAGAGCCTCGCGTACTTTTTGTGCCATAATCTTAAAACGTTTCAGTAGTTTACGGTTACAATCACAAAACAAATCAGAGGAACGATGTCTCGTTCTAGCGTCGTGCTATTTACTATATATTAGTCAACTGGTCAGGTTTTTATTGGCAAACACGCGTGAGTCGACAGTGCTAATGCGCCCTAGTCTACATTATTGTAAATGTCACGAACACTTGCCGCTTTAACCGTTGCAGAAACGTATATATATATTTAATAAGACACACAGTGAGCCGCAAGAAACGATAGATCGAACGTAATCTGGTAGTATATGATGTACACGACAACGACTGTGTTTTATCTATTTTAGTTCCAACATGTCATGGCTCGGCCTATAGTTCACACAGAACTAAGAAACGAGCCTAGTAGAAACCCTGTGAGCAAGCCCGGTTTAATACAATGGCTTTTGAAAATTATGAGATTTTGTGAAAAAAAAAAATTTTTTTTTTTGTCTCAAAATTTTTTTAACTATACCCGACAAGCGATCAGTGGGAGAGATGGTCGCTTGCCCGAAACAATACGGATACGAAATGTGACCATCGTGCGATTGTAAAGTTTGCATTACACGAAAATATCACACAAAAGGTCTGTATCTCGAGTTTTAGTGGCCGTAGACAAAATTTGATAACATATTTGGTTTCCTCTTTCAAAATCAGAAAAATGAATTTTTCTGATTCTGCTCTCCTAAAGTCATTTTGGTACCCTTGACAGACCTAATTTGAAAAAAGTCCGACCGCGATATTGTTGGCCGGAAGCGACGGTGCACTTTCCGCCATCCTTGCATGGGCTGCGTGGTCCCGAAAAACGACCTTTTTGAAAAAGTGCGATCGATGAAAGTAGACGTTTTTTCCTGTACCAAGGAAATTTTACCTAATTTTTTTTACTTTATTCTAAATCAATGGGTGTCCTTTACCTTGTATTAAAAAAGAATTTATTTATTTCAAAAATTTTTTTCGAAACACTTAGAAAAAATTTTTCTTTCACCAATCACATACCAATCGGTGAAAGTACGATAGGTGAAAGTGGATTTATTTCAAACTTCCAAGGGTATTTTACCTAATTTTTTTTGCATTTCTCTCTTAACCTTATACTCCTCTAGGGCATTAGTAAAAAAAATTTAATAATTTCCAAAATAAATTTTTTCAACACTTTGAAATTTTTTTTCTTTCATCTTTAGCACATCAATCGGTGAAAGTACGATAGGTGAAAGTGGATTTATTTCAAACTTCCAAGGGTATTTTACCTAATTTTTTTTGCATTTCTCTCTTAACCTTATACTCCTCTAGGGCATTAGTAAAAAAAAATTAATAATTTCCAAAATAAATTTTTTCAACACTTTGAAATTTTTTTCTTTCATCTTTAGCACATCAGTCGGTGAAAGTACGATAGGTGAAAGTGGATTTATTTCAAACTTCCAAGTATATTTTACCTAATTTTTTTTGCATTTCTCTCTTAACCTTATACTCCTCTAGGGCATTAGTAAAAAAAAATTAATAATTTCCAAAATAAATTTTTTCAACACTTTGAAATTTTTTTCTTTCATCTTTAGCACATCAATCGGTGAAAGTACGATAGGTGAAAGTGGATTTATTTCAAACTTCCAAGTATATTTTACCTAATTTTTTTTGCATTTCTCTCTTAACCTTATACTCCTCTAGGGCATTAGTAAAATAAAATTAATAATTTCCAAAATAAATTTTTTCAACACTTTGAAATTTTTTTCTTTCATCTTTGGCACTTCAATCGGTGAAAGTACGATTGGTGAAAGTGGATTTATTTCAAACTTCCAAGGGTATTTTACCTAATTTTTTTTGCATTTCTCACTTAATCTACGTACACTTTAGGGTAATAGAAAAATTTCATAAATTTCATAAATTTTATTTTCAACACGTAGAATATTTTTTCTTTCATCCATCTAACATCAATTGGTGAAAGTGGATTTATTTCAAACTTCCAAGAGTATTTTACCTAATTTTTTTGCATTTCTCCCTTAATCTACGTACACTTTAGGATATTAGTAAAAAAAATTTCATAATTGTCATAAATTTTAGTTTCAACACTTAGAATATTTTTTCTTTCATCCATCTAACATCAATTGGTGAAAGTGGATTTATTTCAAACTTCCAAGGGTATTTCACCTAACTCATTTTGCATTTCTCACTTAATCTACGTACACTTAAGGGTAATAGTAAGGAAAATTTCATAAATTTCATAAATTTTATTTTCAACACTTAGAATATTTTTTCTTTCATCCATCTAACATCAATTGGTGAAAGTGGATTTATTTCAAAATTCCAAGGGTATTTCACCTAACTCATTTTGCATTTCTCACTTAATCTACGTACACTTAAGGGTAATAGTAAGGAAAATTTCATAAATTTCATAAATTTTATTTTCAACACTTAGAATATTTTTTCATTCATCCATCTAACATCAATTGGTGAAAGTGGATTTATTTCAAAATTCCAAGGGTATTTCACCTAACTCATTTTGCATTTCTCACTTAATC
>OX063269.1:2257218-2289718 GCA_944039245.1 Nebria salina
TAAAAATAAAATCATTTATATACAGGAAATAGATGCGCGACACACACACATCATATATGATCGAATTTTATACTGTATGACCGTACATCACGAAAATAAACTACACATCAGACATTATCCACTTTCCATCTCGCCGCAAATACACACACATGTTACTTACGTTATGGCGTTGACAGGACGAATGAGAGACATAATATATAATATTATCTATACGATATACAAACATTATATACCACATATTATGCGCACAAACAACAACTGCTGTAGTTGTTGAGTGATATATCTATATAGAGGAGAGACACCGCGACACAGGCACGTACGCAAAACACAACACAACTACACTAGAAAAGTGTACAAGTAACTAGTACAAGTGTTATTCTATATATGTGTGTGTGTTGTTTTAGTTGTTGCATTTGTACGAGCATGTGCACGAGAGCTTCATATATATGTCACATAATGATGTATATAAAAATGTATATCACTTTTTGTATAAATATATATTTATATATGTTCAAATTTTTCCTTACCATAGCAGCACCTATATACAGAGTGATATGTGCGTACCGACAGATAGACGAGATATATATAGAAAAGTGTTAGTTGATACGTTGATACTCGCCACCGCACAAGCAGCAGCGCGTGTGTTATTTTCTATATGCAATGAAAGTCAAACATTGATAAAAATGTATATACGAGATATTTTTATGTATCTCTATTTCGTATTGTATACAATAATAGATAGTTTTCTATATAGTATTTGATTGAAACACACCAACATCAACATCGGATTTCTCCTAGGGCTTAGGATCGACTGACTCGTGTGCAACAGCTGTTCACACGAAACCCTTCTCCACGTCAGTCCTCCAGGGTCTCGCTGGAGTATTTGCTACTACCACCAAGATCTGCACCGACGGCGGCTCCAGATGGGCTCACGCCCAATCCTTCTGCGCTCACCGCCGCGACCATCCTACTCATCGTGACATAACGGTGCTCGACCACGCGTACGCAGTTAACAAAACATCCGAATTGCCACGACGGTAGAGTATAAGCATGACACTTTAGCGCCATCCATTTTCAGGGCTAGTAACTTCGGCAGGTGAGTTGTTACACACTCCTTGGCGGATTCCGACTTCCATGGCCACCGTCCTGCTGTCTTAAGTTACCAACGCCTTTCATGGTATCCCATAAGTGTCAATTTTGGCGCTTTAACTCTACGTTTGGTTCATCCCACAGCGCCAGTTCTGCTTACCAAAAGTGGCCCACTTGGCATTCATTGATCCGATCTTCGGCTTCATGCGTTAAGCAAGCCGAAGATCTCACCCATTTAAAGTTTGAGAATAGGTTGAGGCCGTTTCGACCCCAATGCCTCTAATCATTCGCTTTACCGGATGAGACTCATTCACAATTTTGTGTTATTCAATCGAATGCCAGCTATCCTGAGGGAAACTTCGGATGGAACCAGCTACTAGATGGTTCGATGAGTCTATCGCCGCTATACCAAGTTCTTACGATCGATTTGCACGTCAGAATCGCTACGGACTTCCATCAGGGTTTCCCCTGACTTCATCCTGACCTGGCATAGGTCACCATCTTTCGGGTCCCAGCGTGTACGCTCTAGATCCGCCCCAACTCGCAATGAGTGTGAGGGACGGTCCGGGAGTGCGAGGCTTCACCGACAATTGGGAAGCCCATCTTCCCTTAGTTTATGTAAAAATTATAAACTTTTACTTTCATTTCGCCTTTAGGTTTAGTTTGTGTATCTGACCCAATGACTCGCGTACATGCTAGACTCCTTGGTCCGTGTTTCAAGACGGGTCCTGAAAGTACCCAAAGCTCAGACGTCGCCGACGGGTGACGCGGGATCGGTTACATAGCCCATGCGACCAACAGTAATGTGAGTGCGGAATCGGCACCAGTCCAATTTCCACGGTCTACACAGAGTTTACTTGTCACAGGGTGTGAAAACGCTCCGCTACAAAAGAGCAGCGACCCACCACCTGACGGTTTCTACCATCGAGTCACCTGCCGGGATACCGCTAAGGTCTGTGCGACAACAAGCACGCTACTGCGAATAAACTCAGCAAACGGTGTTGCCGTACAGGCTGTCCTTATAGCGCGGATACCATAGACAAGTGCCCAATGGGTCGCGACGCATCTACTAGGATAGAAATGCACACCTCCTGCAGTAAACAGTACTGATAACGGGGCGTCCAGCACTACATCGGCGCGAACCGTTGCAGCACGAAGACGTCCCATGTAAAACGTTAACAGTATGCTACCACAGGCGAGGTGATTGAATCTCTCCCTTCGAATAGTTCGGGTTTCTCAGGTTTACCCCTGAACGGTTTCACGTACTATTGAACTCTCTCTTCAAAGTTCTTTTCAACTTTCCCTCACGGTACTTGTTCGCTATCGGTCTCGTGGTTATATTTAGCCTTAGATGGAGTTTACCACCCACTTAGAGCTGCACTCTCAAGCAACCCGACTCTAAGGAGAAACCCACCCGGACGTGGTAACGGTCACTACGGGCCTGGCACCCTCTATGGGTGTGTGGCCCCGTTCAAGAAGGACTTGGACACGTTACACACTTACCGCGTTAACTGGGCTCTCCTAAACACCACATTGCCCTGTAGCCGTTTCCGACTACGGGCTTCGGTGCTGGGCTTTTCCCTGTTCGCTCGCCGCTACTAAGGGAATCCTTGTTAGTTTCTTTTCCTCCGCTTAGTAATATGCTTAAATTCAGCGGGTAGTCACACCTGCTCTGAGGTCGCATAAATAAATATATATATATATATATATATTAAAAAACTTTCACGATATATGCTATATCGTTATCAGAGGATACATGTAGCATATACAACACAGAACACGTACTACTTTTATCGTACAAAAACCATATTAAACACACACATCGTAATCAACAGGCAGGTCCGAGATAGAGAGACAAAATATAGTGCAACTACCATTAGTAGTGTTGGTTTCGTAACACTCGACCTCTCTGACATTTTTTTTGGTGTATAACACAAACACAATAACACTCATATAGAAAAAAGATATCTCAGTTGACACCACCTCTACGTCAAGTAGACGGACGACGCAAACTCACACCAGTCACCACAAATTCTCTAACCACGGGGCATCACATATCACATATCATATCATAACCAAATAACCAACAGTTTATTTAGAATATAACTATAGACGTATTATGAAGGAGTGGTGTGGTGTGATGTGATGTGGTGTGGTGGTCTATGCCACCATCATCATCATCATCATCACCACCATCACCAACATAACTGCACGAACAAAATTGCTATATAGTGTATATTGGAATATCTCAAGTGGCCGTCACATTTGTAGTTTACATAGATTTTCAGTGTATTAAAATCATCATCCGCATGCAGCATACAATAACGATACACGGTGTTTTTGACGTAAGTTACGGACAGAGTATAGTGATAATATGAGCAACGTCAGGTCACTTACACTCTACATCATCGCGAACAGTGTATATAGTTAGGTAAGAGTGATCGCATGTCAAAGGTCTTGATCGGTATAGGGGACAACAACACTACACAACAGCAGCAACATTTTTCTTATATATATTTCCCCACACATATATTACACTACACAAACTGCCTCAGAATTGTATTGTATAACGGAGAGTGTGACAAGTGTTAGATATATAATTAAGTGAGCATACACAACAACAACAACACATAAATATATTTTTTATTTATATATGATGAATATAATGTGTGATATTGTAAACTGATCTGTGCTATATAGTTCACGGTAAACACTGTACGCTTAAATGTGTTAGTTGAACGTAACAATTTAAATGAGTAGGGACGCTTGGTCTTTGCTTGAACGACCACTGGAATCGTGTAAGTGTGCACAAGTATACGTACTACGAGTAGTAGTAGTAAACTTGTTTAATTGCACAAATACAGAGACACTGGGACACGTCCAGACCGATTGTATACTCTTGTTACTTAACACACACACACAGTGAGTGACAGTGAACACACAGTTTTAACATTCACAACACAATATAGACATATAAATATATATAAATATTTTTTTATATAGTGTGTGGTGCGTGTGCAAAGTTTCCCTCTAATAACTAACATTGCACTAGCATCTCCTCAATAAACTCCCACAGCGTATTGATAGTAAATGTATATATAATGAGTGAGTGTAGAAATATAAAAACATTGGAGTGATGTGTGGATGTTGCCACAAGATCCTATAACCCTGCCATACAAGAGAAACTTTTATATTTGAAGTCTTACAAAACAACTGTTCTCATAATGATAATAATAATACTATTATTATGTATATTATGTGATAATGTAAAGACGGACGAGCGCTACCCACTCTGGTCACACTCTGGCCGCACAGCATTAATACGTAAAGACACACTAAAATGTGTGTAAAGTTATACGAGTATGCGATGTTTAATATATAAATGTGATAATAATACGACTATGCGTTCTCTAGCGTTTGTGCCGTTGACATGAGACCGATGTATACACACAAAATTTTATTGGCATATACGGCTTGGTTTCTTTCTTTCTATCTAATATAGTTATAATATATATTAATATGTGTAGTAAATACTTGGTAGTATAGAGAGTAAAATATTATGGTTTCTAGAGTGAGTGTGTAGGACGACACACATACGAGACGACAGTGATGTCGATATCTATGATTTTCTCTATAATAGTAGAGTGAATATATATGAAATATGCTAGTACCATGACAGAAGAGGCTTCTCTTTGTGAAACTACTGACAACAACAACAGCAGTAGCAGCAGCAGCAGAGCATATACTGACTACTCTATACGGTGTTGTCGGATTGTGTTTTGGTCTTTTTATGTACGAGTACAAGTCACACGCGTGTGTGTATGTGCGAGTATCTTAATAACACATATACGCTACCGGTTAGGTTTGCGACGAACTGTATCAACATATAACACATCAGATGCCCGCGCGTCTATAGCGCTTGACAAGTGAGTGGTGTTTTACTACTCAGCCGCCGCTCACCTTCTATTTAAGGAATCGGGCTGGGTTTGGTATATTAAACTGTATACATGTATTATAAAAAGTCCCAGTCCACAGAGTATTCTCTGTATATCTAAATATATTTCAATATATTAAATATTGATAATACATAGAATAATATACATACTACGGGGACTCCTCTGTTTCATACACACAGTATAGAGTACAGTCTATGTGAAATGGTGGTGTGTTGGGTTTTGGAGGTGTGTGTGTGTGTGTATATTGTACGTCTGCGAGTGCAAAATCACAGCCGCACACACATCATCTACAACAGCAACCGGCAAACACACAATCATCGACCAGCCACACGCACAGACGGCAGAACAATTTTATACATCAGAATAACCCCAACGCCGGATACCCAACATCGCCTGACATCTATTACACAGCAACACATATCCACCGGTGTGCGTGAATCTGCTCGCGTTGTCTGTGTATATATACTAACTACTCTCTGTGTGTGTTGTGTGTACACTGTGTATTGTTCAACCAAGTACATGTTAGAGACAGAGTGTTTTTGTTCTGTCTCAATTTAGTAGCAATGAGAATGAACGCTACGAACGCAAACAGCAACAGCAACAGCAGAAGAAGCAGCAGCAGCAACAGCAGAGGCAACAGCAGAACACACCACACTAGTGGCAGCGGTGTATACTGAAGACCGGCAGTCTGGTAATTTTAATACGACCCTCAGCCAGGCGTAGTCCAGGAACAGTATCCGAGGACCGCAATATGCGTTCGAAATGTCGATGTTCATGTGTCCTGCAGTTCACAAGTTGACGCGCATTTAGCTGCGTTCTTCATCGACCCACGAGCCGAGTGATCCACCGTTCAGGGTTATATTTGTTAGGATTATAATAATAGTCATTCATTTTCCGCCACACACAATTCTTTATTGATCATCATCATCATCAACAGCATAATAATAATAATAATAAAAAAATTTTTATATAATATTAGTCAGAGACACATATTATATTATACGGTGTCACCGATCAGACACTAACCACTCACCATTGCCCCCCCAAATGAGTGTGTAAAGTCGAGTCAAAACCTTACACACTATATATATATATATATATATATATATATATATATATATATATATATATATATATATATATATATATATATTTATATATGTATCACATTTATAGCAAATGGCTATCGTCTACTGGTGCGACGATTGAGTGACTAGCCCCCGTCGGTGACTTATTCTTGTGTGTGAGTGTGTTGTTACAACATAAAACTAGTCCTACTAGTGTGAACTACGCTATGTGTATTGCTTTATCATATGCACACGTCTCTCTATTTGCGCTGTGTGAGTCTATGTGTGTCTTTTCTCACCACTTTAATATAATAATGTACAGAGGAGACGCCGTGTCCTCTCCTCTGCAAGTGGTAGAAAAGACATCACCACAACTGTATTTTATAAATATGTAGAGACCGAGGTAGCAATGAATCAGACAGATACACACACAAAACTAGGCACACAGGTAAGTGTAAAAGTCGATGTAACAAACATCAACGTCAGCGTCAACAACAGCAACGAGAATAATTCTATATATATATACATCCCATCATAAATTCATTCTTGTGTGTTGTGTGTGAGTGTGTTGTTACAACATAAAACTAGTCCTACTAGTGTGAACTACGCTATGTGTATTGCTTTATCATATGCACACGTCTCTCGATTTGCGCTGTGTGAGTCTATGTGTGTCTTTTCTCACCACTTTAATATAATAATGTACAGAGGAGACGCCGTGTCCTCTCCTCTGCAAGTGGTAGAAAAGACATCACCACAACTGTATTTTATAAATATGTAGAGACCGAGGTAGCAATGAATCAGACAGATACACACACAAAACTAGGCACACGGGTAAGTGTAAAAGTCGATGTAACAAACATCAACGTCAGCGTCAACAACAGCAACGAGAATAATTTTTTATATGTATATATATTATATATCCCATCATCAATTCATACGGGGGTTTCTATTAATAGATGTGCGAGTGTGTATGTACTAGGGGGTAACATACACAACATCACCTAACACTCAGTGCTATATAACGGTTATCCCTGTATACGTTATTGGCCAATGAGTGGTGATACACACAAATATCACGTATACCTCACATACAACACATACAACCTACTACACTGTTAGACACTTTTACACACAATTGCCCCAAGACTCGGTGTTAGGCTCTGTTTACTGGTGCATACACAGATTCAAACCTAACAGTCACAAATCACGGTGCGCACACACGTTTCCATGTAATTTTATTTTCAACACTTAGAATATTTTTTCTTTCATCCATCTAACATCAATTGGTGAAAGTGGATTTATTTCAAACTTCCAAGAGTATTTTACCTAATTTTTTTTGCATTTCTCCCTTAATCTTAGTACACTTTAGGATATTAGTAAAAAAAATTTCATAATTGTCATAAATTTTATTTTCAACACTTAGAATATTTTTTCTTTCATCCATCTAACATCAATTGGTGAAAGTGGATTTATTTCAAACTTCCAAGGAGATTTCACCTAACTCTTTTTGCATTTCTCACTTAATCTACGTACACTTTAGGGTAAAAGTAAGAAAAATTTCATAAATTTCATAAATTTTATTTTCAACACTTTGAATATTTTTTCTTTCATCCATCTAACATCAATTGGTGAAAGTGGATTTATTTCAAACTTCCAAGAGTATTTTACCTATTTTTTTTTGCATTTCTCTCTTAATACCTTTACCTAATTTTTTAATATTTCATATAAACTGCACCGTGTGGTTTCATCACTGTGTTTGCTATAATATTTATAGGATATATATATATATTATTGTGTAAAAAATATATTTATATATATATATATATATATATATATTTTTATATTGTACGTCCAGCTACGATACATTATCTATAATTAAAGCAAAGTGTGTACGTTATTTATTTGTATAAGTTTGCTGCTCGCTTATTATTATTGTCTGTAAAATATGTATATAATATATGCACTCCCCTCTAGCAACCGGATGCATTACCATTTCTGTATTTACACACATACTCTCCTTCCTACGGGGACAGGCCTAGCCAACAAGACGAATCCCTTCGGTAGGCAATATGTCACATTCAGTAGGGCATCACCATTCCTTTGGCTTTTTATCATATGTGTGTTGTGTTGTGTACACCGTCCAGCTACGGTATACGCACACAATTTAATGTAAAGGCGAGTTCTTTTTTTTAAATAATATTTGTACCCATTTACTCTCGCATCATATATGATCGAATTTTATACTATATGACCGTACATCACGAAAATAAACTACACATCAGACATTATCCACTTTCCATCTCGCCGCAAATACACACACATGTTACTTACGTTATGGCGTTGACAGGACGAATGCGAGAAATAATATATTATATTATCTATACGATATACAAACATTATATACCACATATTATGCGCACAAACAACAACTGTAGTTGTTGAGTGATATATCTATATAGAGGAGAGACACCGCGACACAGGCACGTACGCAAAACACAACACAACTACACTAGAAAAGTGTACAAGTAACTAGTACAAGTGTTATTCTATATATGTGTGTGTGTTGTTTTAGTTGTTGCATTTGTACGAGCATGTGCACGAGAGCTTCATATATATGTCACATAATGATGTATATAAAAATGTATATCACTTTTTGTATAAATATATATTTATATATTTATATATGTTCAAATTTTTCCTTACCATAGCAGCACCTATATACAGAGTGATATGTGCGTACCGACAGATAGACGAGATATATATAGAAAAGTGTTGGTTGATACGTTGATACTCGCCACCGCACAAGCAGCAGCGCGTGTGTTATTTTCTATATGCAATGAAAGTCAAACATTGATAAAAATGTATATACGAGATATTTTTATGTATCTCTATTTCGTATTGTATACAATAATAGATAGTTTTCTATATAGTATTTGATTGAAACACACCAACATCAACATCGGATTTCTCCTAGGGCTTAGGATCGACTGACTCGTGTGCAACAGCTGTTCACACGAAACCCTTCTCCACGTCAGTCCTCCAGGGTCTCGCTGGAGTATTTGCTACTACCACCAAGATCTGCACCGACGGCGGCTCCATATGGGCTCACGCCCAATCCTTCTGCGCTCACCGCCGCGACCATCCTACTCATTGTGACATAACGGTGCTCGACCACGCGTACGCAGTTAACAAAACATCCGAATTGCCACGACGGTAGAGTATAAGCATGACACTTTAGCGCCATCCATTTTCAGGGCTAGTAACTTCGGCAGGTGAGTTGTTACACACTCCTTGGTGGATTCCGACTTCCATGGCCACCGTCCTGCTGTCTTAAGTTACCAGTTACCAAGTTACCACCGAAGTTACCAGACGTGTGTGCACAGTGCTCAAGTTTGAGGTTAGTTGGTCAGTCAGCATTTATCGCAATTGGGGCGCAACGCTGATGGGGTAGAGCCGTTCGAGGCCAGCAGCGGGTGTAAATACTGTAGACAGTGAAGAGCGCGGTGTGTGAAGAGTGCGGAGAGGGAAGAGTGCGGAGTGGGAAGAGTGCGCGGTGGGAAGAGTGCGGAGTGGGAAGAGCGCGGAGTGGGAAGAGTGTGGAGTGAGAAGAGTGCGTAGTGGGAAGAGTAGTGAAAAATTTAAATACTTGGGTTACGCGGGTAGCGCTAGCACTGTATCGCGCGGTAACAGTGCTCAATTCTCGTATGCCGCCGCCGCTGCCGCGCCGCCAACCTTCGGGATCTTAGTAGAGCCATTAAACAAAAAACAAACTGGCGAAGAAACAAGGCACCAATTAAAACAGCTAATTAACCCCAAAGTGACCCACGTGGAAGTCGAAAACTTAAAGAGGACCAAAAACGGGGGTATAATTGTGAACTGCACGAAAAAGGAAGATGTGGAAATAATTCGAGTAGCTATATCTGCCAACGCGAACGCCAAACTAGAAAGCCGAGCCCTTGCTAAACATAGACCAAGGGTACTTTTCCCGTGGATCGACTCGGACTGCGCGGACGAGGAAATTATCGAGAGCATTCTGAAGCAAAACGATAAAATCGCGATTAAATACGGTGACACTGATAAATTAAAGAAGGACTTAGTGATTAAGGGACATATTAAAAACAAACGCGACGCGCAACGAAAGAACATCGTAACCGAAGTAGCGCCGGGTCTACGTAGACTACTTATGGAAGCCCCGGTACGCATAGGGCTCCAACGCGTAACAGTGCGGGACCACATCTCTATCCTACAGTGTTATAAGTGTTACGAAATAGGACACAAAGCGAATGACTGTAAGAATGAACCAAAGTGCGGGAACTGTGCGTCAAACACACACGTGTATAAAGACTGTAATAACAATAAAAAGTGCTGCATTCTATGCAAAATTGAAAATGGGCGCATCGGAGGCGCCGTCCAAAAACTTAAAACAGACCACGATTCCAAACACTCAGAATGCCCCTCGATGAGACGTATTAAACAAGCGATAGCCAAAACCATCGACTATCATGGCGAATAAAACCAACGGTAATAACAATAGTGCCAGCCAAAGCGTTAGTAATCTGAAAATAGGTCAGCTTAACTTACAAAAATCCCAACACGCCATGAACAACTTCTTGGAAATTGCATGCAGCCGGGCACCAGATGTTTGCCTCATACAAGAACCCTACACCAGAAACGGGCAGGTAGTCGGCCTCGGCTCAGGATTAACGGTCCTTTACAAAGAAGGCGACCGGCCAAGGTCGGCTGTTGTTGTCACGAACAAAGGATTATCCACTCTTCTACTCAGGGACATTTCGTCGGAATTCATAACCGTAGCCGAAATCTCGTCGCCAAATACCAGATTTTACAGCGTGTCCGTGTACATTCCACCAGTGGAAAACAAAACTGTTGACTTCGCAGAAACCGTGAGTCACATCGAAGAAATAATATTTAACCTACAAGCCAAAGGAGAAATCATACTCGGAGCGGACGCCAACAGTAAGTGCCCCACGTGGGGCAGCCCTACTGAAGATCACCGCGGCCGACTCTTCGTAGATATGCTCGACCGCACGGGCCTCACAGTCCTAAACGAAGGAACGACACCAACATTCGACGGGCCACAGGGCCAGAGCTACATAGACGTCACGGCCGTCACGCCGGGCTTGCTCACTATGGCTACAGAGTGGCACATCCCGGACATAATCAGTGCCTCCGACCACCGATACATTGAGTGGACGTTATTCCAAGGCGACCACAGAACGATACAACCTACACGCGGCTACTGCAACAAAAAGGCGGACTGGGAGACCTTCCGCTTAATGTTCCTAGACAGGGCACCTTATCTAGAACTCCAAGCACGAAACTGCAACACTCCCGAGGACGCTGAACAAGGCGCGATAGCTCTAAACAACGCTGTAAAGATGGCTTGCGAGGCATCAATGACCCCGCGTAAAACATTCAAGCGGTCGGTTCCGTGGTGGACACAGGATCTATCCTCACTAAGGGCGGAAACGCGCCGCCTCCGACGCCGGTACCAACGGGCCATAAACGACGATGAACGCGCCACAAGCCAAGAGTTGTATCGGAGGCAGTTTAACTTATACAAAACTAAACTGCTGAGGACAAGGGTCGACAAATGGAAAGAATTCTGCGCCGAGAGCACAGAGACGGACCCATGGGGTACCGCCTACAAGGCAATCCGTAAGAAAAGGCCAAGACCAAGTCTCACGTGCATCCGCAAAGAGGACGGCACACTAACGGAAACGATAGAGGAAACAGCTGAGACCCTGTTGAAGGCCTTCTTCCCGCACGATAATCCACGGACTGACCTGGCCGGGCACGACGCCATCCGTCGGGAATCGACGCTCACGCATGGTGCTGATGATGATCGGCCTATCACTTGCACGGAGGTCAGAAAAGCCGTCTACCGCACAAATCCCAAATAAATATGTCTTAAGTTACCAACGCCTTTCATGGTATCCCATAAGTGTCAATTTTGGCGCTTTAACTCTACGTTTGGTTCATCCCACAGCGCCAGTTCTGCTTACCAAAAGTGGCCCACTTGGCATTCATTGATCCGATCTTCGGCTTCATGCGTTAAGCAAGCCGAAGATCTCACCCATTTAAAGTTTGAGAATAGGTTGAGGCCGTTTCGACCTCAATGCCTCTAATCATTCGCTTTACCGGATGAGACTCATTCACAATTTTGTGTTATTCAATCGAATGCCAGCTGCTCTGAATGTCAAATTGAAGAAATTTAAGCAAGCGCGGGTAAACGGCGGGAGTAACTATGACTCTCTTAACTGTGCCATGTGCGGACAGGGGAATATAAGTTCAAGGGTAGCAAGCAGGCGTAAACAGTGAGGAAAAACCAATTGCATGAGCACGCTGCATGGGCATGTGTGCATGATTTTGCATGTCGAGATGCTCTTCTCGCGTCCGAGGATGCGTCCGGCTACTACTCTTGTCCGAACCAACCAAGAAGCATACGGCAGAGCGAAAGTCATAGTTAACAGCTGTGGTCGCAAGACCAGGTATATGTGATGCTAAACCTTAGGGTATCATAACTGTGGCAGTAGGACCGGGGGAGCTGATGCTTTGGGTACCTGTACTCAAGGTAAGTCGGGCCCCGTGCCTACTGCCACAGGGACTGATAACCTCCTATGCCTAGCCATATGCAAAGACCAATTGTGCGTAAATATAAGTTTACACCCTTCTCGAGGTAGCGCCGTTACGTCTCTTATAACCCCCATGAGTTCAGGGGGAAAGAGGGTAACAGAACACATTGGATCTAGAGCAGAGAAGCTCGATAATAAATCAGCCGGTTCAAAGGACTTCTGTCCACGCACCAAGCCACCATCGGCCGATACATGAGTGTTTCCGCCGAATGTGAATGCAAGCTAACTGTGGTAGGTTTAGGGCGTGAGGGGGGGTTGCATATCCCCTCACACTTACGGCCCTTGTTCATTCGCAAACGATTCGGACAGAAACAAGCCTCGGACACGGGTTCGTCCACCCTTGTACCCTCCTCCGAGAGGGCCCAGGAACCTACGACGACAACTCTGGCTTCGTCTATGACCCCTCCACCCGGTACCCCCTCGTCATCAACGAGGGGACCCCGTTCCTACGCTGCGGCAACCGCGAGACCGCAGCCACCCGCTGTCACCCCTACAGCGGAATCCGAGGGCGCTGCTGGAACGTCTTTCACATCGGGCACCAAGACTTCTTCTGGTGTCCGGCAGCGCCCAACTCAAACACATCCCCTGCGCACTCCGGGCCAGCATGTCTGCGACAAATGTGGGAAGTCCTACCCACTAAAGTCGAGTTTGGCCCGGCACCTCAAGGACTGCGGTACTCGTGACCGCACTAAGTGCGAGATTTGCAATGAGCCGTTCTCCAGCTTCGCTTCCGTTCGTCAACACGAACGCCGGGCGCACCCTACTGCATACCGGAAGAAGCTGGAGGAAAAGCTGCCCGCCCCTGAATCCACTCTGCTGGCTTCGATTGCAGCAATCGAGGCTAAGAGCCGAAAGGGGGGGGTATGTATCAAAGATATAGAGCGGGCTACCGGTCTAACGTCCCACCAGATTCGGTACCGCAGGGAAAAAGCAGAATACAAGGACTATTTAGCGCGCGCACGAAGGGACCAGAGTAAAGGGGTACTGAAACCCGCGTCTTTATCGCAACCAGGACCCTCCTCTGCTCCCCAAGTGTTGCCAGTCCCACCACCACCCCTTCGTATTCCGCCAATCTTCCCTGTCTTCAACAAGCCCCCTCCGACGCCAGGCCTCACTTCGAGACCTGCCACCCATGCAAATCTTGCACTTCCCCCCTTAATTTCAGTGCAGCTTCCGGCAGTTTTTCAGCAACTGAACTCGGCTAGCACCTCGGGGAATAAACGCAGACCGTCTTCTTCCCCGTTGATGCAGCCACCGCCTAAGAGGAAGGACGCACCAACTGCGACCATTTCATCTGGTCCCCCTCTTGGCAATAACACCGCCAAGAGGAAAAGAGTCCCCTCCCTGGGCGAGTTTCCGATTCGCCGAAGGCCCGGACCGGAAAGAGCACTGACCTCCCCCAGACCCTCGCTCAATACCGTGGACTTAACAACACCTAGTCCACCACCCCCGCCATCCCCCCCACCCCGGCTACCCGCTGAGACGGTCATCGGAACGTCTCCGCCACCACAGCCACCCCACGAGCCTAGCCCAGAGGCGCCGATTGCCCACGAGCACGACCAGGCCTTTAAAACGTTCCTGGAGTCAGCGCTCTCGCGCTCCACCAACCTGACCACCAAGAACCTGATTAGGTTGGGGCTCTCGGCTCCTCTGGCCGCGTTCGATGCCGCCCTGACCGGCTGGATTGCTGAACACTTTCCTGCCGCTAGGCAGCAACATCAACACCCTCAGAACGATGGCCTCAACTTGCCCAAGAACTTGCCGAGCACACGTCGCATTACTTCGCCTAATTCACGGCAGCGACGTGCAGCTGAGTATAAAAAGTGCCAAGACCTCTTCTCTAAGAAGAGGTCGGCACTAGCACAAAAACTCATTGAAGGTACCCCGTTGTCTAGCGAAGAGACGCGTCCCTCCATTGCCGACATAGATCGCTTCTATCGCGGAATACTGGAAAGTCCGTCTCCAGTTGACGTGGAACGTATCCACACCTTCGGGAAACCCTCTACACGCACTTTCCGTCCCATAGAGGAGAGCGAGCTCCTTACCGCCATGAGGACCTGGAAGAATTCCTCTCCAGGGCCTGATGGCATCAAGGTAAGCCAGGTTCGAAGATGCCCAACACAACATCTCTTGGTGCTCTTCAACCTGGTCCTCTATAGGAGACATACTCCCAGTGCGTGGCGGGAATCCAGGACTATCCTGATTCCCAAAGAGGGGGACCTAACGGACCCGTCAAACTGGAGACCAATCACCATAGGGTCCGCGGTGCAACGGTTGTTGCACCGCATCCTTGCCCATAGGATCGCCTCCGCGGTAGAGGCGTCGTCTATGCAACGCGGTTTTCGGCGTACAGATGGCACCTTGGCCAACACTTTGCTTGTGGACCACTACATCAGGTCCCGCAGGTTGCAAGGGAAATCCCTTAACGTGATTTCCCTTGACGTCCGCAAGGCCTTCGATTCTCTTTCGCACCACTCCATCGCTAGAGGCCTTTTACGATCTGGCCTCGACCATGGCATAGTCGCGTACATTCTTGACACCCTCAACGCCCACACTTTCATAAAGTGCGGGCCCTACACCACAGGTAGGATCAACTTCTGCCGGGGCGTTAAACAGGGGGATCCTCTCTCCCCCTGTCTCTTCAACATCGTGGTGGACGAACTGCTCTGCCAGCTCATCACCACTTGCCCCGGAGGCTCCCTGGCACCCGGATTCAGGGTCGCCGCTCTTGGTTTCGCTGATGACCTAGTGTTGTTGGAAGACCGGGAGGTCGACATGGTCACTTCACTTGACCACGCTAACGTCTTCCTTCGCGCTCGAGGGATGGATCTTAACCCGAGGAAATCGGTCTCGATTGCGGCCTCCGTAATCGAGGGTAAATCGGTTCCTCGGTCTAAGCCCATCTTTTGGGTTGGTGGCTCGGCGATCCCCACCGTCTCCGACCTCCAGACCTTCCGATACCTAGGTCATAATTTAACATCTGCCGGTTCGGCAAAGCCAACGGTTTTTAACCTAACGAAATGGCTCAAAAAACTGGAACGCGCGCCCCTGAAACCGGACCAGAAGCTTTTAGTCCTGAAGTCCTACCTGATCCCCCGACTGTACCATGGTCTTCAAAGCCCCGCCTGCACCGCAGGCACACTAGCTGAATGCGATCGCCTTCTGCGAAAGAGTGTCAAGCGGACGTTGCACCTGAGCAGCCACACAGGTGACCAATTCTTGTACGCGAAGATCAGCGACGGCGGCCTAGGGATCCCTCAACTCCGGTTGAAGATCCCCTACCTACTGGCCAAACGCATATCTAAGCTGGCAGCGGAAGACCCTTCAATCAGGGCAATTCTAGAGGCGCCCCCAACATCTCTTCTCCACACACGGATGACCCACCTTAGCAGGAGGGGAAATCCCGACCCTATGTGGCGTGAGGTCATCCGGATGAGACCTTTCAGCACCGGTCTTCAGGAGGCATCCTACGCCAGCGCTAGTCGCTCGTGGCTAGTCAACACCCCAAGAAGATGGACGGGGCACGATTTCGTCCGTGCCGTCCACCTTCGGACGGCAAACCTGGCGGTCAAAGGTTTGCCTTACAACCCACCAGCCGAGCGGATGTGCCGTTCGGGTTGCCCTAAAGACGAGTCCATTTCTCATGTACTCCAGGGCTGCCCCACGACACATCACGCTCGCATCCGACGGCACGACGAGATCGTGCAGAAGGTAGCCCGCCACACCAGAGCGAGGGGATGGACTACCGAGGTGGAGCCCCACACACGGCACCCAGATGGGCAGCTATTCATCCCGGACCTGGTCATCCGCACTTCAGCAGACACTGTCATCGTCTGCGACGTCCAGGTATCTTGGGAGGGTCCGCGTACACTAGCGGAAACCTGGGACAGGAAGAGGCTAGTGTACGACAATCCCAAGTTCCGGGAGGCTGCCCATCGCAAATGGGTAAGTAAACAGTTAAATGTTGTTCCTTTGGTTTTAGGTGCCAGAGGGATTTGGCCGAGGGCGAACCACCCAACGAAGGAAGCTCTTTCCATCAACCAAAATCTCATGGCGTCCTGCGTGCAAAGCTGCCTAAAGTGGGGCAGCTCCATCCACAGGATGTTCATGTCCAGCAATTGGCGACGGAGACCCCAACTTCCATCCAACCCAGGAGGGACGACCTCCACAACAACACCCCGACCGGGAGCAGCGCCCACCCCAAAATAATATATATATATATTCTTTTTATTATGATTTGTTATATTATTATTATTATTGTGATGTGTATTATTAAGCCGCATGGCTCGGCACCATCTGTAAGCCAAAATGTGTTGTATTTATATATTAGTTCGTAAGTTACAAAATGAAATGTAGATTGCTGACCAAAATATAACATTACGTATAGCCAAATGCCTCGTCATCTAATTAGTGACGCGCATGAATGAATTAACGAGATTCCCACTGTCCCTATCTACTATCTAGCGAAACCACTGCCAAGGGAACGGGCTTGGAAAAATTAGCGGGGAAAGAAGACCCTGTTGAGCTTGACTCTAGTCTGGCACTGTAAGGAGACATGAGAGGTGTAGCATAAGTGGGAGATGCGTTCACATTTTATCGTGTGTCGCATCGTCGGTGAAATACCACTACTTTCATCGTTTCTTTACTTACTCGGTAGAGCGGAGGGCGTACGTCGTGCACTTAGGTGCCGGCTGTTACGGTTTTCTGGAGCCAAGCGTTTAGTGGGTGACCGGCGATATGGGTTATCCCGCGCCGTATGCCGTCTCACACAGTGTCACAAAACGGTGGGTTGTTGTACGTTGTTGTTGTTGTCTTGTGCAGCTTCACTCGCACACACACACACGCTGTGGTGCTTGTTGTGCGCGACTGCGGTAATGCGGGCAACGCCCGGACTCAATGGTCGTATATGCCCCGGCGTGATCCGATCCGAGGACACTGTTAGGCAGGGAGTTTGACTGGGGCGGTACATCTGTCAAAGAATAACGCAGGTGTCCTAAGGCCAGCTCAGCGAGGACAGAAACCTCGCGTAGAGCAAAAGGGCAAAAGCTGGCTTGATTCCGGTGTTCAGTATGCACAGGAACTGCGAAAGCATGGCCTATCGATCCTTTTGGCTTGAAGGGTTTTCAGCAAGAGGTGTCAGAAATGTTACCACAGGGATAACTGGCTTGTGGCAGCCAAGCGTTCATAGCGACGTCGCTTTTTTTGGTACTCTTTACTATTTCAATGTTGGGGCTTGGAATTGTCTGTGGACGACTTACGTACCTGGCAGGGTGTTGTACTCGGTAGAGCAGTTTCCACGCTGCGATCTGTTGAGACTTAGCCCTACGCTTGGGGATTCGTCTTATCGGTTAGACGAGACCCCACACACACACAGCGGACGGGCGAGCGAGCGAGAGTAGATGGGTACAAATATTATTTAAAAAAAAGAACTCGCCTTTACATTAAATTGTGTGCGTATACCGTAGCTGGACGGTGTACACAACACAACACACATATGATAAAAAGCCAAAGGAATGGTGATGCCCTACAGAATGTGACATATTGCCTATCGAAGGGATTCGTCTTGTAGGCTAGGCCTGTCCCCGTAGGAAGGAGAGTATGTGTGTAAATATAGAAATGGTAATGCATCCGGTTGCTAGAGGGGAGTGCATATATTATATAGATATTTTACAGACAATAATAATAAGCGAGCAGCAAACTTATACAAATAAATAACGTACACACTTTGCTTTAATTATAGATAATGTATCGTAGCTGGACGTACAATATAAAAAAATATATATATATATATATATAAATATATTTATTACACAATAATATATATATATATATATATATATCCTATAAATATTATAGCAAACACAGTGATGAAACCACACGGTGCACTTTATATGAAATATATGTATCGTAGCTGGACGTTATACATCATGTCATTATTGTTTTTATTAATTTTTTAAAGCTGTGTAAATTGTGCGCACACACAGTAGTAGAGAGTTGTACATAAGACTGTGCAAGTTTTTTTACGTAATGTGGCGAGCAAATGGGCGACAGTCCCTCGAAATTGTTAACATGCAACTGTGTTTAAAACCCAGCCGCTTGAAATAAAACCACTTTCACCAATTGATGTAAGATGGATGAAAGAAAAAATATTCTAAGTGTTGAAAATAAAATTTATGAAATTAATGAAATTTTTCTTACTATTACCCTAAAGTGTACGTAGATTAAGTGAGAAATGCAAAAAAAAATTATGTAAAATACCCTTGGAAGTTTGAAATAAATCCACTTTCACCAATTGATGTTAGATGGATGAAAGAAAAAATATTCTAAGTGTTGAAAATAAAATTTATGACAATTATGAAATTTTTTTTACTAATATCCTAAAGTGTACCTAGATTAAGGGAGAAATGCAAAAAAAAAATAGGTAAAATGCTCTTGGAAGTTTGAAATAAATCCACTTTCACCAATTGATGTTAGATGGATGAAAGAAAAAATAATCTAAGTGTGGAAAATAAAATTTATGACAATTATGAAATTTTTTTAACTAATATCCTAAAGTGTACGTAGATCAAGTGAGAAATGCAAAAAGAATTGGGTAAAATACTCTTGGAAGTTTGATATAAATCCGCTTTCACCAATTGATGTTAGATGGATGAAAGAAAATATAATCTAAGTGTTGAAAATAAAAATTTATGACAATTATGAAATGTTATTTACTAATACCCTAAAGTGTACGTAGATTAAGTGAGAAATGCAGAAAAAATTAGGTTAAATACTGTTGGAAGTTTGAAATAAAACCACTTTCACCAATTGATGTTAGATGGATGAAAGAAAATATAATCTAAGTCTTGAAAATAAAATTTATGACAATTATGAAATTTTATTTACTAATACCCTAAAGTGTACGTAGATTAAGTGAGAAATGCAAAAAAAAACTACGTAAAATACCCTTGGAAGTTTGAAATAAATCCACTTTCACTGATTGAATTTCATGCAACCGTGATTAAGAACTAGCTCATGCAACCATGTTTAAAATCAGCTTTTTCGGTCGAAATTCAGCTATAATTTCCAACTATGCAAAATCCGTACTTTTAATTACACGCCTAAGTCCGCTTTAAAGCAAGGGTGGCAAAAAGTTAGCATGCATCCGTGATTAAGTCCTAGCATGCTTTACCTAGAGACTTTATTGCTACAACGACCGGCAGTAGGGTAGTTCAGCGTGATATTGTTGTGTGTGTGTTGTATTTGGGGCCTTATACTATGAGAACCGTGCAGACAAAATTAGGTAAAATATCTTTGGAAGTATGAAATAATTTCACTTTCACTGATTGAAGTACGCTTGGACGAAAGAGAGATAGATTTTAATGTGTTGAAGTTTTTTTTTTTTTTGGTTTTTTAAATATATTTTTCTTTATTCACTAGAGTGGTCTTATAGTATGAGAACCGTGCAAATGAAAGACTTTAAGTTTGGAAGTTTGAAATAAATCCACTTTCACGAATTGATGTTCAATGGATGAAAGAAAAAATATTCTAAGTGTTGAAAATAAAATTTATGAAATTTATGAAATTTTTCTTACTATTACCCTAAAGTGTAAGTAGATTAAGCGAGAAATGCAAAAAAAATTAGGTAAAACACTCTTGGAAGTTTGAAATAAATCCACTTTCACCAATTGATGTTAGATGGATGAAAGAAAAAATATTCTTAGTGTTGAAAATAAAATTTATGAAATTTATGAAATCTTTCTTACTATTACCCTAAAGTATACGTAGATTAAGTGAGAAATGCAAAGCGAGTTAGGTGAAATCCCCTTGGAAGTTTGAAATAAATCCACTTTCACCAATTGATGTTAGATGGATGAAAGAAAAAATATTCTAAGTGTTGAAAATAGAATTTATGACAATTATGAAATTTTTTTTACTAATATCCTAAAGTGTACCTAGATTAAGGGAGAAATGCAAAAAAAAATACGTAAAATACTCTTGGAAGTTTGAAATAAATCCACTTTCACCAATTGATGTTAGATGGATGAAAGAAAAAATATTTTAAGTGTTGAAAATAAAATTTATGAAATTTATGAAATTTTTCTTACTATTACCCTAAAGTGTACGTAGATTAAGTGAGAAATGCAAAAAGAGTTAGGTGAAATCTCCTTGGAAGTTTGAAATAAATCCACTTTCACCAATTGATGTTAGATGGATGAAAGAAAAAATATTCTAAGTGTTGAAAATAAAATTTATGACAATTAAGAAATTTTTTTTACTAATATCCTAAAGTGTACCTAGATTAAGGGAGAAATGCAAAAAAAATTAGGTAAAATACTCTTGGAAGTTTGAAATAAATCCACTTTCACCAATTGATGTTAGATGGATGAAAGAAAAAATATTCCAAGTGTTGAAAATAAAATTTATGAAATTTATGAAATTTTTCTTACTATTACCCTAAAGTGTACGTAGATTAAGTGAGATATGCAAAAAGAGTTAGGTGAAATCTCCTTGGAAGTTTGAAATAAATCCACTTTCACCAATTGATGTTAGATGGATGAAAGAAAAAATATTCTAAGTGTTGAAAATAAAATTTATGAAATTTATGAAATTTTTCTTACTATTACCCTAAAGTGTACGTAGATTAAGTGAGAAATGCAAAAAAAAATTAGGTAAAATACCCTTGGAAGTTTTTAAATAAATCCGATTTCACCAATCGTACTTTCACCGATTGAAGTGCCAAAGATGAAAGAAAAAAATTTCAAAGTGTTGAAAAAATTTATTTTGGAAATTATTAATTTTTTTTTACTAATGCCCTAGAGGAGTATAAGGTTAAGAGAGAAATGCAAAAAAAATTATGTAAAATACCCTTGGAAGTTTGAAATTAATCCACTTTCACCTATCGTACTTTCACCGATTGATGTGCTAAAGATGAAAGAAAAATATTTCAAAGTGTTGAAAAAATTTATTTTGGAAATTATTAATTTTTTTTTACTAATGCCCTAGAGGAGTATAAGGTTAAGAGAGAAATGCAAAAAAAATTAGGTAAAATACCCTTGGAAATTTGAAATAAATCCACTTTCACCTATCGTACTTTCACCGATTGATGTGTGATTGGTGAAACAAAAATTTTTTCTAAGTTTTTCGAAAAAAAATTTTGAAATAAATAAATTCTTTTTTAATACAACGTAAAGGACACATTGATTTAGAATAAAGTAAAAAAAATTAGGTAAAATTTCCTTGGTACAGGAAAAAAGGTCTACTTTCATCGATCGCACTATTTCAAAAAGGTCGTTTTTCGGGACCACGCAGCCCATTCAAGGATGGCGGAAAGTGCACCGTCGCTTCCGGCCAACAATATCGCGGTCAGACTTTTTTCAAATTAGGTCTGTCAAGGGTACCAAAATGACTTTAGGAGAGCAGAATCAGAAAAATTCATTTTTCTGATTTTGAAAGAGGAAACCAAATATGTTATCAAATTTTGTCTACGGCCACTAAAACTCGAGATACAGACCTTTTGTGTGATATTTTCGTGTAATGCAAACTTTACAATCGCACGATGGTCACATTTCGTATCCGTATTGTTTCGGGCAAGCGACCATCTCTCCCACTGATCGCTTGTCGGGTAGAGTTAAAAAAAATTTGAGACAAAAAATTTTTTTTTTTTTTTTCACAAAATCTCCAAATTTTCAAAAGCCATTGTATTAGACCGCGCTTGCTCACAGGGTTTCTACTAGGCTCGTTTCTTAGTTCTGTGTGAACTATAGGCCGAGCCATGACATGTTGGAACTAAAATAGATAAAACACAGTCGTTGTCGTGTACATCATACTACCAGATTACGTTCGATCTATCGTTTCTTGCGGCTCACTGTGTGTCTTACTAAATATATATATATACGTCTCTGCAACGGTTAAAGCGGCAAGTGTTCGTGACATTTACAATAATGTAGACTAAGGCGCATTAGCACTGTTGACTCACGCGTGTTTGCCAATAAAAACCTGACCAGTTGACTAATATATAGTAAATAGCACGACGCTAGAACGAGACATCGTTCCTCTGATTTGTTTTGTGATTGTAACCGTACACTACTGAAATGTTTTAAGATTATGGTACAAAAAGTACGCGAGGCTCTCACACGTCTATTTAGAAGGGGATTGATTGATAGATAGATAGATAGACAGGCAAGTGTGTAGAGACCTCAATAAATGAAATGGGCATACAGATGTTGAAAGGAAAAACGCAGTCGTTGTCGTGTACATCATACTACCAGATTATGTTCGATCTATCGTTTCTTGCGGCTCACTGTGTGTCTTACTAAATATATATATATACGTCTCTGCAACGGTTAAAGCGGCAAGTGTTCGTGACATTTACAATAGTGTAGACTAGGGCGCATTAGCACTGTCGACTCACGCGTGTTTGCCAATAAAAACCTGACCAGTTGACTAATATAGTAAATAACACGGCGCTAGAACGAGACATCGTTCCTCTTATTTGTTGTGTGATTGATACCGTACACTACTGAAATGTTTTAAGATTATAGTACAAAAAGTACGCGAAGCTCTCACACGTCTATGTAACAAGCTTTATAGATAGACAGGCCAGTGTGTGTATATCGTAGCAGGACGGTGTACACAACACATATGATAAAAATTATACATAAATAAATATGTATATTATATATGTGTATATAAATATAAAAATTGTTGCTATGACCAATATCGGACGCCCGTGGCAACTCTAACAAGTATTGGTGCTCTGAGTACGACAGTAGTGTGTGTGTTTGTTTGTGCAGGGAAAAGAATACTGTGTGTGTTATACTCCCTTACACTCAGAGACGCACGTTACGTTGTGCTTGGAATAGGCGTTGGTATACAGCATAACTGCGGGGAAACGTTCTGACTACGTAAACCTCTACAAAGCAGTTAAATATTATAAAAATTACAACTTTTTTCCGAGTATGTGTGTTCTGTGTGAACCATATATGTGTATATAATGTATACGCGGAAAAAAGATAACTATGCAATGACTCTCAGAAATCCGTGCGAATTGTAGGTACCCTACTGAATGTGACATAAAAAATTGTTGCCACGAGCAATATCGGACGCCCGTGGCAACTCTAACAACTATTGGTGCTCTGAGTACAGGTAGTGTGTGTTTATGTGTGTGCAGGGAAAAAATATACTGTGTGTGTTGTACTCCCTTACACTCAGAGACGCACGTTATGTTGTGCTTGGAGTAGGCGTTGGTATACAGCATAACTGCGGGGAAACGTTCTGACTACGTAAACCTCCACAAAGCAGTTAAATATTATAAAAAAACTTAGCCCGTATGTGTTCTCTGAAACATACGGTTACTATGCAATGACTCTCTACGTTCCGAGCGAGAATAGTATCTTTAATAATATTGCCTCTGGATAACGATCGTTCTATCGTGTCTTGCGGCTCACTGTGTGTCCTACTATATTCATTTCTGTAACGGTAGTAAACAACGGCGTCTTTCGCGATAGGGAGGGAAGATGGAACCAATTGAAATTCAGTAGGTTCTGAATCATCGTCTAGGATAATAGAAATTGCTCCAAGGGTAGTTATTGGATTTTCATTTATGCCGGATAAAAGCATAATTCGCTTAGGATCATATATCAAATTTTCATTTATGTTAGTTAC
Source organism: Nebria salina (assembly GCA_944039245.1). NCBI lineage: Eukaryota > Metazoa > Arthropoda > Insecta > Coleoptera > Carabidae > Nebria > Nebria salina. Next base: position 2,281,630 of record OX063269.1, read on the forward strand.
TTTTAATATGTTTACTTCAGAACCCGTATCTACTAATAATTCGAAAAGGCTATTATCAGAAGCTTTGCTTTGGACGGTTAAATGATCATTATTTAACTCTCTAATTTGATGAATTAATGGTTTTACAATTTTCAGGTTTTTAATAGAGTTTTCTGGGACTTGAGAGTCTGTTATTCGATTTTGAGTTGTGTATTGGTTTTTATTTGCAAAATGAGGCTTAAAGTTATTGCGTTCATTTGCTCTTTTTCTTTTATAACATTCCTCAATGGAATGACTTGGAATTTTGCAATATCGACATATTAACACATTCGGTTCTCTTTTAATTTCTTTGGAAGTCGATGGATAATTGTTTACTGGAGTACCATATCGGGTACGATTCTGGTTAAAAAAATTAGGTTTTTTTGAATAAGCATAATGAAATTTATTAGCCGGATTTAAATAATAATTTTTTGATTGATTTTGATCCGATTTTAATATTCTTTCTTCTTCAAGGGCTCTTGAGGTACAATCCTCAAAAGTTTCATATGTTCGAGATTTTACATATATTTTAAGAGGGTACCGAAAACCTTCGGTATATTGAGTTAAAGTTTGTTCTTTTAAAATTTTGTCGGACAGTTGCGCATTGCGCGTCTGTTTTGTTTTTACACAAAATATCTTACATTTGGTGATACAAATTTTCTAATAGCGATGTGTATTCGGCTACAGATTCATTCTGTCCTTGTTAAATTCGAGTTGAACATCGCTCAAAGTTCTTTGACTACGAATTCCATCATTTAAGATATTTTTTAATTCAGTCCAAGTATTTATTTCTCGAAATTTAATTAAACTGAAGGCTTTACCTTTTAATTTTGTGAGGATTCCCTTAGTTACAATGGGAAGTATTTCTGGAGAAACATTATTGATAACGAATTCACAAGCTCTTTCAAAAATTGCTAGTTCGTCAAAACTTTTACCTTCTAGAAAGGGTATGAATTTTAGAGCTGTTTCTAACCCTAATTGATTCGCCATATTTATATTTATTGGAATATTATCACTTTGGTATTCAATATTACTATTATGAAATTGGTCAAGCAGTTGTTCTTGATTTGAGTCTGAGTTATTAAATGAATTAATTGAACCAATTTGATTGTTTAAAAATATGGATGTTATGTCGTTTAAAGAACGAGTAAATCGTGAATTCATAGATTAGGATGATTTACAAGTTATGATCTACAATAGAATTGATATTTGCATAATATGAGATTGTAGAATGAAAATTTTGGGAAAGAACACACATAAGTACTTTATAATACTCACACAAACACTAAAATCACTTGCATGATTTTGAATGTCGATTATCTGGTAAGATCTTCGTTTCTGCTACCTTTACTATGGCTGCTTGGCTTTGGCTGCTTGGCTTTGGCTGCTTGGCTTTGGCTGCTTGGCTATGGCTGCTTTTTCGACGTTGAAATTCCGTAATCGATACACCACCAAAATATATTTTCTTTTTTAATTTGGTTTTCTCACACAAAGTATTTAATACACCGAATTCTGAATACGTTGTAAGAATTCCACCGCTTGCCACCAGTTTGGTGTGCGCAAGAATTGTAGAGGAACACAGGAATATATATTTCGGGTATTTATCAAAATCGTGTATGTATAATATGATAGTTTATTGTAGTAGTAGTATATATGTTTTATGATGTCCTTTCCATTGGAAGGTTTTGTACTGAATGATTATTAAAAATGAACGAGATAGGTGCATACGTGGTTATAAAATTTTACACGTGCATAAAAATTACCACTCAGTGTTTTCGAGTTCTCAGGGATTCGACTCTCATCGGTAAGAGAATCTTATGACAATTCATACAATTTAATTTATGAAATGAAACACGAAACATCCGGATTTATAAAATGAAAGAGTAACTAAATACTAAGTCAGTAAAGAATATAAAATAGTTGATATTAAAAGTTAAAATTTTGAGGGCATAACAACAGCATCAAACTTTGGTAACATATGTTAAAAGCGCACCAAGACTTCAATGGCCTATCAAGTTAAAACTATTGAATGATATCACTATCGACGCATACCCGCTGCCTAATATCGAAGAAATTCTTGATCAGATTGGACATTCATAATATTTTACGACTCTTGATTTAGACTCTGGTTTCCATCAAGTTGAAATATGCGAAACAGATATCCCAAAAACGAGCGAGGAACTCAGCTGGATAGTGATTGGAACTTGATGTATCCGCGAAAGTGGATGCTATAATATTAGCAACATCAGACCGACAGGTAATGACATTGCCATTGATTTTTAGGCCAGAAACAGTGCTAGATTTTGAGCGGCCAGATATCTTTCTGACCTTCTCCCATACCTTTGAAACTGGAGTGGAGGTTGTAATGGAAGAAATGTATTTCTGCCATGACGCTTTCTTACTCTTCCGAACAATTCTTCTTGCTTTTGCCTTAGCTTGGAAGTAATGGATCATATTCTCGGTGGTTGGAAATCGCCTGAAATGGCGAAAAATACGTCGTTTTTCTCGGATAGCAATCTTGCACTCATCGTTCCACCAGGGAACGGGTATTCTATTAGAATGAATAGGTGTTAGAGGAATACTCTCCTGTGCAGCAGACTTGATTGCATCCGTGAAATACCGAACATGGTCGTCCACGTCAACGAAATCATTTTCACCAAATACGGCCAACTCCGAGAACAGATTCCAATCTGCTCGCTTTAAAGCCCATTTCGGACAACGAGCATCAGAATCTGAGCTCTGCAAAACTTTCAGAATGATCGGAAAGTGGTCACTTTGATGCAAGTCTGAGTGCACATGCCACTCAAACAATGGAGCTATTGCTGCAGAACAGATCGTTAGATCAATCGCAGAGAAAGATCTCCACGCGGCAGAAAAATGTGTCATGCTACCCGGACCGGAAAGAGCACTGACCTCCCCCAGACCCTCGCTCAATACCGTGGACTTAACAACACCTAGTCCACCACCCCCGCCATCCCCCCCACCCCGGCTACCCGCTGAGACGGTCATCGGAACGTCTCCGCCACCACAGCCACCCCACGAGCCTAGCCCAGAGGCGCCGATTGCCCACGAGCACGACCAGGCCTTTAAAACGTTCCTGGAGTCAGCGCTCTCGCGCTCCACCAACCTGACCACCAAGAACCTGATTAGGTTGGGGCTCTCGGCTCCTCTGGCCGCGTTCGATGCCGCCCTGACCGGCTGGATTGCTGAACACTTTCCTGCCGCTAGGCAGCAACATCAACACCCTCAGAACGATGGCCTCAACTTGCCCAAGAACTTGCCGAGCACACGTCGCATTACTTCGCCTAATTCACGGCAGCGACGTGCAGCTGAGTATAAAAAGTGCCAAGACCTCTTCTCTAAGAAGAGGTCGGCACTAGCACAAAAACTCATTGAAGGTACCCCGTTGTCTAGCGAAGAGACGCGTCCCTCCATTGCCGACATAGATCGCTTCTATCGCGGAATACTGGAAAGTCCGTCTCCAGTTGACGTGGAACGTATCCACACCTTCGGGAAACCCTCTACACGCACTTTCCGTCCCATAGAGGAGAGCGAGCTCCTTACCGCCATGAGGACCTGGAAGAATTCCTCTCCAGGGCCTGATGGCATCAAGGTAAGCCAGGTTCGAAGATGCCCAACACAACATCTCTTGGTGCTCTTCAACCTGGTCCTCTATAGGAGACATACTCCCAGTGCGTGGCGGGAATCCAGGACTATCCTGATTCCCAAAGAGGGGAACCTAACGGACCCGTCAAACTGGAGACCAATCACCATAGGGTCCGCGGTGCAACGGTTGTTGCACCGCATCCTTGCCCATAGGATCGCCTCCGCGGTAGAGGCGTCGTCTATGCAACGCGGTTTTCGGCGTACAGATGGCACCTTGGCCAACACTTTGCTTGTGGACCACTACATCAGGTCCCGCAGGTTGCAAGGGAAATCCCTTAACGTGATTTCCCTTGACGTCCGCAAGGCCTTCGATTCTCTTTCGCACCACTCCATCGCTAGAGGCCTTTTACGATCTGGCCTCGACCATGGCATAGTCGCGTACATTCTTGACACCCTCAACGCCCACACTTTCATAAAGTGCGGGCCCTACACCACAGGTAGGATCAACTTCTGCCGGGGCGTTAAACAGGGGGATCCTCTCTCCCTCTGTCTCTTCAACATCGTGGTGGACGAACTGCTCTGCCAGCTCAACACCACACGCCCCGGAGGCTCCCTGGCACCCGGATTCAGGGTCGCCGCTCTTGGTTTCGCTGATGACCTAGTGTTGTTGGAAGACCGGGAGGTCGACATGGTCACTTCACTTGACCACGCTAACGTCTTCCTTCGCGCTCGAGGGATGGACCTTAACCCGAGGAAATCGGTCTCGATTGCGGCCTCCGTAATCGAGGGTAAATCGGTTCCTCGGTCTAAGCCCATCTTTTAGGTCGGTGGCTCGGCGATCCCCACCGTCTCCGACCTCCAGACCTTCCGATACCTAGGTCATAATTTAACATCTGCCGGTTCGGCAAAGCCAACGGTTTTTAACCTAACGAAATGGCTCAAAAACCTGGAACGCGCGCCCCTGAAACCGGACCAGAAGCTTTTAGTCCTGAAGTCCTACCTGATCCCCCGACTGTACCATGGTCTTCAAAGCCCCGCCTGCACCGCAGGCACACTAGCTGAATGCGATCGCCTTCTGCGAAAGAGTGTCAAGCGGACGTTGCACCTGAGCAGCCACACAGGTGACCAATTCTTGTACGCGAAGATCAGCGACGGCGGCCTAGGGATCCCTCAACTCCGGTTGAAGATCCCCTACCTACTGGCCAAACGCATATCTAAGCTGGCAGCGGAAGACCCTTCAATCAGGGCAATTCTAGAGGCGCCCCCAACATCTCTTCTCCACACACGGATGACCCACCTTAGCAGGAGGGGAAATCCCGACCCTATGTGGCGTGAGGCCATCCGGATGAGACCTTTCAGCACCGGTCTTCAGGAGGCATCCTACGCCAGCGCTAGTCGCTCGTGGCTAGTCAACACCCCAAGAGGATGGACGGGGCACGTTTTCGTCCGTGCCGTCCACCTTCGGACGGCAAACCTGGCGGTCAAAGGTTTGCCTTACAACCCACCAGCCGAGCGGATGTGCCGTTCGGGTTGCCCTAAAGTCGAGTCCATTTCTCATGTACTCCAGTGCTGCCCCACGACACATCACGCTCGCATCCGACGGCACGACGAGATCGTGCAGAAGGTAGCCCGCCACACCAGAGCGAGGGGATGGACTACCGAGGTGGAGCCCCACACACGGCACCCAGATGGGCAGCTATTCATCCCGGACCTGGTCATCCGCACTTCAGCAGACACTGTCATCGTCTGCGACGTCCAGGTATCTTGGGAGGGTCCGCGTACACTAGCGGAAACCTGGGACAGGAAGAGGCTAGTGTACGACAATCCCAAGTTCCGGGAGGCTGCCCATCGCAAATGGGTAAGTAAACAGTTAAATGTTGTTCCTTTGGTTTTAGGTGCCAGAGGGATTTGGCCGAGGGCGAACCACCCAACGAAGGAAGCTCTTTCCATCAACCAAAATCTCATGGCGTCCTGCGTGCAAAGCTGCCTAAAGTGGGGCAGCTCCATCCACAGGATGTTCATGTCCAGCAATTGGCGACGGAGACCCCAACTTCCATCCAACCCAGGAGGGACGGCCTCCACAACAACACCCCGACCCGGAGCAGCGCCCACCCCAAAATAATATATATGTATTCTTTTTATTGTTATGATTTGTTATATTATTATTATTGTGATGTGTATTATTAAGCCGCATGGCTCGGCACCATCTGTAAGCCAAAATGTGTTGTATTTATATATTAGTTCGTAAGTTACAAAATGAAATGTAGATTGCTGACCAAAATATAACATTACGTATAGCCAAATGCCTCGTCATCTAATTAGTGACGCGCATGAATGGATTAACGAGATTCCCACTGTCCCTATCTACTATAGAATTAAGAGCGGCAGTTAAGCGAATGCGCATGAGAAGGGCAGCCGGGCAGGATGGTTTCAGCCCGGAGGTGGTACGCGTTGCATGTGGGCTTCTGCCAGATTATGTATTGGCCATTTTTAATGAATGCTTGCATGCGGGATATTTCCCAAAGGAATGGAAAAAGGCCAAAGTTTGTGTGCTACTGAAGTCGGCAGAGAAGCCCAGATCTAACCCTAGATCATACCGGCCGATCTGTCTGCTACCAGTTATGGGGAAATTGCTAGAAAGAATGATGGTAAATAGGCTAGAAGATAAGATAATTGGTACCAGAAGCAATAGGCAATATGGGTTTAGAACCGGCAGGTCTACCGAGGATGCATGGGTTAAAGCTAGGGATATTGTGCATAACGCTGAATGTAAATATGTGCTTGGAGTGTTTATCGATTTTAAGGGGGCTTTTGACAATATAGAATGGAATGAAATAATGGCAAAACTTTGTGGAATGCAATGCGGCGAGGCACTGCTGCGGTATAGTTATTTTAATGAACGTTATGCATGCAATCGGGGGAATAATGAAAACGCATGGAAAAACGTAGAGCGGGGTTGCCCGCAGGGGTCTGTATGCGGACCAGTTATATGGAATTTGATGATGGACGACTTGCTTAATGACTTAGGGAATAGCGGCATGGAGGTAGTAGCGTATGCGGACGACCTACTGCTCTTGGTGAAAGCCAAAAGCAGAAGGGAACTAGAGGAAATAGGCACGGAGAGCATGGCATGTGTTTATGACTGGGGCAGGCGCATGGGCGTGCAAGTCTCCGAGGAGAAAAATGTTATGATGCTTATGAAAGGGAAACTCTCTGAGAGGAGAGCCCCTAACATCAGACTAAACGATAGGCAACTTAGGTATACGCATGAAGTTAAGTACCTAGGCGTAACGATTGGAGAGTGCATGAATTTTAAGCCGCATCTAAGGGAGTTGAGACTCAAAGTGGGTAACACTGTAGAGGGACTACGGAGAGTGCTCAGGAGAGAATGGGGGCTACGTCGCCGCGCAGTGCGTACTATTTATAAGGGAATGCTGGTAGCTAGCATGACTTATGCATCGGGTGCCTGGTATGAATGCATGAAATCAAAATATGCTAGGGAGGCGGTAAATAGATGCCAACGTTTGGCTTTGTATGCATGTTTGCCTGTGTGTAGAACGGTCTCCACCGAGGCCATGCAGGTGCTAATGGGAGTACTCCCTTGGGACTTAGAAATCGAGAAGAGAGGTGTCGTTTATAAGATCCGCAGGGGAGTCACGCTAAATGAGCATGACTTGGTTAGTATGATGGAAATCGCTGGGCGTAATCGCATGACTTGCATGCGGCTTGTGAATGACAGGGCGCATGAAATCCACCAAGCAAGATGGAATGCGAGCATGAAAGGCAGGGTTCTGTATGAATTTATAAACAACGCGAGTTTCGCGAGCGAGAATGACTGGTTTGAGCCAGGGCGTGGGCTCTGCTTCCTTCTTACGGGGCACGGCAGCCTTAACGAATTCCTTAATGCTAGGAACCTGGTGGATACAAACCTGTGTGTATGTGGCAGCGCCAGCGAAAGCTGGAAGCACGTGCTGCTGGAATGTGTGATGTACGACGAGTTTAGAAACTGGGATGCATGGCGTGTAGAGCGCACTGGTGACGCATGGAACCTTAAAAATCTAATTACAAATAAAGATAGCTATGAGTCCGTAAGCGAATATGCTGTCAAAGTGTTTGAATTGCGTACTTGCATGAATACGTTAATGAGCTAATTAAATAGGATAATTTATGTATTTATTTATTTTTTTTTTTTTTTAATATAATATAAAACATAATAAAAGATTCGCCATAAGTAATGATGTCTTCAATATAAATTAATATAATATAACACAAACTCGCAAGGAACAAGGATGATGATAACGAGTATTTAAATAAATAATGACACAATGATATGTTATAATTAAGAAATGTAATGTAACTCAGTATTAAACTTTATTGAACTGTAATGGTTTACGTATGAAGTGTTTAGAGTAATGAAATGTAATTAAAATTAATTAAGATGAAATGTCAATGGTGATCAATGTAA
>OX063269.1:2292218-2307218 GCA_944039245.1 Nebria salina
CTATAAATATTATAGCAAACACAGTGATGAAACCACACGGTGTGCACTTTATATGAAATATATGTATCGTAGCTGGACGTTATACATCATGTCATTATTGTTTTTATTAATTTTTTAAAGCTGTGTAAATTGTGCGCACACACAGTAGTAGAGAGTTGTACATAAGACTGTGCAAGTTTTTTTACGTAATGTGGCGAGCAAATGGGCGACAGTCCCTCGAAATTGTTAACATGCAACTGTGTTTAAAACCCAGCCGCTTGAAATAAAACCACATTCACCAATTGATGTAAGATGGATGAAAGAAAAAATATTCTAAGTGTTGAAAATAAAATTTATGAAATTTATGAAATTTTTCTTACTATTACCCTAAAGTGTACGTAGATTAAGTGAGAAATGCAAAAAAAAAATTAGGTAAAATACCCTTGGAAGTTTGAAATAAATCCACTTTCACTGATTGAATTTCATGCAACCGTGATTAAGAACTAGTTCATGCAACCGTGTTTAAAATCAGCTTTTTCGGTCGAAATTCAGCTATAATTCCCCTTCTCCGCATTCACATGTTGGGTCCTCCTTTTTCCCGATTTTGACCAAATATTTATTAAAGTTCCCGTGCCCCGTAATTAGTTGTACCAACTTGTAATCCATCCTTGTCCCTATTTTTGATCTTGCTTCCACCGTTGGGATAAAGTTGACCGTGTATCTCCCTGTCTTGGATTCTTTCCACCTCTTTTCCCATTCTCTTTTTAGCAGCGGTTTCGTAATCTTTTTCGCCATGTTTCTGGCCGCTTTGTTGAATATTCCCTCTTGTGGATTTTCCTCTGTTGCCGCTTCTTTTGCTAATGCGTCGACCCTCTCGGTCTGTTCCGATGAGTGCGCCCTTTGCCAATGCCATTTTATATTTGTTTTCTTCCCCGTCTCAACCAGTTCTTCCCATATTTCCATTCCTAGCTCCGTGGCCTTTCTCATTTTGGCTAGGCTTCCCAGCACCGCTTTACAATCAGTTATGATAGAGCATTCTTTGATGGTCATTGAATTTTCCTTGATATATTTTATGGCCTCCCTTATCGCGACCAACTCGCACTGGAATGCCGTACTGGCTCCTCCTAATTTTACTTTCCTGTGGTCAATTTCCTCTTCTCCGTTATATACTGCTATGGCTGCTCCTGCTCCACTTTCCTTTCTTGATCCATCCGTATAAATTCTGATTCTTTCTGAGTTTTCTACTCCGCATTCGTATTTAAAATTGGCCAGGTCCGCTGGGTGTATTTTCCCTTGGGTGTTTTGTCTCTTTTCCCATGAGATACCCTTTATCCCTAGCAATTCTTCTATTTGGCTGTCATCCTGTAACTTAAGACAGGTTTTATTTCGTCAGTGTTTCACTCAGTGGTACTACACTATACGTCCACTTCGCTCTCATACATTTAGTCTTATCCTAATTGTTTACATTCATTTTTCATTTTCCCCAATTACATTTGTTCCTATTTCTAATTCCTAAATTAACATTTTTCCTTAATTTAATTCTTGGCATTTCATTTTTAATTATTGTTTTTGTGGACATGTGTTTTGTGAATGTGTTGCGTTTGGTGTATGTATGTGTTTCTGTTGTATGTGTCTAATTGGCCGTTTGTAGAGTGTCAGTGTGATTGGGTTGTTGTGGCGTGGGGGAATTGTTCTTTTTCCTTTTGGTGTTTTGCTGCTATTAGTTCATACCATCGCAACACTTTTGTCCATATCTCCCCGTCGCTCGTTGCACTTACTCACTTATTGCTTTATTCACCCATTGCTCTACTTCACTCATTGCACTTTCACTTGTTGTACATTTAGTCTTATCCTTATTGTTTACATTCATATTTCATTTTCCCTAATTACATTTGTTCCTATTTCTAATTCCTAAATTAACATTTTTCCCTTATTTAATTTTTAACATTTCATTATAAATTATTGTGTTCATGGACATGTGTTTTGTGAACGTGTTGCGTTTTATGTATGTATGTGTTTGTGTTGTATGTGTCTAATTGGCCGTTTGTAGATTGTCAGTGTGATTGGGTTGTTGTGGCGGGGGGAAATTGTTCTTTTTCCTTTTGGGGTTTAGCTGTTATTTAGTTCATTCCATCGCAACACTTTTGTCCTTATCTCCCCGTCACTCGTTGCACTGACTCACTCGTTGCTTTATTCACCCATTGCTCTACTTCACTCATTGTACTTTCACTTGTTGATGTCACTTGTTTTGGTCCCTTAACCTTCCCTTCACTCACCTTCCGCACTTGCCGCTGTTCTTAGCACTTCCCTGTCAATCGTCAATTTCTCTATTTCCGTCGCCATCCCTTTGATCGCTTCCCACCACTCCTTTTTGTTGGCAAGTTGTTTCACCTCCATTACGTTCCTGGGCCATCCTATTCCTGCCTTTGCTAGCTTCGCTGCTGCGTTCCTTCTTGGTTCTTCTTCTATTGGGCACTTCAGTAGCGTATGCTCCGCGTCGTCCTCCCCTTCTCCGCATTCACATGTTGGGTCCTCCTTTTTCCCGATTTTGACCAAATATTTATTAAAGTTCCCGTGCCCCGTAATTAGTTGTACCAACTTGTAATCCATCCTTGTCCCTATTTTTGATCTTGCTTCCACCGTTAGGATAAAGTTGACCGTGTATCTCCCTGTCTTGGATTCTTTCCACCTCTTTTCCCATTCTCTTTTTAGCAGCGGTTTCGTAATCTTTTTCGCCATGTTTCTTGCCGCTTTGTTGAATATTCCCTCTTGTGGATTTTCCTCTGTTGCCGCTTCTTTTGCTAATGCGTCGAACCTCTCGGTCTGTTCCGATGAGTGCGCCCTTTGCCAATGCCATTTTATATTTGTTTTCTTCCCCGTCTCAACCAGTTCTTCCCATATTTCCATTCCTAGCTCCGTGGCCTTTCTCATTTTGGCTAGGCTTCCCAGCACCGCTTTACAATCAGTTATGTAACTTAAGACAGCAGGACGGTGGCCATGGAAGTCGGAATCCGCCAAGGAGTGTGTAACAACTCACCTGCCGAAGTTACTAGCCCTGAAAATGGATGGCGCTAAAGTGTCATGCTTATACTCTACCGTCGTGGCAATTCAGATGTTTTGTTAACTGCGCACGCGTGGTCGAGCACCGTTATGTCACGATGAGTAGGATGGTCGCGCCGGTGAGCGCAGAAGGATTGGCCGTGAGCCCATCTGGAGCTGCCGTCGGTGCAGATCTTGGTGGTAGTAGCAAATTCTCCAGCGAGACCCTGGAGGACTGACGTGGAGAAGGGTTTCGTGTGAACAGCTGTTGCACACGAGTCAGTCGATCCTAAGCCCTAGGAGAAATCCGATGTTGATGTTGGTGTGTTTCAATCAAATACTATATAGAAAACTATCTATTATTGTATACAATACGAAATAGAGATACATAAAAATATCTCGTATATACATTTTTTATCAATGTTTGACTTTCATTGCATATAGAAAATAACACACACGCGCTGCTGCTTGTGCGGTGGCGAGTATCAACGTATCAACCAACACTTTTCTATATATATCTCGTCTATCTGTCGGTACGCACATATCACTCTGTATATAGGTGCTGCTATGGTAAGGAAAAATTTGAACATATATAAATATATAAATATATAAATATATATTTATACAAAAAGTGATATACATTTTTATATACATCATTATGTGACATATATATGAAGCTCTCGTGCACATGCTCGTACAAATGCAACAACGTAAACAACACACACACATATATAGAATAACACTTGTACTAGTTACTTGTTCACTTTTCTAGTGTAGTTGTGTTGTGTTGTGTTTTGCGTACGTGCCTGTGTCGCGGTGTCTCTCCTCTATATAGATATATCACTCAACAACTACAGCAGTTGTTGTTTGTGCGCATAATATGTGGTATATAATGTTTGTATATCGTATAGATAATATTATATATTATGTCTCTCATTCGTCCTGTCAACGCCATAACGTAAGTAACATGTGTGTGTATTTGCGGCGAGATGGAAAGTGGATAATGTCTGATGTGTAGTTTATTTTCGTGATGTACGGTCATATAGTATAAAATTCGATCATATATGATGTGTGTGTGTCGCGCATCTATTTCCTGTATATAAATGATTTTATTTTTATTTTTGTTGGTATCACACCCATCGGGCGAAAGGGAATCCGGTTCCTATTCCGGAACCTGGCAGCGGAACCGTTAAAAATTCGGGCCCTCGCAAGAGAGTTCGTCGGGGTAACCCAAAATGACCTGGAGACGCCGTCGGGAGATCCGGGAAGAGTTTTCTTTTCTGTTTGAGCGTTCGAGTTCCCTGGAATCCTCTAGCAGGGAGATAGGGTTTGGAACGCGAAGAGCACCGCAGTTGCGGCGGTGTCCGGATTGTCCCCTCGGACCTTGAAAATCCAGGAGAGGGCCACGTGGAGGTGTCGCGCCGGTTCGTACCCATATCCGCAGCAGGTCTCCAAGGTTAAGAGCCTCTAGTCGATAGAATAATGTAGGTAAGGGAAGTCGGCAAATTGGATCCGTAACTTCGGGATAAGGATTGGCTCTGTGGTGCGGGGCGTGTCGGGCGGGTAAGCGAAGTGGGTTTCGGCTAACGTGCCGGGCCTGGGCGAGGTGCAGACTAGTGAAACGATTGTATACGTCATACCTGTCCACGGTCTGTCGACCGCGTACATGCGTGTGTGCCACTGTGCTTTCGTGAATCTTGCGCGAATCCAAACTCGGTCCCGTGCCTTGGCCTCCCACGGAACTTACTTGCTATGAGGCTCTGGGTCGGATGGTTCACGCTATCGCTGGATGTCCTCGTCGGCCGCCATTTAACGTACAGCTCAGAACTGGCACGGACCTGGGGAATCCGACTTTCTAATTAAAACAAAGCATTGCGATGGCCCCAGCGGGTGTTGACGCAATGTGATTTCTGCCCAGTGCTCTGAATGTCAAAGTGAAGAAATCCAAGCAAGCGCGGGTAAACGGCGGGAGTAACTATGACTCTCTTTACTTTTTGGTTAGTCATTGTTATCAGCTGTGGTCGAAAGACCAGGTATATGTGATGCTTAACCTTAGGGTATCATAACTGTGACAATAGGCCCGAGGGATCTGATGCTTTGGGTACTTGTACTTAAGGTAAGTCGGGCCCCGTGCCTACTGCCACAGGGACTGATAACCGCCAATGCCTAGCCATATACTAACTATGACTCTCTTAAGGTAGCCAAATGCCTCGTCATCTTATTAGTGACGCGCATGAATGGATTAACGAGATTCCCACTGTCCCTATCTACTTAGTTCGAGTTCTACATTCGTAGAGAACGGACGTATTCGATATTGCATGTTATTCAGGTGTAATATAGAATTGTTTAGTGTTATTTTGTTTTTATTGTTTGTTTATTCCCAGTAATCTGTGGAATAAACACGAATTTGTTTGTTTAAAATTGTTTATTGTGTTTGTTTACGTATTTAAAGGCCAAAATCGCCCGCCATTTTCGGTTTTTATTGTTAAAAAGTGTTGTAACTTTGTCCAGTGGCGTACTAGAGTGCTATTTTTAGTGTCTTTTTGTTGTAGACGTCCAGGGGCATCTCTTGGTTAGGCTTTGTGCCTACCAAGACCGCCACGATGGCAGAAGACGGCGTTGCCTCACCAGTTGAGGGTGAGAGGATGGAAGAAGAGAGTCCGACGGCTGCAGTGAACCAGGACGTGACCACAGCGCGCAAGAGGGTCCGGCCGGAGGAGAGTGATGGGCGTGGCTCGAGTGTGAGTAAAAATGTAAATGTTTTTAGGGATGCGAATGTTGTGAAAATGCAGGAAATTAGTAGTAAGATCAGGGTATATGTCTCGGAGGATGGCAACAGGGTGAGTAAGTCATCGGCCAAGTTCTTGTTAGATAGAGTTGCGGAATATGAGGAGCTCATGCTGAATGTGCTTCTAACGAATGAGAGAATGACTGGTAAACTAGAGGAAATGAATGCTAGTCTCTGGCGAATGACTGAGGGTAGGTCAGCGGTAAGATCAGCGGAACCATTAGTCACAGCAGCACCTCAACCAGCAGCTAGAATACCAACAGCGGCACCAAGGAAGAAGACGTATGCGTGCGTTGTACACACCGACGATAAAAAGGTAACAAGCAAGAACATCGAGAACATCATCCACAAGACGGTGAGGCCAGCCGTGAGCGAATGGGTCAAGGTCGTTGGCACGCGTAAGACAAGGGCCGGGGGAGTCACCATAGAAGTAGACTCGGAGAAGGATCTTCAGGCCTTAAAGGATTGCGGGAAGTTTAAGGACCTGGGGCTCACTGTCTCCGAGCCACGGCAGGTAGGACCCAAGGTCATTGTCTACGACGTCGCCAACGAAGAGGTAATGGATGAGTTCATGCGTGAAATGTATGAAAGAAATTTAACTAGTGTGTTGAGTGAGAAAGAATTTAAGGAGCGAGTGAGATTGCTTTCCAGGAACGGTAAGAAGGGTGAAGAGGTAGGGAACCTCATAATCGAAATGCCTGCAACGGCTAGGGAATGCCTGATAACGAATGAGAGGGTATACGTAGGTTGGAGGGGGTACAAAGTTAAGTCATTCGACCGTGTGCAGCATTGTTATAAGTGTTTTAGGTATGGGCACCGAATGAGTGAATGTAAAGAAAAACTGAGAGTGTGCAAGAAATTCGGAGTGACTGGCCATTTAATGAACGAATGTAAACACCCGTCCCCGAAGTGCCGCAATTGCGGTATGCGTAAGCTTCCGCATATGCATTCCATAGTTAGTCCGGAATGTCCGATGTACATGAGAGAGCTCGTCCGTATGAAAGACAGGGAAACCCGCGAGTAATGGATGTGTTGCGTATACTCCAGTTGAATTGTCAGCGTTCGTATGAAGTGATGATGGATGTGGGAATGACATTGGTGAATGAAAACGTACACGTGGCAGTCCTTCAGGAGCCGTACGTTGCGCATGGGAAGGTGTGTGGTATTCCACCTAGCATGAAAGTCGTTGCAAATGAAAGATGCGGGGCGAAGGCGGCAGTTGTGATCAACGGTCCATTTGACGTTGTTGCCGTGAACGAATTGGTTAGTGAGCATGGGGTATGTGTATGGCTTGGAGGTAGTTTTGGGGAGTTGTATATTACGTCCGTCTATTGCTAGTACGGGCAGGATCTGGCGGTCCACCTAGAATACATTGAACGAGTATTTGATATGGCGAATGGCAAGTGTGTTTTTATTGGAATGGATGCTAACGCAGTATCACCGTTGTGGTACAGTAAGATTGGTCACAGATATAGAGAGAGTGAGGAAAGAGGATTGATACTGGAGGACTTCATCCTCCAGCATCAAGCTCGGATCATGAATGAGCCAAGCGAATGCTTCACATTCAGCTCAACACAAGGCGAAAGTGACATCGATGTCACACTTATGAAAGGGTCACTCGGACGTGGCATCGACGAGGAATGGACTTTGAAGCCTGAATGGAGCATGAGTGACCACAACGCAATTGTAGTAGTCTTCAAGCACCCCAGGGTTCACAGGCCAGAGGGCAACGCACCTGGGTGGAGCGTGAAGAATGTAGATTGGGATGAATTCATGCGAGCGATTGCATTCGAATTTCCCGATTGTAGCATCGGGGAATTCAAAAGAATGAGCGTGGATGAACAGGTGCGACAGGTGAATGAGCGCTTAACGCAAGTGTGTAACAGAATGCTTAGGAAAACCAAAGTAGGGCGTGGGTCTTACTCTTGGTGGACGAATGATCTCCAGCGACTGAGAGGTGCCGCCAGACGGACGCGACGTATGTACCAGCGAATGAGGAAACGAGCGAATGTTAATATCGACGTATTTAAACGTGAATGGAAGCGCCAAGAACAGTTGTACAAGCAAACCTTACGCAGGACTAAGGAGGACAACTGGCGCGAGTATGTGAGAGTTAGAGGGAATGCTGAACCATGGGGTGAAGTATATAAGATATGTCGAGGGAGACGCAAGTGGGGTAATGTTTTGTGTATGATGGTCAAGGATGGAAGAGAGGCGCGCACGTGGCGAGAGAGTGTAGAGATTCTGTTAGGAGAATTCTTCCCAGCGGGGGGTGAAAATGTACAAGAGGTCGCACAAGAGAGAGTGAACGTCGACAGGGGGGAATTCATGGTTGGGGAAATAAACGGTGCAGTCATGCGAATGAAGTGCAAGCGTGCAGCAGGGTTAGATGGGTTCGGGCCGGAGATTGTCCGCCGACTATGGTGGGCAATCCCTGACCACATGAAAGTAATGTATGATAGTTGCATGAAAGAGAGATATTTTCCCGACGCGTGGAAGAAAGCGAAAGTGTGTGTACTGCTGAAGTCGACAGAGAAGCCTAGATCGAACCCTAGATCGTACAGGCCGATCAGCCTCCTTCCAGTACTGGGGAAAGTGTTAGAACGAATGATGGTTAATAGGCTGAATGAAAGGTTAGCTGCAAGTATGAGTGACAGGCAGTATGGCTTTCGCTGTGGGAGGTCAACTGTCGATGCGTTATTTCGAGCGAAAAGTTTCGTAGAGGCTTCTCAAAGCCAGTATGTATTGGGAGTGTTTGTAGACTTCCGGGGTGCCTTCGACAACCTCAATTGGGGCTGCACCCTTAGGAAGATAGCGAGCATGGACTGCAACGAACAGAATCTCTGGGAGAGTTATTTTCGTAACAGACTTGTCTGTATACGTGGTGAGAATGATATAGTTTGGAAGAATGTAGAGCGCGGCTGTCCGCAAGGCTCTGTGTGTGGCCCCATGGTTTGGAACATGATGATGGATGACTTGTTGAATGATTTGACGGAGAGGGGGATAGAGACCATCGCGTACGCCGACGATCTCCTGCTGCTGGTTGAGGGGAACAGTAGGAGGGAGCTGGAAGAGCGTGGCTTTATCGGGATGAATTGTGCGAGCGAGTGGGGTGCAAATGTAGGTGTAGATGTGTCTGAAGAAAAGACAGTGTGTATGTTAATGAAAGGGAGATTATCCCGGCGTAGAGCGCCCAACGTAAGAATGAATGACAGGCAAATAAGGTACGTGCGCGAAGTAAAATACCTAGGAGTATGCATGGGCGAAAGAATGGACTTCAAACCGCATCTGAGAATGTTAAGAATGAAAGTGGCGAGCGCGATTGGAGGTCTCCGTCGAGTCCTCAGGAGAGATTGGGGCTTGCGGCGGCGCGCTATTCGCGTCGTCTACAAGGGTATGATTCTTGCAGGGGTGACGTATGCAGCTGGAGTATGGTATGAACGAACAAACTTCGAATGTGTGAGAAACGCTCTAGCCAGGTGCCAGCGAACAGCGTTGTATGCGTGTGTGAGAGTATGCAGGACCGTCTCCACGCAAGCGATGATCGTCTTGATGGGGGTGTTACCGTGGGATTTGGAAGTCAAGCGGCAAGGCTTGGCATACCTTATCCGGCGGTCCATCCCCATCAACGATGTCGCCGTGAGAGGCGGTGACCTGGTGGGAATGCCGTACGCACGGAAAATTGAATATCTGAAGCTTCGTATGAATGAGATCCACCAACTTCGGTGGAACGAGTGCACGACAGGGCGAGCTCTGTATAAATTCATTGACAGTGTAACGTTTGCGTGCGAAAATGAATGGTTCGATCTGGGGATGGAACTTTGTTTCCTTCTCACGGGTCATGGTAGTTTGAACTAATTTTTGTACAAAAGGGGGCTGGCCGCCACTAGCGTTTCCGTATGTGGACACGACCCGGAGGATGCGCTACACGTGCTGCTGTTCTGCGAGCTCTACGAAGATCAACGTAAGTGGGATGAATGGGATGTACTTCGCGTGAATGATGGGGGCCAGTGGATTCTCACGTCCCTGGTCACCCAACGTAACAGTTTCGTCAGTGTAAATGAGTGTGCCAGGCGTATATTTGGTGTGAGAAAGTCGTTAGTCGAGTGGCCTCCGGTCGGAGCCCCATTCTAGGAAGTCGGTCCGTCCAGTTTGCTGTCTACTGATCCGCAGGGAGTCGTTGCCGGTGTCCATGCTCGGGTTTCATCTCGAGTCTGGCGCTGGGACGATTACGGGGAGTTGCGCCCCCGACGTACCTCAGCAGGGTACCAGACCCCTTCTCTGGTAGGGGCGGCCGCTGTGTGCACGCCGCCTCGAACTCCACCCGAGAGTGTCGGTACCACGGGGGCCAGGTAGCCCACGGGGACAGTTATGACCCCGTGCCTGGCCATTAGAGGATAGGTTTCGTGGTGGCAGTGGTAGGTCACGTATGCAGACCAGCGATGATATTTCTTCATTTCGGCGGGTGAGCTACGCTTAATTAGCTCGGGCACTGACACTGCTTAGCCAGTAGAGATTTAGATAGGTCTCGCTCTCACCATTGAGGTCAAAGGTTAGAAGCAGACGTGTTAGTAGCTTCGCATAAGCGACTAGCATTTCTTACGTGTATTTCATAATCGTACTTGTTCATTCCTGTTTTGTTCGGTTCTATACCTGTATTGTAATCTATTAATTTCGTTTATTGTTTGTTACGTCAGTGTGGTAAGATTAAAAATCGTGTTTTTACACGATTTTTAAGGTTATCGGCTATCGTGCAAGTTTCCGGTGAATAGATTGTGCCGTTCTTTTTGTGTTTTCCCGCTGCTGCCCTTATTGGTTGGCGATAGGGCCACCACAGGCCGTCACTATGACGGAGCCAGCAGTTGGGGTCCGTGAAATCGTCGAGAGCATGGACGAGGGTATCCCGCCAGCTGTTATGAACACGTAGGCATCTGGTGCGCGGAAAAGGATCCGGCCGGAAGAGCGGGATGAACGATCTTCCAGTATGAATGTGGTGTATAAGGACTCAAACTTGAGTAGAATGCGTGAGATTGGGGAGAGAATGCGAACGTATATGTCGGAGGATTGCAATCGGGTGAGCAAGTCGTCCGCAAAGTTTTTGCTTGACAGGGTGGCAGAATACGACGAACTTATAACGAACGTGTTGCTCTGCAACGAGCGCATGGCAGGGAAGATTGAGGAGATGACGTCCAGCCTATGGCGGATGAAAGAGGCGAAGCAGAATGACGAGGGCATTGAAGCAGCTTCGCCGCAAGTGGTTAATATTTGTAATAAACCAGCGCTACCTACACCAGCACCACGCAGGAGAACGTTCGCGTGTGTAGTAAACACGAACGATAAAGCCATTACCAGTGCAAACATCGAGCAGATGGTGCAAAAGAGTGTGCCACCAGCCGTGAGTGACTGGGTCAAGGTTGTTGGCACTCGCTATCGAAGTGGCCTCGGAGAAGGACCTCCAGGCCCTCAAGGACTGTAATAAGTTCAAGGACCTGGGGTAAACCGTCTCCGAGCCACGGAGGGCGGGTCCGAAGGTCATCGTTTACGATGTCAGCAACCAAGAGACAATGGATGAGTTCATGGGTGAATTGTATGAACGTAATCTTAAAAACGTGTTGTCCGAGAATGAGTGGAAAGAGCGAGTCAGAATTATATCACGGAATGGGAAAAAGGGGGATGAATGTGGAAATCTTGTTTTAGAGTTGCCGACTAAAGCAAGGGAATGGATGATAAATAACGAACGAGTGTATGTTGGATGGAAGGGATATAAGATTAGAGCATTCGACCGTGTACAGCAATGTTACAAATGTTATGGGTATGGGCACAGAATGAATGAGTGTAAAGAAAAGCAGCGTCTCTGCAAGAAGTGTGGTGTGGCCGGACACGTAATGAGTGAATGTAAGCATGTTTCCCCGAAATGCAGGAATTGTGGCATGCGCAAGCTTTCGAGCGCACACTCCGTTGTAAGCCAGGATTGCCCGATGTACAAGAGAGAGCTCGTCCGGATGAAGGAAAGAGAATCGAATGAGTGATGGGTATGTTGAGAATACTCCAGTTGAATTGTCAGCGGTCGTATGAGGTTATGTTGGATGTTGGTATGACTTTGATGAATGAAAACGTACACGTGGCCGTTCTTCAAGAGCCGTACGTTGCGCATGGGAAAGTGAGTGGACTTCCACCCAGCATGAAAGTGATTGCGAATGAAAGAGGCGGTGCGAAGGCGGCCATAGTCGTCAACGGTGTGTTTGACGTTGTGGCCGTGAATGATTTGATTACTGAGCATGGGGTATGTGTATGGATTGGAGGTGTTTTCGGCGAGGTGTATATCACGTCCGTCTACTGCCAGTTCGGGCAGGCCCTGGCGGTCCATTTAGAATACTTGGAGAGAGTGTTTGATGTTGCGAATGATAAGTGTGTTTTTGTAGGTATGGATGCTAACGCCGTGTCTCCGTTGTGGTACAGCAAGATTGGACACAGATATCGCGAGAGTGAGGAAAGAGGCTTGTTGTTGGAGGACTTCATTCTTCAGCACCAAGTCCGGGTAATGAATGAGCCGAGTGAATGCTTCACATTCAGCTCGGCACAGGGAGAAAGCGACATCGACGTCACCCTCATGAGGGGGTCTCTTGGGGGTGGCCTCGGTGAAAACTCGATTTTGAAGCCTGAATGGAGTATGAGTGACCACAACGCGATATTAATAGAGCTTGGCCACCGCAGGGCACGCAGGCCAGGGGCCGCTGCACCTGGGTGGAGCACAAGCAACGTCGATTGGGATGAGTTTATGAGAATGATTGCGTTTGAATTCCCCGGTGACAGCATCGGGGAATTCCAACGACTGAATGTGGATGATCAAGTGCGACAAATGAATGAGCGCTTAACGCTTGTATGTAACAGAATGCTTCGGAAAAAGGTAGGCCGAGGGCGTAAGCCCTACTCTTGGTGGACGGATGAGCTTCAGCGAATAAGGAGGCCCGCCAGGAAGGCGAGACGTGAGTACCAGCGAATGAGGAAGAGAGTGAATGTGGATGTAGTTTACTACAAGCGTGAATGGAAGCGCCATGAACAGCTGTACAAACAAACCCTTCACGCGACAAAGGAAAGCAGCTGGCGCGAGAATGTAAGAGTTAGAGGGAATGCTGAACCATGGGGTGAAGTGTATAAAGTATGTAGAGGGAAGCGCAAGTGGGGTGATGTAATTTGCATGATGGAAAAGAATGGGGTTAAAGCACGAACGTGGAGAGAGAGTGTAGAGATCCTGCTGGGTGAATTCTTTCCCGCCAGAAATGTAAATGAGCCTGAGGTCGCACAAGTTAGAATGAATGTTAACAGGGAAGAATTTACACCCGGTGAGATAAACGGTGCAGTCATGAGAATGAAGTGTAAACGTGCAGCAGGGTTAGATGGATTCGGGCCGGAGATTGTTCGCCGACTATGGTGGGCAATCCCCGACCATGTGAAAGTTATGTTTGACAGTTGTCTGAATGCAGGGTACTTCCCTACCGTGTGGAAGCAGGCGAAAGTCTGCGTACTGTTGAAGTCGGCAGAGAAGCCTAGATCGAACCCTAGATCGTACAGGCCGATCTGTCTCCTTCCAGTATTGAGCAAAGTGTTGGAACGCATGATGGTGAATCGGATGGAAGATAAATTAGCTGCAAGTATGAGTGATAGGCAGTATGGCTTTCGCTGTGGAAAGTCAACTGTCGATGCGTTGTATAGAGCGAAGACCTTCGTGAGTGGCTCACAAAGCCAGTATGTGTTAGTTATATTTGTAGACTTCCGGGGTGCCTTCGATCACCTCAATTGGGGTTGCACCCTGCGAAAGCTAGCGCAAATGGACTGTGCCGAGCAGGATCTCTGGGCGAGTTATTTCGAGAACAGACGGGTCTGTATCTCAGGTACGCATGATACTGTGTGGAAGAATGTCGAGCGCGGGTGTCCGCAGGGCTCAGTGTGTGGCCCCATGGTTTGGAACATGATGATGGATGATTTGTTGCATGATTTAACGGCGAGGGGGATAGAGACCATCGCGTACGCTGACGATCTCCTGTTGCAGGAGGGAGTTGGAGGAGCGTGGCTCTATCGGGATGAACTGTGCGAGTGAATGGGGTGGTCGGGTTGGTGTAGATGTGTCTCGTGAGAAGACAGTGTGTATGCTGATGAAGGGGAGGTTGTCCGTGCGAAGGGCACCAAACGTGAGACTGGATGGAATGCAAGTGACGTACGCGCGCGAGGTAACTTATCTAGGCGTCAGTATGAGTGAAAGAATGGACTTCAAACCGCATCTGCGAATGTTAAGGATGAAAGTGACGAGCGCGATTGGAGGACTTCGTCGAGTCCTCAGGAGAGATTGGGGCTTGGGGCGGCGCGCTGTTCGCGTCGTCTACAAGGGTATGATTCTTGCGGCCGTGACGTATGCAGCTGGGGTATGGTATGAACGAACGAACTTCGAGTACGTGAGAAACGCTCTCGCTAGGTGCCAGCGAGTTGCGTTGTATGCATGTGTGAGAGTTTGCAGGACCGTCTCCACGCAGGCGATGCAAGTCTTGATGGGGGTGCTATCGTTGGATTTGGAGGTCAGAAGGAGGGGCTTGGGATACTTTATCCGGCGGTCCATCCCCATCGATGACGTCGCTGTGCGAGACGGCGACCTGGTGGGAATGTCGTATGCGAGAAAAATTGAATATGTGAAACTTCGTATGATTGAGATCCACCAAACCCGTTGGAACGAATGCATGAACGGGCGAGCTCTGTATGCTTGCATTGAAAGTGTAACGTTTGCGGCAGAAAATGAGTGGTTCGACCCGGGGATGGAGCTTTCCTTCATCCTCACGGGTCATGGCAGCATGAATGCGTTTTTGTTCAAAAGGGGGCTGGCCGCAACCGATGTTTGTTACTGCGGGCACGAAATCGAAGACAGGAACCACGTGCTGCTTCAATGTCCCCTATACGACGACTTACGAGCTTGGGAGGTATGGAATGTGGATCGAGTGAATGGTGGTAACCAGTGGAGACTTGACTCTATGGTTACCACGTATGAAAGTTTCTTCAGCGTGAATCAGTGTGTGAGAAGTATGTTCGCGCGGCGAAAGGAGATGGAAGAATGGCCTCCGGTCGGAACCCAACATTAGCCGAGGCCCCGACGGTTCTTCGCCGATGGACACGCAGGGAGTCATTGCCTGCTGTCATGCCCGGGCTCA
>OX063269.1:2309718-2497218 GCA_944039245.1 Nebria salina
AGTAGAGAGTTGTACATAAGACTGTGCAAGTTTTTTTACGTAATGTGGCGAGCAAATGGGCGACAGTCCCTCGAAATTGTTAACATGCAACTGTGTTTAAAACCCAGCCGCTTGAAATAAAACCACTTTCACCAATTGATGTTAGATGGATGAAAGAAAATATAATCTAAGTGTGGAAAATAAAATTTATGACAATTATGAAATTTTTCTTACTATTACCCTTAAGTGTACGTAGATTAAGTGAGAAATGCAAAAAACATTAGGTAAAATACTCTTGGAAGTTTGATATAAATCCACTTTCACCAATTGATGTTAGATGGATGAAAGAAAAAATATTCCAAATGTTGAAAATAAAATTTAGGAAAATTATGAAATTTTTCTTACTATTACCCTAAAGTGTACGTAGATTAAGTGAGAAATGCAGAAAAAATTAGGTAAAATACTCTTGGAAGTTTGTAATAAAACCACTTTCACAAATTGATGTTAGATGGATGAAAGAAAAAATATTCTAAGTGTTGAAAATAAAATTTATGAAATTTATGAAATTTTTCTTACTATTACCCTTAAGTGTACGTAGATTAAGTGAGAAATGCAAAAAAAATTAGGTAAAATACTCTTGGAAGTTTGATATAAATCCACTTTCACCAATTGATGTTAGATGGATGAAAGAAAAAATATTCCAAGTGTTGAAAATAAAATTTAGGAAAATTATGAAATTTTTCTTACTATTACCCTAAAGTGTACGTAGATTAAGTGAGAAATGCAGAAAAAATTAGGTTAAATACTCTTGGAAGTTTGTAATAAAACCACTTTCACCAATTGATGTTAGATGGATGAAAGAAAAAATATTCTAAGTGTTGAAAATAAAATTTATGAAATTTATGAAATTTTTTTTACTAATATCCTAAAGTGTAAGTAGATTAAGTGAGAAATGCAAAAAAAAATAGGTAAAATACTCTTGGAAGTTTGATATAAATCCACTTTCACCAATTGATGTTAGATGGATGAAAGAAAAAATATTCCAAATGTTGAAAATAAAATTTAGGAAAATTATGAAATTTTTCTTACTATTACCCTAAAGTGTACGTAGATTAAGTGAGAAATGCAGAAAAAATTAGGTAAAATACTCTTGGAAGTTTGTAATAAAACCACATTCACCAATTGATGTTAGATGGATGAAAGAAAAAATAATCTAAGTGTGGAAAATAAAATTTATGACAATTATGAATTTTTTTTAACTAATATCCTAAAGTGTACGTAGATTAAGTGAGAAATGCAAAAAAAATTAGGTAAAATACTCTTGGAAGTTTGATATAAATCCACTTTCACCAATTGATGTTAGATGGATGAAAGAAAAAATATTCTAAGTGTTGAAAATAAAATTTATGAAATTTATGAAATTTTTCTTACTATTACCCTTAAGTGAGAAATGCAAAAAAAATTAGGTAAAATACTCTTGGAAGTTTGAAATAAATCCACTTTCACCAATTGATGTTATATGGATGAAAGAAAATATAATCCAAGTGTTGAAAATAAAATTTATGACAATTATAAAATTTTATTTACTAATACCCTAAAGTGTACGTAGATTAAGTGAGATATGCAGAAAAAATTAGGTTAAATACTGTTGGAAGATTGAAATAAAACCACTTTCACCAATTGATGTTAGATGGATGAAAGAAAATATAATCTAAGTGTTGAAAATAAAATTTATGACAATTATGAAATTTTATTTACTAATACCCTAAAGTGTACGTAGATTAAGTGAGAAATGCAAAAAAAACTAGGTAAAATACCCTTGGAAGTTTGAAATAAATCCACTTTCACTGATTGAATTTCATGCAACCGTGATTAAGAACTAGTTCATGCAACCGTGTTTAAAATCAGCTTTTTCGGTCGAAATTCAGCTATAATTTCCAACTATGCAAGATCCGTACTTTTAATTACACGCCTAAGTCCGCTTTAAAGCAAGGGTGGCAAAAAGTTAGCATGCAACTGTGATTAAGTCCTAGCATGCTTTACCTAGAGACTTTATTGCTACAACGACCGGCAGTAGGGTAGTTCAGCGTGATATTGTTGTGTGTGTGTGTGTGTTGTATTTGGGGCCTTATACTATGAGAACCGTGCAGACAAAATTAGGTAAAATATCTTTGGAAGTATGAAATAATTTCACTTTCACTGATTGAAGTACGCTTGGACGAAAGAGAGATAGATTTTAATGTGTTGAAGTTTTTTTTTTTTTTTTTGGTTTTTTAAATATATTTTTCTTTATTCTCTAGAGTGGTCTTATAGTATGAGAACCGTGCAAATGAAAGACTTTAAGTTTGGAAGTTTGAAATAAATCCACTTTCACGAATTGATGTTCAATGGATGAAAGAAAAAATATTCTAAGTGTTGAAAATAAAATTTATGAAATTTATGAAATTTTTCTTACTATTACCGTAAAGTGTAAGTAGATTAAGTGAGAAATGCAAAAAAAATTAGGTTTAATACGCTTGGAAGTTTGAAATAAATCTACTTTCACCAATTGATGTTAGATGGATGAAAGAAAAAATATTCTAAGTGTTGAAAATAAAATTTATGAAATTTATGAAATTTTCCTTACTATTACCCTTAAGTGTACGTAGATTAAGTGAGAAATGCAAAATGAGTTAGGTGAAATCCCCTTGGAAGTTTGAAATAAATCTACTTTCACCAATTGATGTTATATGGATGAAAGAAAAAATATTCTAAGTGTTGAAAATAAAATTTATGAAATTTATGAAATTTTTCTTACTATTACCCTAAAGTGTACGTAGATTAAGTGAGAAATGCAAAGCGAGTTAGGTGAAATCCCCTTGGAAGTTTGAAATAAATCCACTTTCACCAATTGATGTTAGATGGATGAAAGAAAAAATATTCTAAGTGTTGAAAATAAAATTTATGAAATTTATGAAATTTTTCTTACTATTACCCTAAAGTGTACGTAGATTAAGTGAGAAATGCAAAAAGAGTTAGGTGAAATCTCCTTGGAAGTTTGAAATAAATCCACTTTCACCAATTGATGTTAGATGGATGAAAGAAAAAATATTCTAAGTGTTGAAAATAAAATTTATGACAATTATGAAATTTTTTTTACTAATATCCTAAAGTGTACCTAGATTAAGGGAGAAATGCAAAAAAAAATTAGGTTAAATACTCTTGGAAGTTTGAAATAAATCCACTTTCACCAATTGATGTTAGATGGATGAAAGAAAAAATATTCTAAGTGTTGAAAATAAAATTTATGAAATTTATGAAATTTTTCTTACTATAACCCTAAAGTGTACGTAGATTAAGTGAGAAATGCAAAAAGAGTTAGGTGAAATCTCCTTGGAAGATTGAAATAAATCCACTTTCACCAATTGATGTTAGATGGATGAAAGAAAAAATATTCTAAGTGTTGAAAATAAAATTTATGAAATTTATGAAATTTTTCTTACTATTACCCTTAAGTGAGAAATGCAAAAAAAATTAGGTAAAATACTCTTGGAAGTTTGAAATAAATCCACTTTCACCAATTGATGTTATATGGATGAAAGAAAATATAATCCAAGTGTTGAAAATAAAATTTATGACAATTATAAAATTTTATTTACTAATACCCTAAAGTGTACGTAGATTAAGTGAGATATGCAGAAAAAATTAGGTTAAATACTGTTGGAAGATTGAAATAAAACCACTTTCACCAATTGATGTTAGATGGATGAAAGAAAATATAATCTAAGTGTTGAAAATAAAATTTATGACAATTATGAAATTTTATTTACTTATACCCTAAAGTGTACGTAGATTAATTGAGAAATGCAAAAAAAACTAGGTAAAATACCCTTGGAAGTTTGAAATAAATCCACTTTCACTGATTGAATTTCATGCAACCGTGATTAAGAACTAGTTCATGCAACCGTGTTTAAAATCAGCTTTTTCGGTCGAAATTCAGCTATAATTTCCAACTATGCAAGATCCGTACTTTTAATTACACGCCTAAGTCCGCTTTAAAGCAAGGGTGGCAAAAAGTTAGCATGCAACTGTGATTAAGTCCTAGCATGCTTTACCTAGAGACTTTAATGCTACAACGACCGGCAGTAGGGTAGTTCAGCGTGATATTGTTGTGTGTGTGTGTGTTGTATTTGGGGCCTTATACTATGAGAACCGTGCAGACAAAATTAGGTAAAATATCTTTGGAAGTATGAAAAAATTTTTACTTTCACTGATTGAAGTACGCTTGGACGAAAGAGAGATAGATTTTAATGTGTTGAAGTTTTTTTTTTTCTTTGGTTTTTTAAATATATTTTTCTTTATTCTCTAGAGTGGTCTTATAGTATGAGAACCGTGCAAATGAAAGACTTTAAGTTTGGAAGTTTGAAATAAATCCACTTTCACGAATTGATGTTCAATGGATGAAAGAAAAAATATTCTAAGTGTTGAAAATAAAATTTATGAAATTTATGAAATTTTTCTTACTATTACCGTAAAGTGTAAGTAGATTAAGTGAGAAATGCAAAAAAAAATTAGGTTTAATACGCTTGGAAGTTTGAAATAAATCTACTTTCACCAATTGATGTTAGATGGATGAAAGAAAAAATATTCTAAGTGTTGAAAATAAAATTTATGAAATTTATGAAATTTTCCTTACTATTACCCTTAAGTGTACGTAGATTAAGTGAGAAATGCAAAATGAGTTAGGTGAAATCCCCTTGGAAGTTTGAAATAAATCCACTTTCACCAATTGATGTTAGATGGATGAAAGAAAAAAATATTCTAAGTGTTGAAAATAAAATTTATGAAATTTATGAAATTTTTCTTACTATTACCCTAAAGTGTACGTAGATTAAGTGAGAAATGCAAAGCGAGTTAGGTGAAATCCCCTTGGAAGTTTGAAATAAATCCACTTTCACCAATTGATGTTAGATGGATGAAAGAAAAAATATTCTAAGTGTTGAAAATAAAATTTATGAAATTTATGAAATTTTTCTTACTATTACCCTAAAGTGTACGTAGATTAAGTGAGAAATGCAAAAAGAGTTAGGTGAAATCTCCTTGGAAGTTTGAAATAAATCCACTTTCACCAATTGATGTTAGATGGATGAAAGAAAAAATATTCTAAGTGTTGAAAATAAAATTTATGACAATTATGAAATTTTTTTTACTAATATCCTAAAGTGTACCTAGATTAAGGGAGAAATGCAAAAAAAAATTAGGTTAAATACTCTTGGAAGTTTGTAATAAAACCACTTTCACCAATTGATGTTAGATGGATGAAAGAAAAAATATTCTAAGTGTTGAAAATAAAATTTATGAAATTTATGAAATTTTTTTTACTAATATCCTAAAGTGTAAGTAGATTAAGTGAGAAATGCAAAAAAAAATAGGTAAAATACTCTTGGAAGTTTGATATAAATCCACTTTCACCAATTGATGTTAGATGGATGAAAGAAAAAATATTCCAAATGTTGAAAATAAAATTTAGGAAAATTATGAAATTTTTCTTACTATTACCCTAAAGTGTACGTAGATTAAGTGAGAAATGCAGAAAAAATTAGGTAAAATACTCTTGGAAGTTTGTAATAAAACCACATTCACCAATTGATGTTAGATGGATGAAAGAAAAAATAATCTAAGTGTGGAAAATAAAATTTATGACAATTATGAATTTTTTTTAACTAATATCCTAAAGTGTACGTAGATTAAGTGAGAAATGCAAAAAAAATTAGGTAAAATACTCTTGGAAGTTTGATATAAATCCACTTTCACCAATTGATGTTAGATGGATGAAAGAAAAAATATTCTAAGTGTTGAAAATAAAATTTATGAAATTTATGAAATTTTTCTTACTATTACCCTTAAGTGAGAAATGCAAAAAAAATTAGGTAAAATACTCTTGGAAGTTTGAAATAAATCCACTTTCACCAATTGATGTTATATGGATGAAAGAAAATATAATCCAAGTGTTGAAAATAAAATTTATGACAATTATAAAATTTTATTTACTAATACCCTAAAGTGTACGTAGATTAAGTGAGATATGCAGAAAAAATTAGGTTAAATACTGTTGGAAGATTGAAATAAAACCACTTTCACCAATTGATGTTAGATGGATGAAAGAAAATATAATCTAAGTGTTGAAAATAAAATTTATGACAATTATGAAATTTTATTTACTAATACCCTAAAGTGTACGTAGATTAAGTGAGAAATGCAAAAAAAACTAGGTAAAATACCCTTGGAAGTTTGAAATAAATCCACTTTCACTGATTGAATTTCATGCAACCGTGATTAAGAACTAGTTCATGCAACCGTGTTTAAAATCAGCTTTTTCGGTCGAAATTCAGCTATAATTTCCAACTATGCAAGATCCGTACTTTTAATTACACGCCTAAGTCCGCTTTAAAGCAAGGGTGGCAAAAAGTTAGCATGCAACTGTGATTAAGTCCTAGCATGCTTTACCTAGAGACTTTATTGCTACAACGACCGGCAGTAGGGTAGTTCAGCGTGATATTGTTGTGTGTGTGTGTGTGTTGTATTTGGGGCCTTATACTATGAGAACCGTGCAGACAAAATTAGGTAAAATATCTTTGGAAGTATGAAATAATTTCACTTTCACTGATTGAAGTACGCTTGGACGAAAGAGAGATAGATTTTAATGTGTTGAAGTTTTTTTTTTTTTTTTTGGTTTTTTAAATATATTTTTCTTTATTCTCTAGAGTGGTCTTATAGTATGAGAACCGTGCAAATGAAAGACTTTAAGTTTGGAAGTTTGAAATAAATCCACTTTCACGAATTGATGTTCAATGGATGAAAGAAAAAATATTCTAAGTGTTGAAAATAAAATTTATGAAATTTATGAAATTTTTCTTACTATTACCGTAAAGTGTAAGTAGATTAAGTGAGAAATGCAAAAAAAATTAGGTTTAATACGCTTGGAAGTTTGAAATAAATCTACTTTCACCAATTGATGTTAGATGGATGAAAGAAAAAATATTCTAAGTGTTGAAAATAAAATTTATGAAATTTATGAAATTTTCCTTACTATTACCCTTAAGTGTACGTAGATTAAGTGAGAAATGCAAAATGAGTTAGGTGAAATCCCCTTGGAAGTTTGAAATAAATCTACTTTCACCAATTGATGTTATATGGATGAAAGAAAAAATATTCTAAGTGTTGAAAATAAAATTTATGAAATTTATGAAATTTTTCTTACTATTACCCTAAAGTGTACGTAGATTAAGTGAGAAATGCAAAGCGAGTTAGGTGAAATCCCCTTGGAAGTTTGAAATAAATCCACTTTCACCAATTGATGTTAGATGGATGAAAGAAAAAATATTCTAAGTGTTGAAAATAAAATTTATGAAATTTATGAAATTTTTCTTACTATTACCCTAAAGTGTACGTAGATTAAGTGAGAAATGCAAAAAGAGTTAGGTGAAATCTCCTTGGAAGTTTGAAATAAATCCACTTTCACCAATTGATGTTAGATGGATGAAAGAAAAAATATTCTAAGTGTTGAAAATAAAATTTATGACAATTATGAAATTTTTTTTACTAATATCCTAAAGTGTACCTAGATTAAGGGAGAAATGCAAAAAAAAATTAGGTTAAATACTCTTGGAAGTTTGAAATAAATCCACTTTCACCAATTGATGTTAGATGGATGAAAGAAAAAATATTCTAAGTGTTGAAAATAAAATTTATGAAATTTATGAAATTTTTCTTACTATAACCCTAAAGTGTACGTAGATTAAGTGAGAAATGCAAAAAGAGTTAGGTGAAATCTCCTTGGAAGATTGAAATAAATCCACTTTCACCAATTGATGTTAGATGGATGAAAGAAAAAATATTCTAAGTGTTGAAAATAAAATTTATGAAATTTATGAAATTTTTCTTACTATTACCCTAAAGTGTACGTAGATTAAGTGAGAAATGCAAAAAGAGTTAGGTGAAATCTCCTTGGAAGTTTGAAATAAATCCACTTTCACCAATTGATGTTAGATGGATGAAAGAAAAAATATTCTAAGTGTTGAAAATAAAATTTATGACAATTATGAAATTTTTTTTACTAATATCCTAAAGTGTACCTAGATTAAGGGAGAAATGCAAAAAAAAATTAGGTTAAATACTCTTGGAAGTTTGAAATAAATCCACTTTCACCAATTGATGTTAGATGGATGAAAGAAAAAATATTCTAAGTGTTGAAAATAAAATTTATGAAATTTATGAAATTTTTCTTACTATAACCCTAAAGTGTACGTAGATTAAGTGAGAAATGCAAAAAGAGTTAGGTGAAATCTCCTTGGAAGATTGAAATAAATCCACTTTCACCAATTGATGTTAGATGGATGAAAGAAAAAATATTCTAAGTGTTGAAAATAAAATTTATGAAATTTATGAAATTTTTCTTACTATTACCCTTAAGTGAGAAATGCAAAAAAAATTAGGTAAAATACTCTTGGAAGTTTGAAATAAATCCACTTTCACCAATTGATGTTATATGGATGAAAGAAAATATAATCCAAGTGTTGAAAATAAAATTTATGACAATTATAAAATTTTATTTACTAATACCCTAAAGTGTACGTAGATTAAGTGAGATATGCAGAAAAAATTAGGTTAAAT
Organism: Nebria salina; assembly: GCA_944039245.1. Classification (NCBI taxonomy): domain Eukaryota; kingdom Metazoa; phylum Arthropoda; class Insecta; order Coleoptera; family Carabidae; genus Nebria; species Nebria salina. Next base: position 2,318,350 of record OX063269.1, read on the forward strand.
ACTGTTGGAAGATTGAAATAAAACCACTTTCACCAATTGATGTTAGATGGATGAAAGAAAATATAATCTAAGTGTTGAAAATAAAATTTATGACAATTATGAAATTTTATTTACTTATACCCTAAAGTGTACGTAGATTAATTGAGAAATGCAAAAAAAACTAGGTAAAATACCCTTGGAAGTTTGAAATAAATCCACTTTCACTGATTGAATTTCATGCAACCGTGATTAAGAACTAGTTCATGCAACCGTGTTTAAAATCAGCTTTTTCGGTCGAAATTCAGCTATAATTTCCAACTATGCAAGATCCGTACTTTTAATTACACGCCTAAGTCCGCTTTAAAGCAAGGGTGGCAAAAAGTTAGCATGCAACTGTGATTAAGTCCTAGCATGCTTTACCTAGAGACTTTAATGCTACAACGACCGGCAGTAGGGTAGTTCAGCGTGATATTGTTGTGTGTGTGTGTGTTGTATTTGGGGCCTTATACTATGAGAACCGTGCAGACAAAATTAGGTAAAATATCTTTGGAAGTATGAAAAAATTTTTACTTTCACTGATTGAAGTACGCTTGGACGAAAGAGAGATAGATTTTAATGTGTTGAAGTTTTTTTTTTTCTTTGGTTTTTTAAATATATTTTTCTTTATTCTCTAGAGTGGTCTTATAGTATGAGAACCGTGCAAATGAAAGACTTTAAGTTTGGAAGTTTGAAATAAATCCACTTTCACGAATTGATGTTCAATGGATGAAAGAAAAAATATTCTAAGTGTTGAAAATAAAATTTATGAAATTTATGAAATTTTTCTTACTATTACCGTAAAGTGTAAGTAGATTAAGTGAGAAATGCAAAAAAAAATTAGGTTTAATACGCTTGGAAGTTTGAAATAAATCTACTTTCACCAATTGATGTTAGATGGATGAAAGAAAAAATATTCTAAGTGTTGAAAATAAAATTTATGAAATTTATGAAATTTTCCTTACTATTACCCTTAAGTGTACGTAGATTAAGTGAGAAATGCAAAATGAGTTAGGTGAAATCCCCTTGGAAGTTTGAAATAAATCCACTTTCACCAATTGATGTTAGATGGATGAAAGAAAAAAATATTCTAAGTGTTGAAAATAAAATTTATGAAATTTATGAAATTTTTCTTACTATTACCCTAAAGTGTACGTAGATTAAGTGAGAAATGCAAAGCGAGTTAGGTGAAATCCCCTTGGAAGTTTGAAATAAATCCACTTTCACCAATTGATGTTAGATGGATGAAAGAAAAAATATTCTAAGTGTTGAAAATAAAATTTATGAAATTTATGAAATTTTTCTTACTATTACCCTAAAGTGTACGTAGATTAAGTGAGAAATGCAAAAAGAGTTAGGTGAAATCTCCTTGGAAGTTTGAAATAAATCCACTTTCACCAATTGATGTTAGATGGATGAAAGAAAAAATATTCTAAGTGTTGAAAATAAAATTTATGACAATTATGAAATTTTTTTTACTAATATCCTAAAGTGTACCTAGATTAAGGGAGAAATGCAAAAAAAAATTAGGTTAAATACTCTTGGAAGATTGAAATAAATCCACTTTCACCAATTGATGTTAGATGGATGAAAGAAAAAATATTCTAAGTGTTGAAAATAAAATTTATGAAATTTATGAAATTTTTCTTACTATAACCCTAAAGTGTACGTAGATTAAGTGAGAAATGCAAAAAGAGTTAGGTGAAATCTCCTTGGAAGATTGAAATAAATCCACTTTCACCAATTGATGTTAGATGGATTTAAGAAAAAATATTCTAAGTGTTGAAAATAAAATTTATGACAATTATGAAATTTTTTTTACTAATATCCTAAAGTGTACCTAGATTATGGGAGAAATGCAAAAAAAAATTAGGTAAAATACTCTTGGAAGTTTGAAATAAAACCACTTTCACCAATTGATGTTAGATGGATGAAAGAAAAAATATTCTAAGTGTTGAAAATAAAATTTATGACAATTATGAAATTTTTTTTACTAATATCCTAAAGTGTACCTAGATTAAGGGAGAAATGCAAAAAAAATTAGGTAAAATACTCTTGGAAGTTTGAAATAAATCCACTTTCACCAATTGATGTTAGATGGATGAAAGAAAAAATATTCCAAGTGTTGAAAATAAAATTTATGAAATTTATGAAATTTTTCTTACTATTACCCTAAAGTGTACGTAGATTAAGTGAGAACTGCAAAAAGAGTTAGGTGAAATCTCCTTGGAAGTTTGAAATAAATCCACTTTCACCAATTGATGTTAGATGGATGAAAGAAAAAATATTCTAAGTGTTGAAAATAAAATTTATGAAATTTATGAAATTTTTCTTACTATTACCCTAAAGTGTACGTAGATTAAGTGAGAAATGCAAAAAAAAATTAGGTAAAATATCCTTGGAAGTTTGAAATAAATCCGCTTTCACCAATCGTACTTTCACCGATTGATGTGCTAAAGATGAAAGAAAAAAATTTCAGTGTTGAAAAAATTTATTTTGGAAATTATTAATTTTTTTTTTACTAATGCCCTAGAGGAGTATAAGGTTAAGAGAGAAATGCAAAAAAAATTAGGTAAAATACCCTTGGAAATTTGAAATAAATCCACTTTCACCTATCGTACTTTCACCGATTGATGTGCTAAAGATGAAAGACAAAAATTTCAAAGTGTTGAAAAAATTTATTTTGGAAATTATTAAATTTTTTTTACTAATGCCCTAGAGGAGTATAAGGTTCAGAGAGAAATGCAAAAAAAATTACGTAAAATACCCTTGGAAGTTTGAAATAAATCTACTTTCACCTATCGTACTTTCACCGATTGATGTGTGATTGGTGAAACAAAAATTTTTTCTAAGTTTTTCGAAAAAAAATTTTGAAATAAATAAATTATTTTTAATACAACGTAAAGGACACCCATTGATTTAGAATAAAGTAAAAAAAATTAGGTAAAATTTCCTTGGTACAGGAAAAAACGTCTACTTTCATCGATCGCACTATTTCAAAAAGGTCGTTTTTCGGGACCACGCAGCCCATGCAAGGATGGCGGAAAGTGCACCGTCGCTTCCGGCCAACAATATCGCGGTCGGACTTTTTTCAAATTAGGTCTGTCAAGGGTACCAAAATGACTTTAGGAGAGCAGAATCAGAAAAATTCATTTTTCTGATTTTGAAAGAGGAAACCAAATATGTTATCAAATTTTGTCTACGGCCACTAAAACTCGAGATACAGACCTTTTGTGTGATATTTTCGTGTAATGCAAACTTTACAATCGCACGATGGTCACATTTCGTATCCGTATTGTTTCGGGCAAGCGACCATCTCTCCCACTGATCGCTTGTCGGGTATAGTTAAAAAAATTTTGAGACAAAAAAAAAATTTTTTTTTTTCACAAAATCTCAAAATTTTCAAAAGCCATTGTATTAAACCGGGCTTGCTCACAGGGTGTCTACTAGGCTCGTTTCTTAGTTCTGTGTGAACTATAGGCAGAGCCATGACATGTTGGAACTAAAATAGATAAAACACAGTCGTTGTCGTGTACATCATACTACCAGATTACGTTGGATCTATCGTTTCTTGCGGCTCACTGTGTGTCTTACTAAATATATATATACGTCTCTGCAACGGTTAAAGCGGCAAGTGTTCGTGACATTTACAATAATGTAGACTAGGGCGCATTAGCACTGTCGACTCACGCGTGTTTGCCAATAAAAACCTGACCAGTTGACTAATATATAGTAAATAGCACGACGCTAGAACGAGACATCGTTCCTCTGATTTGTTTTGTGATTGTAACCGTACACTACTGAAATGTTTTAAGATTATGGTACAAAAAGTACGCGAGGCTCTCACACATCTATTTAGAAGGGGATTGATTGATAGATAGATAGACAGGCAAGTGTGTAGAGACCTCAATAAATGAAATGGGCATACAGATGTTGAAAGGAAAAACGCAGTCGTTGTCGTGTACATCATACTACCAGATTATGTTCGATCTATCGTTTCTTGCGGCTCACTGTGTGTCTTACTAAATATATATATACGTCTCTGCAACGGTTAAAGCGGCAAGTGTTCGTGACATTTACAATAGTGTAGACTAGGGCGCATTAGCACTGTCGACTCACGCGTGTTTGCCAATAAAAACCTGACCAGTTGACTAATATAGTAAATAACACGGCGCTAGAACGAGACATCGTTCCTCTTATTTGTTGTGTGATTGATACCGTACACTACTGAAATGTTTTAAGATTATAGTACAAAAAGTACGCGAAGCTCTCACACGTCTATGTAACAAGCTTTATAGATAGACAGGCCAGTGTGTAGAGAGACCTCAATAAATGAAATGGGCATACAGATGTTGAAAGGAAAAACGCAGTCGTTGTCGTGTACATCATACTACCAGATTATGTTCGATCTATCGTTTCTTGCGGCTCACTGTGTGTCTTACTAAATATATATATATACGTCTCTGCAACGGTTAAAGCGGCAAGTGTTCGTGACATTTACAATAATGTAGACTAGGGCGCATTAGCACTGTCGACTCACGCGTGTTTGCCAATAAAAACCTGACCAGTTGACTAATATATAGTAAATAGCACGACGCTAGAACGAGACATCGTTCCTCTGATTTGTTTTGTGATTGTAACCGTACACTACTGAAATGTTTTAAGAGTATATAGTACAAAAAGTACGCGAAGCTCTCACACGTCTATGTAACAAGCTTTATAGATAGACAGGCCAGTGTGTGTATATCGTAGCAGGACGGTGTACACAACACATATGATAAAAATTATACATAAATAAATATGTATATTATATATGTGTATATAAATATAAAAATTGTTGCTATGACCAATATCGGACGCCCGTGGCAACTCTAACAAGTATTGGTGCTCTGAGTACGACAGTAGTGTGTGTGTTTGTTTGTGCAGGGAAAAGAATACTGTGTGTGTTGTACTCCCTTACACTCAGAGACACGCACGTTACGTTGTGCTTGGAATAGGCGTTGGTATACAGCATAACTGCGGGGAAACGTTCTGACTACGTAAACCTCTACAAAGCAGTTAAATATTATAAAAATTACAACTTTTTTCCGAGTATGTGTGTTCTGTGTGAACCATATATGTGTATATAATGTATACGCGGAAAAAAGATAACTATGCAATGACTCTCAGAAATCCGTGCGAATTGTAGGTACCCTACTGAATGTGACATAAAAAATTGTTGCCACGACCAATATCGGACGCCCGTGGCAACTCTAACAACTATTGGTGCTCTGAGTACGACAGTAGTGTGTGTTTATGTGTGTGCAGGGAAAAAAAATACTGTGTGTGTTGTACTCCCTTACACTCAGAGACGCACGTTATGTTGTGCTTGGAGTAGGCGTTGGTATACAGCATAACTGCGGGGAAACGTTCCGACTACGTAAACCTCCACAAAGCAGTTAAATATTATAAAAAAACTTAGCCCGTATGTGTTCTCTGAAACATACGGTTACTATGCAATGACTCTCTACGTTCCGAGCGAGAATAGTATCTTTAATAATATTGCCTCTGGATAACGGTCGTTCTATCGTGTCTTGCGGCTCACTGTGTGTCCTACTATATTCATTTCTGTAACGGTAGTAAACAACGGCGAGCGTACGTGACATCTAAACAAATGATGTAGACTAGGGCGCAATAGCACTGTCGACTCACGCACGTTTGTCAGTCGAACCCTGACCAGAGATTGACTATATAGTAAATAACACGACGCTTGAACGAGACCATCGATCCTCTTGTTTATGTATATATTATTAAAGACACGATACACGATAATTCTCTGAAACACTGGCGCTTTCAATCTAGCGACGAGTACGGAAGAGATTATTTGAACTCTCAAATAATATTAATAATAATAATATTGAAATCGATATCTCATCTACATACCACACCCCATACACTCACTACTGGGTGTTGTGTAAAAGTGTGTGTGAGTGTGTGTCTAGCCTGTGTGGTTGGTTTTTATATATAGTGTATGTTGTGTATGTATGGGGAAGAGAAACCTGTGTGGTGTCCGCTCCCCTATACACATACAAACATTTTATAAAAGTGTGTAGATATACAATATAGATGTTCAAATATTATTGAAATAAATATAGAAAAACTACGTAGCCCGGTATGCCAGAAAATAAATTTTCGATACCGGTGTCTCTCGTTTAAATAGAAAAACTAATACTAAAAAAATTTTTGTGTAAAATTTTTATGTATTTGTTTGTGACAAATTCCCTGGTTGATCCTGCCAGTAGTCATATGCTTGTCTCAAAGATTAAGCCATGCATGTCTCAGTACAAGCCAAAATAAGGTGAAACCGCGAAAGGCTCATTAAATCAGTTATGGTTCCTTAGATCGTACACACATTTACTTGGATAACTGTGGTAATTCTAGAGCTAATACACGCAAACAGAGCTCCGACCAGAGATGGAAGGAGTGCTTTTATTAGATCAAAACCAATCGGCGGGCAGGCACTTGCTGTCTGTTCGTCGCCCTATTTGGTGACTCTGAATAACTTTATGCTGATCGTACGGTCTTGCACCGGCGACGCATCTTTCAAATGTCTGCCTTATCAACTGTCGATGGTAGGTTCTGCGCCTACCATGGTTGTAACGGGTAACGGGGAATCAGGGTTCGATTCCGGAGAGGGAGCCTGAGAAACGGCTACCACATCCAAGGAAGGCAGCAGGCGCGCAAATTACCCACTCCCGGCACGGGGAGGTAGTGACGAAAAATAACGATACGGGACTCATCCGAGGCCCCGTAATCGGAATGAGTACACTTTAAATCCTTTAACAAGGACCAATTGGAGGGCAAGTCTGGTGCCAGCAGCCGCGGTAATTCCAGCTCCAATAGCGTATATTAAAGTTGTTGCGGTTAAAAAGCTCGTAGTTGAATCTGTGTCCCGTGCTGTCGGTTCACCGCCCGCGGTGCTAACTGGCACGTCTCACGGGACGTCCTGCCGGTGGAAGACCAATCGTCGCAGTGTTGTCTGGGGTCTGTGCGTGCATAACGCGCGTACAGAATTCCCGGGTGCTCGGTGATCCTTCCGACTTTTTTAAATCCTGTCGCGGTGCTCTTAATTGAGTGTCGAGGCGGGCCGGCACGTTTACTTTGAACAAATTAGAGTGCTCAAAGCAGGCTAAAATTTCGCCTGCATGGAATAATGGAACAGGACCTCGGTTCTATTTTGTTGGTTTTCGGAACCCCGAGGTAATGATTAATAGGGACGGATGGGGGCATTCGTATTGCGACGTTAGAGGTGAAATTCTTGGATCGTCGCAAGACGGACAGAAGCGAAAGCATTTGCCAAAAATGTTTTCATTAATCAAGAACGAAAGTCAGAGGTTCGAAGGCGATCAGATACCGCCCTAGTTCTGACCATAAACGATGCCAGCTAGCGATCCGTCGATGTTCCTCCGATGACTCGACGGGCAGCTTCCGGGAAACCAAAGCTTTTGGGTTCCGGGGGAAGTATGGTTGCAAAGCTGAAACTTAAAGGAATTGACGGAAGGGCACCACAAGGAGTGGAGCCTGCGGCTTAATTTGACTCAACACGGGGAACCTCACCAGGCCCGGACACCGGAAGGATTGACAGATTGATAGCTCTTTCTTGATTCGGTGGGTGGTGGTGCATGGTCGTTCTTAGTTGGTAGAGCGATTTGTCTGGTTAATTCCGATAACGAACGAGACTCTAGCCTGCTAAATAGGCGTACTCTACCGGTATCTCGAAGGCTCGCATCTTCCGTACTAACCGTACGTTTGTTCGTCGGTGTTTCAATCGGTGTTCATACACTGTGCGAGCATTTTGCGGCTTCGTGCGGGCGGAATGTTGTGGTTTTTACTACCGGCGTACATTTTAATCTTCTTAGAGGGACAAACGGCTTATAGCCGTATGAGATTTAGCAATAACAGGTCTGTGATGCCCTTAGATGTTCTGGGCCGCACGCGCGCTACACTGAAGGAATCAGCGTGTCTTCCCTGGCCGAATGGTCCGGGTAACCCGCTGAACCTCCTTCGTGCTAGGGATTGGGGATTGCAATTATTCCCCATGAACGAGGAATTCCCAGTAAGCGCGAGTCATAAACTCGTGTTGATTAAGTCCCTGCCCTTTGTACACACCGCCCGTCGCTACTACCGACTGAATGATTTAGTGAGGTCTTCGGACTGGTACTCGGCCGGCGTTTCGACATTTGCCGATGTCGCTGGGAAGATGACCGAACTTGATCATTTAGAGGAAGTAAAAGTCGTAACAAGGTTTCCGTAGGTGAACCTGCGGAAGGATCATTACTGTGTCTCTAAAGAAAGAAAGAAAGAAACAAATAAAATATGTGAAATGTGCATGGGCAACACCATATATACTATCTGTTACAGACGGACACTTGATCTAAATAGTCCACATAATAAATAGTAAAACAGGGGGACAGAGTAAAAATGTGATATATTTATATATACATTTTTATATGTGTATTGGTGGCACTGATGATGAAAAGATGTTGGCTTCATCTCACGTTACCACATTCCTCCTCCATATTATCCATCAACATGCACTTATCATTAATACATATATATATATATATATATATATATATATATATATATATATATATATATAAATATATATAAATAAACCGCACACATCATTTATACGTTTAATATATATCATAGACTTATTGACAAACACACGAGCTGTGTGCGCTGACTGTGTATATGTTGAGAAATATATATGTATATAACAAATATTTAGACTTGTGTTGTGGTTATTTGTGTGGTATTATAGTGTATGGTATGGGTGTATGGTTTGGAAGTGGACGAGATGTCGTACGACGACAAAAAGAGACAAATCGATATACACAAACTCGCACATACTTCACTACACACAACACAGAAGCCTCTCGCGATTTGACATGGAAACGTGTGTGCGCACCGTGATTTGTGACTGTTAGGTTTGAATCTGTGTATGCACCAGTAAACAGAGCCTAACACCGAGTCTTGGGGCAATTGTGTGTAAAAGTGTCTAACAGTGTAGTAGGTTGTATGTGTTGTATGTGAGGTATACGTGATATTTGTGTGTATCACCACTCATTGGCCAATAACGTATACAGGGATAACCGTTATATAGCACTGAGTGTTAGGTGATGTTGTGTATGTTACCCCCTAGTACATACACACTCGCACATCTATTAATAGAAACCCCCGTATGAATTGATGATGGGATATATAATATATATATAAAAAATTATTCTCGTTGCTGTTGTTGACGCTGACGTTGATGTTTGTTACATCGACTTTTACACTTACCTGTGTGCCTAGTTTTGTGTGTGTATCTGTCTGATTCATTGCTACCTCGGTCTCTACATATTTATAAAATACAGTTGTGGTGATGTCTTTTCTACCACTTGCAGAGGAGAGGACACGGCGTCTCCTCTGTACATTATTATATTAAAGTGGTGAGAAAAGACACACATAGACTCACACAGCGCAAATAGAGAGACGTGTGCATATGATAAAGCAATACACATAGCGTAGTTCACACTAGTAGGACTAGTTTTATGTTGTAACAACACACTCACACACAACACACAAGAATGAATTTATGATGGGATATATATATAGAATTATTCTCGTTGCTGTTGTTGACGCTGACGTTGATGTTTGTTACATCGACTTTTACACTTACCTGTGTGCCTAGTTTTGTGTGTGTATCTGTCTGATTCATTGCTACCTCGGTCTCTACATATTTATAAAATACAGTTGTGGTGATGTCTTTTCTACCACTTGCAGAGGAGAGGACACGGCGTCTCCTCTGTACATTATTATATTAAAGTGGTGAGAAAAGACACACATAGACTCACACAGCGCAAATAGAGAGACGTGTGCATATGATAAAGCAATACACATAGCGTAGTTCACACTAGTAGGACTAGTTTTATGTTGTAACAACACACTCACACACAACACACAAGAATAAGTCACCGACGGGGGCTAGTCACTCAATCGTCGCACCAGTAGACGATAGCCATTTGCTATAAATGTGATACATATATAAATATATATATATATATATAGTGTGTAAGGTTTTGACTCGACTTTACACACTCATTTTGGGGGGCAATGGTGAGTGGTTAGTGTCTGATCGGTGACACCGTATAATATAATATGTGTCTCTGACTAATATTATATAAAAATTTTTTTATTATTATTATTATTATTATTATGCTGTTGATGATGATGATGATGATCAATAAAGAATTGTGTGTGGCGGAAAATGAATGACTATTATTATAATCCTAACAAATATAACCCTGAACGGTGGATCACTCGGCTCGTGGGTCGATGAAGAACGCAGCTAAATGCGCGTCAACTTGTGAACTGCAGGACACATGAACATCGACATTTCGAACGCATATTGCGGTCCTCGGATACTGTTCCTGGACTACGCCTGGCTGAGGGTCGTATTAAAATTACCAGACTGCCGGTCTTCAGTATACACCGCTGCCACTAGTGTGGTGTGTTCTGCTGTTGCCTCTGCTGTTGCTGCTGCTGCTTCTTCTGCTGTTGCTGTTGCTGTTTGCGTTCGTAGCGTTCATTCTCATTGCTACTAAATTGAGACAGAACAAAAACACTCTGTCTCTAACATGTACTTGGTTGAACAATACACAGTGTACACACAACACACACAGAGAGTAGTTAGTATATATACACAGACAACGCGAGCAGATTCACGCACACCGGTGGATATGTGTTGCTGTGTAATAGATGTCAGGCGATGTTGGGTATCCGGCGTTGGGGTTATTCTGATGTATAAAATTGTTCTGCCGTCTGTGCGTGTGGCTGGTCGATGATTGTGTGTTTGCCGGTTGCTGTTGTAGATGATGTGTGTGCGGCTGTGATTTTGCACTCGCAGACGTACAATATACACACACACACACACCTCCAAAACCCAACACACCACCATTTCACGTAGACTGTACTCTATACTGTGTGTATGAAACAGAGGAGTCCCCGTAGTATGTATATTATTCTATGTATTATCAATATTTAATATATTGAAATATATTTAGATATACAGAGAATACTCTGTGGACTGGGACTTTTTATAATACATGTATACAGTTTAATATACCAAACCCAGCCCGGTTCCTTAAATAGAAGGTGAGCGGCGGCTGAGTAGTAAAACACCACTCACTTGTCAAGCGCTATAGACGCGCGGGCATCTGATGTGTTATATGTTGATACAGTTCGTCGCAAACCTAACCGGTAGCGTATATGTGTTATTAAGATACTCGCACATACACACACGCGTGTGACTTGTACTCGTACATAAAAAGACCAAAACACAATCCGACAACACCGTATAGAGTAGTCAGTATATGCTCTGCTGCTGCTGCTACTGCTGTTGTTGTTGTCAGTAGTTTCACAAAGAGAAGCCTCTTCTGTCATGGTACTAGCATATTTCATATATATTCACTCTACTATTATAGAGAAAATCATAGATATCGACATCACTGTCGTCTCGTATGTGTGTCGTCCTACACACTCACTCTAGAAACCATAATATTTTACTCTCTATACTACCAAGTATTTACTACACATATTAATATATATTATAACTATATTAGATAGAAAGAAAGAAACCAAGCCGTATATGCCAATACAATTTTGTGTGTATACATCGGTCTCATGTCAACGGCACAAACGCTAGAGAACGCATAGTCGTATTATTATCACATTTATATATTAAACATCGCATACTCGTATAACTTTACACACATTTTAGTGTGTCTTTACGTATTAATGCTGTGCGGCCAGAGTGTGACCAGAGTGGGTAGTGCTCGTCCGTCTTTACATTATCACATAATATACATAATAATAGTATTATTATTATCATTATGAGAACAGTTGTTTTGTAAGAGTTCAAATATAAAAGTTTCTCTTGTATGGCAGGGTTATAGGATCTTGTGGCAACATCCACACATCACTCCAATGTTTTTATATTTCTACACTCACTCATTATATATACATTTACTATCAATACGCTGTGGGAGTTTATTGAGGAGATGCTAGTGCAATGTTAGTTATTAGAGGGAATCTCTGCACACGCACCACACACTATATAAAAAAATATTTATATATATTTATATGTCTATATTGTGTTGTGAATGTTAAAACTGTGTGTTCACTGTCACTCACTGTGTGTGTGTGTTAAGTAACAAGAGTATACAATCGGTCTGGACGTGTCCCAGTGTCTCTGTATTTGTGCAATTAAACAAGTTTACTACTACTACTCGTAGTACGTATACTTGTGCACACTTACACGATTCCAGTGGTCGTTCAAGCAAAGACCAAGCGTCCCTACTCATTTAAATTGTTACGTTCAACTAACACATTTAAGCGTACAGTGTTTACCGTGAACTATATAGCACAGATCAGTTTACAATATCACACATTATATTCATCATATATAAATAAAAAATATATTTATGTGTTGTTGTTGTTGTGTATGCTCACTTAATTATATATCTAACACTTGTCACACTCTCCGTTATACAATACAATTCTGAGGCAGTTTGTGTAGTGTAATATATGTGTGGGGAAATATATATAAGAAAAATGTTGCTGCTGTTGTGTAGTGTTGTTGTCCCCTATACCGATCAAGACCTTTGACATGCGATCACTCTTACCTAACTATATACACTGTTCGCGATGATGTAGAGTGTAAGTGACCTGACGTTGCTCATGTTATCACTATACTCTGTCCGTAACTTACGTCAAAAACACCGTGTATCGTTATTGTATGCTGCATGCGGATGATGATTTTAATACACTGAAAATCTATGTAAACTACAAATGTGACGGCCACTTGAGATATTCCAATATACACTATATAGCAATTTTGTTCGTGCAGTTATGTTGGTGATGGTGGTGATGATGATGATGATGATGGTGGCATAGACCACCACACCACATCACATCACACCACACCACTCCCTCATAATACGTCTATAGTTATATTCTAAATAAACTGTTGGTTATTTGGTTATGATATGATATGTGATATGTAATGCCCCGTGGTTAGAGAATTTGTGGTGACTGGTGTGAGTTTGCGTCGTCCGTCTACTTGACGTAGAGGTGGTGTCAACTGAGATATCTTTTTTCTATATGAGTGTTATTGTGTTTGTGTTATACACCAAAAAAAATGTCAGAGAGGTCGAGTGTTACGAAACCAACACTACTAATGGTAGTTGCACTATATTTTGTCTCTCTATCTCGGACCTGCCTGTTGATTACGATGTGTGTGTTTAATATGGTTTTTGTACGATAAAAGTAGTACGTGTTCTGTGTTGTATATGCTACATGTATCCTCTGATAACGATATAGCATATATCGTGAAAGTTTTTTAATATATATATATATATATATATATATATATATATATATATATTTATTTATGCGACCTCAGAGCAGGTGTGACTACCCGCTGAATTTAAGCATATTACTAAGCGGAGGAAAAGAAACTAACAAGGATTCCCTTAGTAGCGGCGAGCGAACAGGGAAAAGCCCAGCACCGAAGCCCGTAGTCGGAAACGGCTACAGGGCAATGTGGTGCTTAGGAGAGCCCAGTTAACGCGGTAAGTGTGTAACGTGTCCAAGTCCTTCTTGAACGGGGCCACACACCCATAGAGGGTGCCAGGCCCGTAGTGACCGTTACCACGTCCGGGTGGGTTTCTCCTTAGAATCGGGTTGCTTGAGAGTGCAGCTCTAAGTGGGTGGTAAACTCCATCTAAGGCTAAATATAACCACGAGACCGATAGCGAACAAGTACCGTGAGGGAAAGTTGAAAAGACCTTTGAAGAGAGAGTTCAATAGTACGTGAAACCGTTCAGGGGTAAACCTGAGAAACCCGAACTATTCGAAGGGAGAGATTCAATCACCTCGCCTGTGGTAGCATACTGTTAACGTTTTACATGGGACGTCTTCGTGCTGCAACGGTTCGCGCCGATGTAGTGCTGGACGCCCCGTTATCAGTACTGTTTACTGTAGGAGGTGTGCATTTCTATCCTAGTAGATGCGTCGCGACCCATTGGGCACTTGTCTATGGTATCCGCGCTATAAGGACAGCCTGTACGGCAACACCGTTTGCTGAGTTTATTCGCAGTAGCGTGCTTGTTGTCGCACAGACCTTAGCGGTATCCCGGCAGGTGACTCGATGGTAGAAACCGTCAGGTGGTGGGTCGCTGCTCTTTTGTAGCGGAGCGTTTTCACACCCTGTGGCAAGTAAACTCTGTGTAGACCGTGGAAATTGGACTGGTGCCGATTCCGCACTCACATTACTGTTGGTCGCATGGGCTATGTAACCGATCCCGCGTCACCCGTCGGCGACGTCTGAGCTTTGGGTACTTTCAGGACCCGTCTTGAAACACGGACCAAGGAGTCTAGCATGTACGCGAGTCATTGGGTCAGATACACAAACTAAACCTAAAGGCGAAATGAAAGTAAAAGTTTATAATTTTTACATAAACTAAGGGAAGATGGGCTTCCCAATTGTCGGTGAAGCCTCGCACTCCCGGACCATCCCTCACACTCATTGCGAGTTGGGGCGGATCTAGAGCGTACACGCTGGGACCCGAAAGATGGTGACCTATGCCAGGTCAGGATGAAGTCAGGGGAAACCCTGATGGAAGTCCGTAGCGATTCTGACGTGCAAATCGATCGTAAGAACTTGGTATAGCGGCGATAGACTCATCGAACCATCCAGTAGCTGGTTCCATCCGAAGTTTTCCTCAGGATAGCTGGCATTCGATTGAATAACACAAAATTGTGAATGAGTCTTATCCGGTAAAGCGAATGATTAGAGGCATTGGGGTCGAAACGGCCTCAACCTATTCTCAAACTTTAAATGGGTGAGATCTTCGGCTTGCTTAACGCATGAAGCCGAAGATCGGATCAATACCACAGCGCAATATTGTTCTTCCCTCTTTGCTTTCCTTATTTCTTCCACCAGCTTGCCTATCGCGTCTGTTGTCGCTATCCCTTTCGTGAACCCGAATTGGTTTTTGTTAAATCATCCCCTTCTCTCTAACCAGTGTTCCACTCTCCCTATCATAATGTTGTCCAGGATTTTCCCCAGTACTGGAAGTAGGCTTATTGGCCGGTAGTTCTTAGCGATTGTGTAATCATTCTTCCCCTGCTTTGGTATCGGAACTATTTTTGCCACTTTCCAACAAGTTGGGAACACCCCTTTCTCCAGGCACTTATTGTATATCCCTTCGAATATCTCCGGTATGTTCTCGAAAGCCTTAGGGCCACATCCGCTGTGATTCCGTCACGCCCTGGTGCCTTCCTGGGATGCATTGTTCTTATTCCTCTCTCTATTTCTGCTTTTCTAATTTCCCTATCCGTGCCTTCCCCTTTTGCCCTCCTTGTTTGTTCTTCACTGTCTTCCTCTTCAGTGTCTTCCGGGAAGAAATTCCCCAGTAGCTCCTCCATGGTCTCGCTCAGGCTGCTCGTGTGGGTTCCATCGCTTTTCTTAATTGCCGCTAATCTGGTTTCTTATTTCTTATCACCTTATACGCGGCTCCCCATGGGTCATCCTTGGTGCTCTCACTGCAGAACTCCTTCCACTTTTCCAACCTGGTTTTTGGGTCTTGTATTCATTGAATTTCTCAATATATCTATCCTTAGCTCCTCCCTGTATTTTCCCATTGCCTTTTGATATTTCTTCCTCCTGTTCCTCACCTCTTTTCTCATTTCCGTCAGTTGGGGCGTCCACCAAGGTACAGTTCCCTTAAATCCTTTCCTTTTTGGCATTGATTCATTGCATGCTCTTCCGACCGCGTTGTTAAGTTCTAGACCCAACTCGTTCGTTTGTTGTCTAGTTTCTGCTTCTTTCATCATTTTTCTTAGTTTATCTTCACTTCTCTGCAAGCTCCTACCGAATTCTTCCCAGTTGGCCTTTTTGCTACAGAAACCTCCTACTTTCTCCTCTCCTTCTCCTCTTCTGCTTTCTATCGTAAATTGTATCAAACTGTGGTCTGATGTTGTTCGTTCATCTGCTATTCGCCAGTCTTTAATCTTCCCGTACATCCTGTATGTGACCGCCGTCACGTCTATGAAACTTCTTCCAGCTGGGCCGTCGAATGTCGGCGTATCTCCCTCGTTGAGTATTGTCATCCCTAATCTCTCCAGCATGTCCGTGTAAGTTCTTCCTCTTCCGTCCTCTTCCTCGCTGCCCCAGTTTGCTGATTTGCTGTTTGTATCAGCGCATAGAATCACCTGCCCTTTATCTATAACTTGCCAAATTATCCTCTCCAATTCATCGATGACTTCCTGGAAGTTTTTCTTTTTGTTCTTTTCGCACGGCACATATGCTGATATTGCGTAGAATCTGATTGTTTCCGTGCTTATTTCTACGGTTGTCACGTGTTCCCCTGACAGATGTTCTAAGTAGCACGCATCTATACTTTGGCATATATTGCCGTCTTTGGTTGGGCTCTCTGACTATATAACACCTTACTCTTATCCCCTAGTCCAATTATCTTTTTCCCTTTGACATTAGGTTCCTGTACAAAAGCCAAATCGATCCCGTTCTCTTCCATCAGTTTGCAGATGCTGTTGGTAGCACTCTTTGACAGATTTAGATTCGTCTGGTAGCATTTTACTGCCTTTCCCTCCCTTTTACTGTCTCCAACTTTCTCCTCGCTGCCTTCGCTCCTTTGTGCCTTCCTCTCTTCCCTGTTGTCTTCCGCATTATCTTGTCTTATCTCTCTACTCCCCATAATAATCGATACTTTTTATAACAGCCATCCTCACCCTCTCCGACGTGGGGCATTTCGTCCATTTTGCATCATGGTGTGTATCAACCTTGAGATTTGATTGTCGAGTTCTCGCATTTGCTCTTTTGCAAACTGCACAGCATGGTTTGTTGTTTTTACATTTTTTATACTCGTGGGCTTCTGTGCAGAACCCACATAATTGTTCGCTGTCACAATTACTTGAAATGTGCCCGTAATCATAACATTTATAGCACTGGACTACCGATATGTAGTCCTTTGCCTGAACTCTCTGCCACTTGATGTTGATTAGTCCGTCGAGTATCAATTTCCTCGCTTTCGGGCTTACCTCGAGCACTACGTTCTTGTATTCTTTGTCCCATCTGGATTTCAAATGTAATTTTACCACTACTTCTTTTTGAAGGTCCTCCTCTCTCGGATATTCGCTCTTAATCTTCTCATTCTGCTTCCATATGCTTCTTATCAGGTCCTCTTCCTCCGTGTCTACTTCTATCCTTGGTATCATCACCCTTGGTCTATGTTTCTTCACTTCTTTCACTTCCAATTTACTATTCTCCACTATTGACATTGCCTTTCTTATCTTCTCCGTGTCTTCTTTCTTACTGCATTTTATAATAACTCCCCCTTTTTGAGTTCCTCTCATTTCCATTACTGAGAGTTGCCCCTCCACCGGGTCTATGAATCCCTTAATTACTTTCCTCGTCTCCTCGCTTTTTTGTTTCTCGTCTTCTGGCTGTACCAAGATTGCGTATGTCTTCGCTGTGGCTGTCGCATAACTCTTCTTGTTCTTGTTTCCGCTTGTTGAATTTTGGATTGTGATTTCCTTTGGGCTCTCCTCTACCCTGTCTCTCAGTTTAATACTCATCTGTATTATTCTCTTGTCTCTCTCCCGCAGCTCGCTCCTCAGTACTTTTAGAGCGCCACTGAGCTCCGCTACACCTTTAATTAACTCATCCGTATATTCGTGGACCTTCCTTCGATCCTTTACCACCACCGCCTGTGCTCCACTCAGTGGTATTGCCAATTTTATATCTTCACAGTATTTATAAACCTTTTCTACTGTTACGCTTTCTAGCGCAAGATTTCCCTCGATTCCCGTCGTTTCTACCTCAATACCCGCCATTATTCGAATATAATTTTGCCGCTTTTCAAATTTTTTAATTTTGCCGCCCTTTTTTTTTCAAACTTGAATTTGCCGCTCCCCTTCGCCCGTTAAATTTTCGCGGTCGGGCGCGTTTTATCGATTCTGGCAGTAGATTTGGATTTTCCCGCACGATGTATAGTCTCTACAGTTCACGGCTTGGTTTGATCTTGTATTTTTTGGGCCAAGTCCGAGCGGTATCTGGTGAACGGAAGCCGTTTCACCCGATCTGACACCAGATTTGGCTTTTCGGTGGGCAGAAGAAATTTCGGTGAGCCTTTTTTTTTTTTTTTTTCCCGCACTGTCAACCCCACTCGATGTTGCACCTACACTCTATCCCTAGCCGACGATGTTCCACCACTACGTCACTTCGCTATCGCACTGTCAATCACTATCCCCACAGGGCGATGTTCCCACTACGCACTCTTCTCACTCCACACTCTTCCCACCCCGCGCTCTTCCCACTCCGCACTCTTCCCACAACGCACTCTTCCCACTCCGCACTCTTCCCACTCCGCACTCTTCCCTCTCCGCACTCTTCACACACCGCGCTCTTCACTGTCAACAGTATTTACACCCGCTGCTGGCCTCGAACGGGCTCTACCCCATCAGCGCTGCGCCCCAATTGCGATAAATGCTGACTAACCAACTAACCTCAAACTTGAGCACTGTGCACACACGTCTGGTAACTTCGGTGGTAACTTGGTAACTGGGTAACTTAAGACAGCAGGACGGTGGCCATGGAAGTCGGAATCCGCCAAGGAGTGTGTAACAACTCACCTGCCGAAGTTACTAGCCCTGAAAATGGATGGCGCTAAAGTGTCATGCTTATACTCTACCGTCGTGGCAATTCGGATGTCTTGTTAACTGCGTACGCGTGGTCGAGCACCGTTATGTCACGATGAGTAGGATGGTCGCGGCGGTGAGCGCAGAAGGATTGAGCGAGAGCCCATCTGTAGCCGCCGTCGGTGCAGATCTTGGTGGTAGTAGCAAATACTCCAGCGAGACCCTGGAGGACTGACGTGGAGAAGGGTTTCGTGTGAACAGCTGTTGCACACGAGTCAGTCGATCCTAAGCCCTAGGAGAAATCCGATGTTGATGTTGGTGTGTTTCAATCAAATACTATATAGAAAACTATCTATTATTGTATACAATACGAAATAGAGATACATAAAAATATCTCGTATATACATTTTTATCAATGTTTGACTTTCATTGCATATAGAAAATAACACACACGCGCTGCTGCTTGTGCGGTGGCGAGTATCAACGTATCAACCAACACTTTTCTATATATATCTCGTCTATCTGTCGGTACGCACATATCACTCTGTATATAGGTGCTGCTATGGTAAGGAAAAATTTGAACATATATAAATATATAAATATATATTTATACAAAAAGTGATATACATTTTTATATACATCATTATGTGACATATATATGAAGCTCTCGTGCACATGCTCGTACAAATGCAACAACTAAAACAACACACAAACATATATAGAATAACACTTGTACTAGTTACTTGTACACTTTTCTAGTGTAGTTGTGTTGTGTTTTGCGTACGTGCCTGTGTCGCGGTGTCTCTCCTCTATATAGATATATCACTCAACAACTACAGTTGTTGTTTGTGCGCATAATATGTGGTATATAATGTTTGTATATCGTATAGATAATATTATATATTATTTCTCGCATTCGTCCTGTCAACGCCATAACGTAAGTAACATGTGTGTGTATTTGCGGCGAGATGGAAAGTGGATAATGTCTGATGTGTAGTTTATTTTCGTGATGTACGGTCATATAGTATAAAATTCGATCATATATGATGTGTGTGTGTCGCGCATCTATTTCCTGTATATAAATGATTTTATTTTTATTTTTGTTGGTATCACACCCATCGGGCGAAAGGGAATCCGGTTCCTATTCCGGAACCCGGCAGCGGAACCGTTAAAAATTCGGGCCCTCGCAAGAGAGTTCGTCGGGGTAACCCAAAATGACCTGGAGACGCCGTCGGGAGATCCGGGAAGAGTTTTCTTTTCTGTTTGAGCGTTCGAGTTCCCTGGAATCCTCTAGCAGGGAGATAGGGTTTGGAACGCGAAGAGCACCGCAGTTGCGGCGGTGTCCGGATTGTCCCCTCGGACCTTGAAAATCCAGGAGAGGGCCACGTGGAGGTGTCGCGCCGGTTCGTACCCATATCCGCAGCAGGTCTCCAAGGTTAAGAGCCTCTAGTCGATAGAATAATGTAGGTAAGGGAAGTCGGCAAATTGGATCCGTAACTTCGGGATAAGGATTGGCTCTGGGGTGCGGGGCGTGTCGGGCGGGTAAGCGAAGTGGGTTTCGGCTAACGTGCCGGGCCTGGGCGAGGTGCAGACTAGTGAAACGATTGTATACGTCATACCTGTCCACGGTTTGTCGACCGCGTACATGCGTGTGTGCCACTGTGCTTTCGTGAATCTTGCGCGAATCCAAACTCGGTCCCGTGCCTTGGCCTCCCACGGAACTTACTTGCTATGAGGCTCTGGGTCGGATGGTTCACGCTATCGCTGGATGTCCTCGTCGGCCGCCATTTAACGTACAGCTCAGAACTGGCACGGACCTGGGGAATCCGACTGTCTAATTAAAACAAAGCATTGCGATGGCCCCAGCGGGTGTTGACGCAATGTGATTTCTGCCCAGTGCTCTGAATGTCAAAGTGAAGAAATTCAAGCAAGCGCGGGTAAACGGCGGGAGTAACTATGACTCTCTTAACTGTGCCATGTGCGGACAGGGGAATATAAGTTCAAGGGTAGCAAGCAGGCGCAAACAGTGAGGAAAAACCAATTGCATGAGCACGCTGCATGGGCATGTGTGCATGATTTTGCATGTCGAGATGCTCTTCTCGGGTCCGAGGATGCGTCCGGCTACTACTCTTGTCCGAACCAACCAAGAAGCATACGGCAGAGCGATAGTCATAGTTAACAGCTGTGGTCGCAAGACCAGGTATATGTGATGCTAAACCTTAGGGTATCATAACTGTGGCAGTAGGACCGGGGGAGCTGATGCTTTGGGTACCTGTACTCAAGGTAAGTCGGGCCCCGTGCCTACTGCCACAGGGACTGATAACCGCCAATGCCTAGCCATATGCAAAGACCAATTGTGCGTAAATATAAGTTTACACCCTTCTCGAGGTAGCGCCGTTACGTCTCTAAAACCCCCATTAGATCAGGGGGAAAGAGACTAACAGAACACATTGGATATAGAGCAGAGAAGTTCGATAAAAAATCAGCCGGTTCAAAGGACTTCTGTCCACGCACCAAGCCACCATCGGCCGATACATGAGTGTTTCCGCCGAATGTGAATGCAGGCTAACTGTGGTAGGGTTAGGGCGTGAGGGGGGGTTGCATCCCTCCTCACACTTACGGCCCTTAATTATTTCTGCACGCGATGAAGAAAATAATAAGCCTCGGATGAGGGTGGACAAGGGTTCGTCCACCCCAGTACCCTCTTCCGGGAGGGCCCAGGAACCCATTACGACGACCTCCACAACGTCCCATAACACTCCATCTGGCTCTCTTCCGTCTTCCACGGGGAGACCCTCCTCCTATGCTGTGGCGGTCGCGAGACCACAGCAATCCGCTGCAACCCCAGCGGCATCCGCGGGTCCTGCCATAACCCCCTCTACTTCCGGCGCCAAGTCTCATTCTGGTGCCCAGCAGGACCCAACTGATCAAGTTCAGCGCCCCTCCACGAGTCAGCATAGCTGCCCCAAGTGTGGTAAGACCAACCCACTCAAGGCTAGCATGGCTCGCCACGTTAAGGACTGCAGTACTCGTGACCGCACCAGATGTGAGGTTTGCCACATGTCCTTCCCGAGTTTTGCTTCCGTGCGCCAGCACGAACGCCGGGCTCACCCCGTGAACTATAGGAAACAACTCGAGGAAAAACTTCCCGCCCCTGAAACTAAATTGCTGGCCTCTATAGCTGCTATAGAGGCTAAGAGCAAAAAGGGGTTAGTTAACCTCAAAGAGCTTGAGCGGGCCACCGGTCTGACGCAACACCAGATACGGTACCGCAGAGAGAAGCCAGAATACCAATTCTACTTGGCGAGAGCGCAGAAAGAGCAGAAAGATGTGGCACTGAAACACCTTTTCAATCCAGGCCCATCTTCTGCCCCCCAACCCTCGCCCGCGCTTCAGACTCCACCACCTCTAAGGAGCATCCCTCCGCTTCTCTCTGCGGCGGTTAGGCCCCCTCACCGACCGGGATCCCCAGCCAGCTCCGTCCTTCATCGACATTCTGGCTTGAGGCCTCCCGCCCCAAAGGCAAACCCACCAATCCCCTTGATGTCCGTTCGGCTACCTCCCATTTCCACCCCAGTGCTAGCCAGTACTTCGGGGAAAAGACGTCCTTCGTCTTCCCCATTGGCGCAGCCACCGGCCAAGAGGAAGGACTCGGCACCAACCCTGACCATTCCATCTGGTCCCCCTCCTGGCAAAGTCACCGCCAAGAGGAAAAGGGTCCCCTCCTGGGACGGTACGTCCCCTAGTCGACGGACTGCCCTTCGGACATCCACTAGCCCTTTGCCCCCCACCACCATCGTGCTGGACTCCCCGAGTCCGCCACCTCCGCCACCATCCACGAGCAGGCCAAAATCGGATTCGCCTGTTGCAATCCCCATACCAAGTGCCCCCCAAGATCCTAACAGCGAGAGGCTCGGTCCCTCGGAACTCGACGAGGCTTTCGTTCAGTTCCTCGTCGAAGCACAACAAAATTCCGACACGGATACCAAGATTTTAATCCAGCAAGGGTAAACCGGACCTCTCAACGCATTTGACGAAACCGCTACCAACTGTTTGAGGAAACTCTTCCCTTCCAGGCGGCCCCCACCACGATCACAAGGTGCTAGGCATTCCAAATTGCCACTTCTTCATAGCGGCCGCCCAATTCCATCACCTAGCTCCGTTAGGGAAAGGCGCGCCGCCGATTATAAAAAGTGTCAGGACCTTTTCCTTAAGAAAAGATCCTCTCTCGCTAACAAAATAATCGATGGCACCCCCCTGGGCAACGACGAGACGCTGCCGAATATCTCTGACGTGGACTCTTTCTACCGAGGAATTCTGGAAGATCCTTCCCCGTATCACCACCTTCGGCTCCCCCTACATACGCACCGCCCCATAGAGGAGAGCGAGCTCCTTGCCGCCATGCGGTCCTGGAACAACTCTTCTCCAGGGCCGGATGGAATAACGGTAAGCCAGGTCCGGAGATGTCCAAAACACCTTCTCTTGGTCATCTTTAACCTGGTCCTCTATCGGCGGCACACACCTAGCGTATGGCGGGAATCTAGGACCATCCTTATTCCTAAGGAGGGGAACCTACGCGACCCGGCTAACTGGCGGCCCATCACCATCGGTTCTGCGGTGCAGCGGTTGCTGCATCGCATCTTAGCCCACAGGATCGACGCCGCGGTAGAGATATGTTCCATGCAGCGCAGATTCCGTAAGACGGACGGTACCCTGGCGAACACGCTCCTTCTCGACCATTACATCAGGTCACGCAGGCTTCAAGGTGAGACCTGAAGATGGTGTCATAACCGAAACTAGTCGTCTCTATTAAAATATTAAATTTGTGAAAATTACACCGAGTGTTTTTATTTATCATTGTTATCAGCTTGATTCCTTTGGAAGAAAGTTCTTGTAGAATCCTTCCTGTTATTGGGTCATATCCTGAAGATTTTTTGGAGTCAAGATTTGCTAAAACGTTTTTTATTGCACTAGTTTTTAATTTGACTATAGGCAATCAGAGTTGTAGGATAGTCTCTAGCTACTGCAGGATTTCTTTTTCTGCTTCTACCGAAATTTCCCTAAGGAAAGGTTGGAATACTGATGACAAATGTCGCGCAAATATGTTCGCTTTTGACTGGGCGGTTCTGGCCAAGCCACCATTTGCTAGGAGTAAGAGTGGATTTGACTGTTCCGGTTGTTTGAGCTTTTTTGTTGTTTGCCAGAGGAAATAGTCTGTGGATGCTGGCGGGGTGAGATTTTCTAAGTATTCTTCGACAGATTTATTTCGCAGATTGCATAGTAGCTTTTTGACTACTTTTATGACCTGGTTAAGTTTTGTTTTGTCCTGTGGTAATCTTGCTATTTGCCATTGTTTGCGTAGTTTCCGTTTTTCATCGACGATGTCCCTAACGATTTTCGGAAAATTTTCTCGTTTATGATTGGCATATTGTACCGGTGTTACGCCTTATGCTGATTCTTGTATTGCGTCAATTAGGAATTCTATGGCTTCGTCTATTTCGTGTTCGGTTTTGAGTGAAACCTTGTTGTCCAGCAGATTTCTGAATGTGTGCAAGTCTGGTTTTTACTAATGAGTGATGGAGGTTTTTGTTTTATAGTTTTATTTGCCTATTTACGGTAATTATGACTGGAGAGTGGTCCGATGATAGATCAAAGCAACTTTCTGCATTTAGATAATGTGATGACACGCCTTTTACTACACAAAAGTCTATGAGATCCGGAACTTTTCTTCTGTCGCTAGGCCAGTATGTAGGTTGGCCAGTAGATAAATAATGTAGATTATTCTCTTGCTTTGCTTGGTAGAGTTGTCTACCTTTAGGGGTGGTCAGTCATGAACCCCAGTAGAGATTTTTCGCATTGTAGTCACCTCCAGCTATAAATCTAGGCCCCAGAGTGTTAGAAAAGTCTTTAAATTGTGCTTTGTTAATTGTGTGTCTAGGTCTGGTATTTATTTAGTTCATGAAGTTTAATTTGCTTTCGGATGACTACGGCAGTGTCACCATGCGCAATACCATCTGAGTGTTTAGTATTGTATATTGAGTATCCTGGTATCTTCAGATACGTCTTATTTGTAAAGTGGGTTTCGAAAATGAGCATCACATCTATGCTGTGTTCTGCTATAAAAATTTTTACTTCTTGGCTGAAATGTCCAAGACCCTTGATGTTCCAGAGAGCGATTTTTAGGAGCTGGGGCATTATTTCATTTTAGCCACAAGGGTAGTGAGGAGATTTAGCATGGTGTTCATGCGCTTCATCAGTTTGATCATCATAGCTTCTAGTTTACTATCTTGCTGTTTGTCGGAAGTATGATTTAAATTTTGTTGTATGTTATGTTCTTCTTGTGTCTGTTGGACCTTAGCTCTTGTCTTTTGGGCTTGTGATACGCCTGGTTGTATTGGATTTCCGGTTATTTTATGGTTGACTGTATTCTGTTTTTGTCTAAGGGGTGGGAACTTACGTGACTGTATTTCGTTAAAGACACTACCGCCTTTGTAGTGCGCTGGGTGGTTTCCTCCACAGTTGGTGCAGGTTGCGGCAATACTTTTATCTTGTTTGTGGCAGTCTCTAGTCAGATGATCACCAGTGCACTTAACGCAACGTGGTGAAAGGTTGCAGAAATTTTTTGTTTGGTTAAATCTTTGGCATCTTGTACATTGAGGTATTTCTCTTTTTTGACGTGGAGGTTCAAATTTGATTTTCGAGTGCATAAGGTATTTAGTGTCGTAAATTTCTTTATTATTGTCCATTTGTTGCAACTCAACAAAGAACATAGATAGAGGGGCTTTTGTTATTTTATGCTTAATATTCCATATATTAAATGCATTGTGTCCATATGAGTGTATTTCTTTCTTTAATTCTTCGATGTCAACATTGTGGTGAAGATCATGTAGTACAACTTTGAATTTTCTTTCCGGTTTTCCTGTAGGGGTTGCGATTTGCTCTCGTGGTGGGGGTGTTGGTGGTACTTTGTTAGTTTCGAAGTTTGATAGTTTCCTAGTAAAAATGGGAGATCTTACTATTTTTGCGCTTTTTGAGAAGGCGGGCGATCCTTCGGAATCCATTATGCTGGTCTTTTGTTGGGGTGCGTGAGATGTTGAAGCCTGTGCGTAGAAATGAATGGCCGACTTCGCTCGTGCGTGCTCGGTGGATAAATCCCAAGTTCTTTAATTCAGCTGGTATAGCTTTCTTTCCTGATAGTGGAATTATTGAATATCTGCCGTCGGTTCTTTGTATAATTTTAGCAACTGTTTTTGGATCACCTTTCATGGTGACTCAGTTACGTATATAAAATAAACTATTACACTCGCGATTTAAATTTGCTGCGTTCGTATAATTAAGTAATACACAAATTGAGGTATGTGTAATTAGCTATTTGCATTGTAGGCAATACTACTCGCATGAGCGAGGAACCGCACGTCTAGCCCGTACAAATGTTCGCGTTGGACTAATTAAGCTATTGACTCAAATCTTTTTCGCTTTATTAATTAACTTATTACGCGGTTATCATATATTTTATTGATAATTAAGCTGTCAAAGTGAATAGATTTGTGTATATTTGAATAATTTTCATAACTATTTATTGGTTGTGGAGTTTGTAAAAAGTTTATTTACTCGCAACAAATTTACTGCTAAAGTAAAGAGACACACACAAATATTTAACAATTGATGCATTAAAAAGGGAAATTAAAAAAACATTCAGGACATAACCTTCAAATTTTATTTTATGTACCAGTAGGGCTATTCTGAAACCAAAATCTAGCTCAAAAACGCTATGGCCATCTATTGGCAACGTATTGTACACAAGTCATGACGTTATGGATTTCAAATAAATCTCAATTTGCGGGCTATACAGCTCGCTTGCTCGAGTGGTATTGAGATTTAAAAAACTGTTTGAGATTTTGACGTTTGTTTAAATAGTTGTTTTTTCCGCTATTTTATACAGCATTAATAACCTCACATATTTTTTGCAGAGATTACTCTAAGAAATCTTAATCGTTTTCTTATCTTTTGTTGCAGCAGTAATAATCACATTTGTTTTTTTGCAGAGATATTTCGAAAAATAAATTTTTATCTTTTTAATATATTATTTATTTGTTCCGCTGTTTTATGCAGCATTAATAACCACACGTTTTTTGCAGATTTTTCTAAAGAATCAAATTTTTCAATCGTTTTTTGTATTTTAACTTGTTAATAATAATGGCTTTAGTATACGAAGACCTTCGGGTTCTCGAAGATTTTGAAGAGGAATAACGGATAGAAGGAGGTCGTTTGTTTAGAAGACACGTACGAGACATCTAAGATCCTTTTTCAGTTAGTGAATGTATCAGTAATTATCGTTTGAATAAGGAGGCATGTATTTATGTAATTGATACATTAAGCCCTCACATGCAACAAGGAGCTGGTATAAATCCAACAAGAATTCCTAACCATTTTCGAGTGAGTTCAATATATTTATATATACTTAAAATGTTTTATTACTGTATAAATCATCGTTTTTTTGTTTTAGATTTTAGCAGCATTGAATTTTTTTGCCATTGGCAGCTATCAGAGGTGTATAGGAAATAATTTGTTAGGCTGCAATAGCCAGCCAATGGTCAATAGTTTGTAGTAGTCAGTAGTTTGAAAGAGGTGTCTACGGCATTAGTAAGGCATTGTATGAAAACTTGGATACATTTCCCCAGAAATGACGCAGAACGCGAGGAATTGAAGAACAGGTTTTTTTCAATTACGCTTGTCGGTCTATGCTTTTAATTAAAACTATATTTAGCTTTGAAGCTACATTTCATGTCCATAATACAGTTGGAAGAGTTGATGGCACACATATTGCAATTGTAAAACCAACAGAAGCACAAAACGGACATGCGTTTGTAAATAGAAAAGATTACCACAGTTTGAATGTCCAAATAGTATGTTTTTATTTAATATATATATATATATATATATATATATATATATATATATAT
Organism: Nebria salina; assembly: GCA_944039245.1. Taxonomy (NCBI): domain Eukaryota; kingdom Metazoa; phylum Arthropoda; class Insecta; order Coleoptera; family Carabidae; genus Nebria; species Nebria salina. The sequence goes on from OX063269.1 coordinate 2,346,075, forward strand.
ATATTTATATATATATAGATATATATTAATACTAAATGTACTATAATTGAAAACTAAATTTAATATTTTTAAGATTTGTGATGCTCGCTTAAAAATTTAGAATTGTATTACCAGTTACCCAGGAAGTACACACGATTCGTATGTATGGAAAAATAGTGCTGTTGGGTTGATGATGAAAGATAACCACGAAAATGATGATCAAACGACTAGCATATTGGGTATTTAGAAAATGTTTTAAAATAAAATTTTTATTCGTTATATGTGAATTCTTATGTAAGGAGATTCTGGTTATCCATGCTTGCCCTGGTTATTAGTCCCATTACCGCGTCCACAAACTATTAAGGAGGTTCGATTTAATTACTATTTCAAACGAGTAAGAAGTACAGTGGAAAGATGTATCGGAGTACTCAAATCAAGATTCAGATGCCTGCTAAAAGACAGCACCCTCCATTATAAACCGATAAATTCAGCAAGAATAGTAATGGCTTGGGCAGACACTCTCTTCTTCACGGCCATTTTTATATCAATCCACACCTATGTATTACAATACACATTATATATATATATATATATATATATATATATATATATATATTTATATTAATAGATTATTTTTTTAAATCTTACCCGCTGCCATTGAGTAACAATCTTAGTTGGTCCACATGAGTTCAACACTTGGGCAAGCAACTCTCACAACGCGTTGCTTTTCAACTTTCCTTCTACTCCCGAAAGTTTACCTCTAGCGAAAGCACTGTTAGATTCTATGAAATTTATGTGGAAAATAGCACGTAATTACCAGTACAAGACGTGGTAACATAAACAAAAAAATAAGAACTTTAGATCACGAAATTCCCTAAAGATTTAAATGCGCATTCATTAATGTAACGTCATTGATAGATTAGATCTCTATTCAATATTTTTGATTGAGAGACTCAGAATTGCCCTACAGTGCCTTTAACTGCGAACAAAGTAAAAGTAGAAAAGGAAGAGAGAACACAGTGTGTTCTCTCTTCCTTTTCTGGCACCATCTATAGGGAGTAATTACAAACTTATGAAAATTTATAAATATGCTCATTATTGTTTAAAAAATTATTTCTATTCATTCAATATTTAAAATAACAGTAGATTAATTTAGTTTAATACGATTGTTTGAAACAATGGCTTTTATTTATTATTCAAACCAGAAGTGCCTGTTTACTCTAGTCAACTTTTGCGATTTCTACCATTACTCTAAAATATTTATAGTTACAAAAAATTTGTTTCGTCAAAAATAAAAATTTTTAAAAAGATTACTGGTTTCAAAATAATGGCTATTGAAATTTTTGTTTATCATATATATTTTTAACTAAATTGTATCAACTACGCCAATCAATTGTTTATCAAAGAAACATAATAGACTTAAATAATTTGAAGTTTGAGATTTTATATCTACTCTACGAAATATATTTATTGTAAATGTGTTCCAAAAGTTAGAGCCAATATTATATATTAGAAAAGTATTGAAGACACTGCAGATGGTTTTGTTAAGGCGTCCCTAAAAAAATCGATTGTTCAATTTTCATATATTATTGATTCCACATCTTTCTAGAATGCAATGGTGAATTTCTAGCCCGAGATATTTATAAATATATGTGCAACTTTTTATTCGTAATTTTTATTCTCGTATTTTGTTTAAATTTTTTTGCGACAATCAACAATAAAACTTGCAAGTACACAAGTTCACATGCTTAGATGCAAGTAAATTAGGAATTAAACGTAGTAATACGTGACTATATAGAACTTTTCGGAATTTATATAAAAACTTTAAACGCGTTTTTCTCAAAATAAGATTTCTCCGACTTGGTGTCCAAGATATCTAAAAATGTCATTGACCGATCACGCTGATATTTTTAAACATTTGATGGCCTATTGAATTCCCACTTCGTCCTGTGGAATCACTTCTGATTATACATTACAGCCGATTTTGAATAGTAGAAAATATACGGTTTTTTTAAACTACTGTTAATTTTTTAATGTTTGCCTACAAAACTGTTCCGTATTGGACGAAGAAGATATACTATATATTTTCAAATGCCATTTGTCTTTTTTATTTTAAGTGAACCGACGAGAAACAATCGTGTGCACGGCAGAGCGCTTTTTATTTTGATGATTTTCGAGCATTCGTTTAGGGGCTTAGAAAATATGAAATTTTTTCTATATAAATGTATATATTAGCGTATATACAAAACAGCTATCCAATCAATTGTTTTGATTTAAAAATAAAAATTAATCATAAGCTCATATTCTAACCTCAAAACATCAGAAAAACCCTTTAAACAATTAACATTTGCAAATTATACGATTTAGTAAAAGTAAATATTAGAAGACATTTCTAAGGCCAAAACTAATTTCATATTAGAGTTATGGTACCAGTGTTTGCAGCAACATTGTTTTTCAATTTACAAGTTCGATATTTTATTTAATGGCCTTGAATATTCCAAAGTTTAACAGTTATAGTAAATATTTTCCATGAAAACTTTCCAATTTGATAAATTTGTATATAAAAGAAACTTATAGGATTGATATTTATACGTTTAGCATCACAATTTACGTTGCAAGTAAGTAAATCGTTATATAATATTATTTATCATCAGTATTATCTATATTTGCTATTTCAGTCGTGCCAAACCACACATAGCATGCGGACGTAAAGCCACAGAGCTCTGAGCGACTAGACAATCGATTAAAAAAAAAAAGCATTTACCACCAAACTTTCATCACTACATATACTTCAATTCAATTAGATATCAGGTATTCGATAAAACTTATTTTTATATATACAGTTAACCTTAAAATAACTTACTAGTATTGGTAAAATAAAGTGCACTAAAAAGTGTGCTATACAAATAAACATGCCTGATGTTAGTGGAGGAATCCCTACTCACGTATACACAGTTACAAACATAAAACAAAAAAGTGGAGGATTTAACACTACAACCAACACAACAACCAGTACATCAACAAGCGCCGACTTTATATACAATTCTCTTACAACAGCATGTCAAACAGATACCGTAGCTTTGACTGATTTGATGTAACAGAGCTACATCAAGTACGTCACCGCCTCATCTGGTATGATGAGTATGCTCAGTGGGCGCAATAACAGCGTATCCGTAGGATAAAGCATGTTTGTGCAATACACTGCCTCTTGGGTTTTCAACCCTCGAATTCCAGGACCTATGTTTTGCATTCAGGTCGCCGGCCCATATAGCAGGCGACTGAATACTAAGGAGCGCTTCAATGTCTCTCACATCAAGATGCAGTGAAGGTTTGTTGTAAACAGCGGCGAGCAGCGTGTCACGTCCCCCCCCCCCCAATTATGCTACTATGGCTGTTGCCTCGACTGTTGCCAGTGCGGGGCTTTGCACTTCTAAGTGTGGAATGCGTCTCTTAACTAAGATAGCAGTTCCACTTTTGGTGCCGGCTGCCTATCGTTACGACATGCAACAAAGTTAGGTAGTTTCAATTTGTCCTTAACTTTGAGATGCGTCTCACAGATAAGAACAATGTCCACTTTGTGACGTTCGACAGTTGCTCTTAACTCAGCAACCTGATCTTGAATGCCGTTTGTTTTCCAATAAAGAATATTTATTGGTTTGTTAGCCATTGCGAGTTAGGTTGGAAGGGAACGCGCGAATTGCTTCGATCAAGAGTCGCATGGATTGCACGGGATCGTCCGTGCAAGTCTCAAAGTGGCTCTCGTATGTCTTGGCCCAGGCTTGAATATTAATCCAGTCATCACTGGGGCTCTCTAGCAGCATATGGAAAAGTTTGTTTTCCGACTGCAAGATCGAAGCATCAGCATTTTCAACCTCCATATCAACAGTTTAAACTGTGTTAATAGCATGGTTGCTTGTAGCATCAGGTTTGATGGCAGATGGCGTTTTCGCAGCTGTTGCTACTACTGGTGCCGTTGCGCATGGTTTTGCACTCGTGGTAACTATGCAACGTCTTAAAGCGCGCGCTTTTCTGACGGTAACAGAGCCAGCCACGGCTGTGCCTGATGCTACTGATACTGTAGCCTTTAGCCTCGTTTCCTTCGGGTTTGTGCTTTTCGTTTTGGCCGTGACCTCAGCTACTGGGCGCTTGCTGTTTCCTGTAGTAGAAGCGTACTTGTTTGTTTTCCTGTTTAATTTTCCCTTGCGGTACTTGTAGTTCAATGTGCCGGCTTTTATTAGCAGCGCAGCTTTGGATAGCCTTGGAGGTAGCAGAGCCTTTTTTAGGTTCTTGCTGGGCCTTTAAAACCACAACGGCTGGTGTCTCAACTTTCGTCGAGTTTTGGATGCATCTTTCCCCGTTAGGTACTTGGTTGCAGTTCACAGGTGCCACTGATCCTTTAATTACCGTTGCAAAGCTGGTATCTGTCGATACAGCTTTTATGGTTTTAGGCTCAGCTTTAGAACCATTGGGCTTGTGGGATTAACTGACCTCACCACCGATTTCTAGGAAACGACTGTGGGTGCAGACTTACCATTGGCCATAGGTCTCTTTACCTGCAGCTTATTGAGGCTGGCGCAACCACGGTAGTTGGCCGGGTGAGCCTTGCCGCAGTTGCAGCATTTCGCTTTTGTGTCTTTCGGTAAGTCACACGATTTAGAATCGTGTTCATTGCCGCAAACGACACATCTCCGCTTAGACCGGCAGGCCGCAAAGTGATGTCCGAAGCACTAACAACGGAAGCACTGCGTTGGCCCGCTACGTCCTTTGAAGATCTCAACACTAATGCTGAGTCCTCGTATATCTTTAACTCTAAGAAATTCCTTTGCGTTATCTTCCTGATTTAGGTAACCCAGGAAAAGAGGAGCCGGACGACCTCTGGGCTGCAGTTGCGTGATGTGCTTGGGTTTAAATCCAAGCTACTGCACGTACTGAGTGATGAGCCCAGTGCTTGTTTTGAGCGGTAAACCGCGGATCACGTACTTGAGGTCCTTCTCCTCCTTTAAAAGGAAGGAGTGGAACTCCACGTGGCTGACCTCCAGAATCTGGATTGCATGGCGGTATCTATCGATATCGGCAAAGCGAAATCGTATGGATTTTCCTTTTTTCGATGCTTTAAAGACTTCGACCCCAACATGTTGAAGTAATCCTCGGTATAAACGAAGATTGGTGGAGTTTTACGATGGGAAACCGTAGTGAAGACATCGTGTTCATCTTCGGAGTCCTCATCTACTCGTTTACGTTTTGATGCATCTGTCTGAGGCAGATCCATCGCAACGCAAGCAATAATAATTCTTTTATTTCTTTGGCCTTGAAAAAGACCGTAGGTTTTTCAGCGGATGCCAGTTGAATGATGAGATGTATAACTGACCGAAGTAAAACTTCTCAGCGTTCTATCTATGCCTGTTCAGGTTTATAACTGACCCAAGTATTACCCTATCAGCGTTCTACCTGCGCGGAAACAATTCAATTTCCCTTGCCCTTAAAAGGACAGATTTACATTGCTGTGATCTATAGCTGACCCAAGATTAACTTCTCTGCGTTCTATCAAATGCCTCTCTGCGGGAGATTACTCTCGAGCGCTAATAGTGTTATCCTACCCGAGGTTGGGTTAACACTTGTGCGTTTTGATAAGAGATGTTGGCCCTTTTTATGTCAATCGGGGTATAGGTGAATACATGAGTAAAACAAAGATAAAAATACTATCCAAACCGATTTTTCGTTTTGACTAGATAACGGACTGAACATATCGGCAGAGACTAGTATTTTTAGTTAATGACCTGACCCTAACAATTCTTAAAAACAAAAATGCATCGGCCGGGCTCGAACATTTTGAAATTACTTTATTGTTTATATATATATATATATATATATATATATATATATATATATAAATATATATATATATATATATATATATATATATATATACTTTTAACAAAACAACTATAGCGGACAAAGTAAGATATGCAATAATAAAGTATAACAACAGCGTACACAGCACCACAAAATACACACCCTTCGAAATACTGAACGGTCATATTAACAATAAATCAATTTTTGATATAGACTTAGATCAAGTAATCACACAGAACTATGTCAAAACACATAAAATCAAGACAGAAAAATTATGCGCAGAAATAAATAAAATTATAGAAACGGTAAAACAAAAATATTCACATCAAGGCAAAGACAATAATATAGAAATACCAGAAATCGGCTATGAAAGAAATAGACAATTAATAATTAAAACAAAAACACCTAAGTTTATAAAAAGAAACTTTACAAAACAAAAATCAAACAAAATAATTCTCACAGACAAAATCAAAAAGACACACTTATCAAATATTAAGAGATCAAGAAAAATTGATTTCCCTGATGTTTCAGATCAATCCCGTTCATCGGAATCCTCATCATCCTGATACAAGGACATTACACAAAACAATGGTAACCTCATAACTTCTCTTGGTAACGCATATTTACAAGAAACTATATTACCATTTACTTATTACAACGATGTCGATAATTTAAAAATAAGTACAAGCAAAGTATACGAACAATATATTAATTTAATTCACAAATTTAGTTGTGTACGACTAGGAACTAACATTATTAACGAACTATGGAAAACAATCAATGCTCAATTTGATAACTTAGCTAGCCACAAACCAGAGCAAAATAGCAACAACAGAAAGAAACGAGGTTTAGTAAACGGGCTGGGAAAAATAATAAAATTCATTTCCGGTAACTTAGATTAAGACGACGAAGAACGATACGATAAAATCCTAAAACACTTACAATCTAATCAAGATAAAGTTGAAAAAAAATCAATATAATGACTACGATCTAGTAATAGAATTAGTTAAGAAATTTAATGACACCGTAGATCAAATGTATTGTATTAAAGAAAATAAAAATCTCCTTAATTATGAAAACATAAAAACGGCGTTAATAGAAATATACTTAACATTGAAAATATCACATGAACACTTGAATGATCTCGACACCTCCATCAGTTTTTGCAAACTAGAAACATACTTCCCTAAAATGATGCCTACCCATATCCTGAAACGATAATTAAAAGACATGAATCAAGAAGAATTAAATTTAATCAGCCTAAAAAAATTAATCAAAATCAAATGTGCTTTGGATGAAAATTATAAAATCATTTAATTTATTGAAATTCCCAAGTTTTATAACAAAAAATACGAATTAAATTGACCTCAGTACCAACAAAATTAAATAACAAATATTATATAACCCTTGTAAACGAATATGTCTTGATTGGAAACAATGAGGTAAAAACCATCGACAACCCTTGTGCAAAAATAAACAAACTATACTATTGCAATCAACAAACAATGCTACCCAGTAAATGTGCTATTAGTTTATTAGATAACAAAAATGAACAGTGCGCATATTACGAAGTAGAACTACAAAACAACGTCGAATATCTAAGTGATGGTGATAGTTACATATGAATGTTAAAAATAAAAATATTATAAACTTGGTATGTAAGGATGGTACAATTATAAATAATCTCCAGGGAATTTATTTAGTTAAGAATAATAATAATTGAAATTTAGCTATTAATAACGTAATTTACAACCAAAAATCAAGAGAACATGGGGTAATTACTATTTCTAAAAACCCAGTAACCAACATTACGTATTACAATAATACAAAATTAAATATAAAAACATTTGGAAAAAATTAAAAACCCTAACTTGCATTTCGAAAAAATAGATCATGAAGTAGAATTAGATATTCATGCTAATCACGGTTTAACAATCATAACAACAGTGGTTGTAATAATTTTAATAATAATTTTAATCATAAAAAATAAAATCAAAAATAAATTGGTAACTAAGAATATCAAAACTAACGAAAACACACCAGTTCAATTAGGTATGTTTCCCGCTAAGGATGGGGAAGTTATATAAAATATAGCCTCTTGTATTATATAACGGACTCTGTATAATCCAACAATAGTTAAATATAATTAAAGTCATTTCTGATGATTATGCTAAAAACATATTCTTGTAAACAAGTGTCAAATAAATATCACAAAGTTTATAAAAGCTAATGTTAAGGAAATATCAGATGTCATTTATCTTGTAGACACATGTTAGATTAATAAAAGAGTTTTGACGGACTCAGTGAAACAAAATCAGTTTATTTTTCAAAGACGTTAACTTAAAACATTTATATATATGTATATATATATATATATATATATATATATATATATATATATATATATATATATATATATAAAGCTAACAATCAAACATTTAATTTATTTCTTATAATCTTCACATTCGACAAATTTACATACTTCAACATTGCAGAATGCGCAGCGAACATTATCCTCATAATTACTATAATAATATCCAGCTTTTGCCAAATCCTCTGGTTTAATGAATGCATTCGTCCATTTATGGTACGTTGACAGTCGATTAGGCTCTACTTTGAAATTGCTAACAACTAATGTTTCGCATTTCAGAGATACTATTTATACATTTATAACAGGTAGATAAACATAGACTTGATTATCACGTGATACGGTATATACCATCGATTATTTCATAAAATGGCTAAAACAGTGATCAGCAACGCCACTTATCTACGAGCATTGCATAAGCTTAAACCGTCGCATAGGGTATCCTTATTAAAAAGTGCAGCTAAGAAAGAGATACATTGCTTATGTAAAATAGTGTATAATATTCTACACGGCCAAGTTTCTATAAACAAAAATCAACGATCGCGTTTATTACGTCATAAGCATACTTTACGTAAGCTCGTGCAAAGAGAGAGGGGTTGGGACGGTAGAAATTTTTTTTAATACAATCTGGTGGGGTGTTTTTGCCTCTTTTAGTAGCTCCTCTCATCACAGGAGCACTTAGCAGTTTATATGAAAATTTAAAAGTTATAATGGAACATGCAAAGAAAATGGTTCTTATTTCATCCAAAACTCTGCAAAGGCTTCGGCAAAATAACAATAATGATAATGACATAGCTACTGGAGATATGAAACGAATACTGTATTCTAAAAAACCATCTGATCATGAGAAATGGGCATTATATCAGGCGACGTTGCAGAGATACCTACATTTCAAAGATTTGCAGCGTCAACCGGTACAAATTTCAATTACCGACGAGAAGAGTGTGGCTAAATCCGTGATTGAAAAAGTAAAAGAAGAAGAAAAACCCCAACGAGAACCATATGGTGCAAAAAATATTTTAAGCATGTTACCGAAAAAATACCATATTTATCATCAAACAGTATAATTCAACGTCTGATAGCCGATGGTACGGGTGTTTCATGGAATGAGTATGGATTAGTTCAAATAGATGGCAAAGTTATTCCTGATTCAAATATCACCTGTTTAGTGGGCGACGCTATACGATCACGACAAAATATTAATCCTACAGGATGTGCAGAGTTTGCTTATCTGTTAAAAAAGTTAATATTCCTGAAGAGTTAGTGGGTTATTAACGGAGAAGAAATATCATGTACAGGACTCCTAGGGTAAACCATACGAGTGATTCTGAATCCTCTACGCAACCAGATGGTAACCCCTTCATAGCCGGTATAAGTTGGAAAAGACTAAAATTCTGAATCATGAATAAACAACTAGCCCGTATCTATTACGTCCCGTCGAATCCATCTGGATATACAGAATCTCATTAATGCCGTAAAAGGAAAATATAGTGCTAAAAGTGTAAAGAAATGGTTAGCGTCACAAGATACTTATACTTTGCATAAACCTTTAAGAAAAAGATTTTTACGAAATAGATATAAAGTCAATAATATTCATGATTTGTATCAGGCATATTTGAATGATATGAGAAGTCTTAGTAAATATAATGATGGAATTAAACATATTTTAACCGCCATAGATGTCTTTAGTCATTTTGCCTCGACAAGAGCAACACCTGATAAAAAAGCATTTGCAAAAATATTCAGTGAAAGTAAAGGTAAACCAGGAAACATACAGACTGATAAGGAGTCAGAGTTTACTGCCGGTTCTGTAAGAAAGTTTTTAAAAGAAAATGATGTAAAATATTACGTTACCCAGAACCCCAATGTAAAAGCTTGGCCTGTTGAAAGGTTAAATCGAACTTTAAAAATAAAGTTGTACCGTTATTTCACACGTAATAACACATACCGATATGTTGACATATTAGCACAGCTTACTACCGTTTATAACGGTACAAAACATTCGGCCATTAAAATGCCGCCCCGAGATGTTAATGACGGTAATGTGTTAGAAGTATGGAGAACTCAGATTGGAAAAGATACGTCCAACAAAACTATAAAATTAAAATTTAAACCTGGTCATTTTGTGCGTATTTCTAAAGCAAAACACACGTTTGCAAAGAGATATGAAAATAATTGTCTGATGAAATTTTTAAAATAACTCATGCACTAAAACGAACACCATCGCCCGTGTATAGAATAGCTGCTTTAAATAACGAGCTTATCGAGGGTACCTTCTTTGAAACGGAACTGCAGCGTGTTGATTTAAAAGAAGATGCAGTATATAAAATAGATAAAATAATAGGGACGCGCGGTACAGGTGTCAGAAATTTGGCACTAGTTAAATGGAAAGGTTGTAGTGATACATTCAACTCGTGGATACTAGCATCAGAATTAAAGAAAATATTAACAATTTTTATTAACTTTAACGGATGATGCTGTTGCCACTCGGTGAAACATATTGAAAAAATAAAATAAAAACACTCGGTGTAAGTTTCACAAAAATATTTATTAGAGACGACTAGTTTCGGTTGCTATAACATCTTCCGGTCTGGAGATGGTATAGCAACCGAAACTAGTCGTCTCTAATAAATATTTTTGTGAAACTTACACCGAGTGTTTTTATTTTATTTTAACAATTTTTATTTAACACTGCTTAGCAATAGTTCTATGGACTATTTTCCAGGAAATACAACGACAAGTTTTTACACATTGTTACAAAGAAATATCCGATTGAGTGGAGAGTGGGAGGTCGCCGTCTCAGAAGTTCAATACCCGTTGACTTTTGACACCGTTAACAAAAACTCGAACCATATATATGTATCAAGACTTGAAGAATTAGACAAGTATGACGAATATGCTAATACACAGACGGACAGCAGTGTTAAGGCGCGGGTCGATATGGTGCTACGTTCCCCGATGGAACGATCCCGGACAAGACCGGTTGAACCGCGGCTTGCTACAGTGGAGACGGGGGGGTCTCGGATAAACTATTATTATGGGCGCCAGCCGACCTATTGCCAACGCGATTCAATTTTTAAGTTGGTTGGTCGACAAACCTAATTAGGGATTAAGGACCAATAGCATAGGCTCCCAGTTGAGTAAGCAGTAGTTTGATGCCAGTATAAAAATAATATAATCTTCAGTTAGAAACAGAAACAATTTAATTACGATAATGCGAACACAAGATAAGGAACCTGAAAAAGTTACCCGCGTAGTGGGCAGTTTCCGCTGACAGGGAACAGGGCCTCTGCCGGACCGTTTCAAAATAATATCCGCGAAGCGAAGCGCTAAACCGCGACACGACGTACCCGATTGGTCGACCAGTAGAGACGAGGTGCGCGCGCATAAGATACAAGAGCGATAAAAGTCCGGAGCAGGATGTCCTGCGACCGCTCGGCGTTGAGCTATACCCGTATCGCGACTAAGTTAGCGTGTAGCTTGATCAGATTGCACAGTAAATTACAACAACTTAATAATGGTAATATCAACCAATACGTGGTCGACGGACCTAGTACCAACCCTAATAATATAATAATAACAATGACAGCTGTGCCGGTAACAATAATCATAAGAAGAAACAAAATAAAACAATAATACAAAATAAGATTTCAGAGGTTGCTTATCTGGAAGTGGAGGGAGCGCGATGCGCAGACCCTCAGCTGGCGTGTCTTGTCTGCTGCGCTGCTCGGTTTGATTCGGCGCAAGACTTCGTTCCTTCGTCTCGACTCGGGAAACGTCGGGCGGTAGAGTGGGGACAGCGTACACTTCCAAGCGACACTTCGCTGCGTACGGACGGGGACCGACCCAAAATGCGACGAACCGGAGAAACTCCAGCCGAGCGCCAACCAACGTGGATTCCACGTGCAGATGAGCCCCAGATGCCAACCGTCCGGTTAAGCGACAGAGCAGAACCGACTTATAGGTTTCCAGCTAACATAAACGTTAAACTGGGGGGTGAAAGCCTGAAAATAGAATTGCCCAGTTTAGAACCGACCTTGACCTCAAGTCGTGCATGGCGGCGACGTGTCACAGACTGATGACCACGCTCGACACGAAATTTTAGAACCATGACTATGGGTGTAGTAGTGATGAAAATTCGATTACCTTCGATGTTGGGCGGCTTTTCGAGGTTTGACGAGACGATCTCCAATTAAATCCGGGCTGAGCCCGCGGAATACAAATCCCACTATCGCGAATCTCTCACAGAATCCGAACGTACAGTTCGCTGGATTTTCACAATTTCCACCAAGAGACACTATATCCACGCCGAAATTCGCGACTACAGAGAACGTCTGCTTGTTCTGAGAAAAAGGTTTTTCTGTCCTGTTTTTAGAATCAAACCCGGAATCGCACGTTCGTTGCAAGATTTTGCAGCTTTGATTTTGTGCGGAAACTCGAATTTCAATCGCAATACACACATGTTACACTGGTTACTGACCAATTGGGGTAGTAAACCGAATTGAAAATGTAACAATGGAAGTTAAAGAGGCTGGTAAAATGCTACAGCGGGGTTATGTAACGATTTTCGATATCATGAATGAACTTAATGACAGTGATATTTTTCAGAGAAATAAAATAACATTTTCACATACTGCAAACCTGAAGCGAGTTCAAGCGTTCTATGATCCCAATACAATAAGTTCTGTCAAACTTTCGTCGCGATTAATGCAGCAGCTAGGATACGATCCAAATGAAGACATAATCAATAAACCTATTGCACAAAATAAATTTAATGTTTTAATTGGAATACCGTCTCAACTGTTCATTTATTGTGATCTGATTGAGCCACAGATTCTCGGTGATGTTGCGGCACCCTTAACAAGAATCGTAAGCATAGATATGAACGACTATGTATATGGAGCAGATAAATCGGTTATATTTACTAAACCACACCATGTTCCTATCTTGAGAACCGCATTTGATCGCGTAGTTATTGATATAAGAACACACACTGGAGATCCTGTATCATTTCAAACGGGTACATTGTGTGTGATACATCATTTTAGACAGTGCAGGTTAAACAATTAAAATGCATTCCTGTCCGTATCGAACTTATTATAACCATCAAGCAGGATCCGGATTGGGTACAATCGTTTATAGAGGAGCATCATTTCAATGAGGTCACGGTTTAGGAAGCTTTTTAAGTGGACTATTTAGACGTATCATACCTTTGATCTGAAAAGGCGTAGGAGCCGTAGGTAGAGAAGCAGTGAGTACAGGGGGTTCTGCATGAGCAACGACCAATCAAAGAAGCCCTGAAAAATCGTCTATCTCAAGCAAAAAACAATTTAAAACGCAAAGCAGAGAGTAAAATTGACACGCTGTTGACGGGGTCTGGATATAAAGAGAAGCAGTTATCCGTGAAACGTAATCATTTGCGACCATCTAACAGACGTGTAAATAACAAATCTAAAACTACTCGCGATATATTTAATTAAAATGGCGTTTTTGCACTCTCAGTCGTGTGAATCTGTTAAATCAGAATTAGACATTTTCGCATTGCCTCCGACTCAAACTATTATTGAAAATGGACAATGGCTTATTTATAAACCGATATCATCTCTAACAGACGACTGCGCAAGAAAGTATTCCTTTAACACTTGTTCATTCTAATAGAATACCCGTTCCCTGGTGGAACGATGAGTGCAAGATTGCTATCCGAGAAAAACGACCTATTTTTCGCCATTTCTGGCGATATCCAACCACCGAGAACATGATCCACTACTTCCAAGCCAAGGCAAAAGCTAGAAGAATTGTTCGGAAGAGTAAGAAAGCGTCATGGCAGAAATATATTTCTTCCATTACAACCTCCACTCCAGTTTCTAAAGTATGGGAGAAGGTCAGAAAAATATCTGGCCGCTCAAAATCTAGCACTGTTTCTGGCCTAAAAATCAATGGCAATGTCATTACCTGTCGGTTTGATGTTGCTAATATTATAACTGAGTTCCTCGCTCGAAAATCAATCTTGGAACATCAATGTCTCAATTTTGTGTCTCCGGGCGATGAAATCTACAATCTCACTTTCAGCGTGGATGAACTAGAAAGTGCGATTTCAGATTCTGACGACAGCGCTCCTGGACCTGATTCTATTCACTACCAGAGACTTCGCCATTTGAATCCTGCTGGAAAAATATTTCTTTTACAAATGTATAATCGCATTTGGTTTTCCGGTATCTGCCTAACACCATGGCGTGATGCGATTATTGTACCAATCCCAAAGCCTGGAAAAGACAAAAAACTGCCATCTAGCTATCGCCCAGTCTCGCTTACCAGTTGTGTCTGCAAGCTCATGCAACGCATTGTTATTATGCGCAATTTACATGCCTGGGGCTTGAGAGGTAATCTTCCCATATTTCTTGAAAGCTTTCTTTCCTTAAGGAAGTTTCATGTTCGTGTGGGATATGATCTCTCCAACATTTTTACTCAAGAAAACGGGGTACCGCAAGGGTCTATTCTGAGTGTCACGTTGTTTGCTGTGGCCATCAACGGTGTTGCTTAGTTTATTCGTTCACCTGTCCTGGGATCCCGGTACGTGGACGACTTGGTGAATTTCTGCAGTTCTCGCAATATGGCTTCCATAGAGCGTCAGCTAAAGTTAACAATCAATCGTCTTCATACCTCGGCTACTGAGCAAGGTTTCGTATTTTCTGCAGCCAAGACAGAGTGCATTCACTTCTGTCAACGCCGTCACCTTCACTTAGATCCTGTTCTCTCTCTCAACGGTACAGATCTTCCATTTGTGAAAACTGTCCGTTTTCTTGGTCTTCTATTTGACAAGAAGCTTAACTGGCGTGCCCATCTTGTGGCTTTGAAGGCAAAATGTCGGCTTTCTCTAAATTTGTTGCGAGTTCTTTCTTCCAAATCGTGGGGTGCCGATAGAATTTCTATGCTGCGCCTGTATCGGGCTTTGATACGCTCCAAGCTGGACTACGGCTGTATCGCTCACGCGTCTGCCAGGCCATCCGTTATCAAAATCATTCATACTATACACCATACTGGTATTCGTCTTTCTACTGGTGCTTTTCGTACCAGTCCAATACCAAGTGTACTGTGCGAAGCTGGCGAGCCTTCTCTGTATGATCATCGCAGGCTTTTGACCATGAACTACACGGCAGCCATGAAGTCGAAACCATATCACATGGTTTTGGACACTGTCTTTGGTCAACAGTTTGCGGAGATTTATGACAGAAGGGCTCGTTCGGTGGGTTCCTTTTATATCAGATCTCGCAATACTTTTGGAGAAGTTAATTTTGAACTTCCTTCAACCCCAGACACTTCTTTCAGCCCCTTTCCTCCTTGGACATTCTCCCGTCCGAATACCATCTATGCGCTTTCAGAGCTAGATCGATCCTCTACTCCACCCATTCTGTTCCAACGGGACTTTGCTCGAATGATTGTCAACTATCGGCAATGGATTCGCATTTACACCGACGGTTTGAAGAGCAACGACAGGGTTGCAAGTGCTTTTATATCGGCAAGAGGTGCATGTGAGTTTCCTCTTCACAAACTCTCGTCCGTATACACGGCAGAGTTGTATGCACTTCTCTATATTTGCAGACTCGCACGTAATTCTTTTGTTATTGTGTCAGACTCAATGAGCGCTTTAAAAGCGATTTATTCTTTGTACCCCAAACATCCTCTCTTGCAACAGATACAAGCAACCTTGAAGAAACTATCGTCAAAAGGGTCTATCGTGCGCTTTATTTGGGTACCGAGTCATGTTGGTATTCGCGGGAATGAAGCAGCTGATGCAGCAGCTAAGCGAGCTTTGTCCAAGGCCACAATTGATTGTGATCGGGTGCTTGCTGATGACCTCAAAGGTTAGTTTAAGCATCTGATCATGAATCAGTGGCAGGAAAGGTGGACTCATATAGTTTCCAACAAGCTTAAAAATGTTAAGCACAACGTAAGGCCATGGGATTCTTCTCATAGGGCATCCCGAAAGGAGGAGGTCGCTGTGGCGAGACTCCGAATAGGGCACACCTGGTGGACGCATGGTCATCTTCTGCGCCGTGAGGAGGCTCCGATGTGCGAAACGTGTGACACTGCTTTGACAGTGGCGCACGTTTTGTTGGAGTGCTCCCAGTTTAGCGAGCAGCGAAACAGGGCGGGTCTGTCACTTGACCTGTCGGTGGCCCTTGGTGATCATTCGACACTCATTGATAAAGTCGTCCTGTTCCTCAGGAATATAGGCCTATTTGCCTTTATTTAAAAGTGCTAGCTTTGTCATTAATTTTATTTATACACGTATTTTTTTTAGCACTCAATAATATTTTACAATATCATTTATTTTTACAATTTTAGACCTGTACATTTTATTTATTTATATATAAATTTATTAATATTTTACATTTAATAGATATTAAGTTTACAATTTTATTTTTACACAACATATATTTAAAATGTTAGTTTCTTTCATAATATAGTTTATGGCGTGAATAGGCCAAGAGGCTGATACGCCTTTAAATTTTAATTCTACTTACCTATCAATAGTTTGTTCAATATCTGTACATACATAAATAGTTAACAAATATGACAATAATATCATACACTTCTGGATATTATTCAATTGAAATAACAATAATAAATTTATAATTATATTTTCAAAAATAAAATATTGTACTTACTTTTTTTTTTGATAATATGTTTGTAGTAACTTTAATTGTTATGACTCTATTAGTGATGATGCAGCTTGCTTATAGACCTTAATCCCATGAAATCGACTATTATATTCCGTTAATCCTCTCTGACTTTCTAATAAGAAGTATATTTAATATACAGTCCTGTACGTATACATTATACACGTCATATTTTAGGAATTTATTTAATTGTATAAATTCTATTTGCTACGTCAGAAATTTTGTTTGAGTTTCATGGGCTTCAGAAATTTAATCTTTTAATCTTTCTTACTATGTACCAAGTATATACAGGGAATGAACTACCCATTACCATTTATAAGCCGTAGGACCCTTCAAGACTGTTACACACTAGAAAATGTACAAGAATAAAATTGCATTTGAGTTAGATAATTAATATTTCCAATGAATGTTTTTAGATATGTAAACACTTTCTTTTAATTTGTCGATAAACAACGATAATTTAAGGGTATACAGTTAATATACTGCTTTCTATTTACACTCATACAGAAAGAATGCGAGGGAAATTTTTCAAATTTATGACGTCAAATTTTTAGAATTTTTTTCTAATTGTTTTTTGATCTTATCAAACTAATAGCTGGCGGCAATGTCTCAAGGTCAGCCTAATTACTGTAATCCAAACCGCCCTAATTACTACTCTGATGATGAATATGCCTTGCAATCAGAATCTAAGTTAATCGAACCTGTTCCAACTAATTTTACATCCTTAGGTTCTTTTAAGGATTTACAACTACTAGTTAATGTTTCTGCTTTTTCTAGAATATATATCTTGGTATTGGATTTTAGCAATTGATTCCATATATTATTTTGTAATTTAACAATTCTTACATCGCAATTGGCTGGCAAATTTGTTGGTATGAGAAACAATTTGACTTCACATATTTCACCAATGTGAGTTACATGTAGAGGTTGAGTTTGTTTACACACATAGTTTTCGCGGTTTATATTTTTAATATGTTCTTTTGAAATATCTTGCACTACAATATAATGCTGTTTATTGTCGTACATTGCATAATATTCAGCTGAGGTTTGAATAAATAGATAATTATTATCGACTTGCCTAATTGGTAAAGGAATTAAATGATATAAGTTAAAAATTTTAGATTGTACTAACGGAATTTCAATAATATAAATAAGTTTCGTTCCAACATATAGTACGTTGAGATTGATCAAATTCAATAGTAAGTGTGCGTTTTCAAAGTTCATAGGAAGTGGAAAATCTAAGTCATTTGGGACATAGTGCGAAATGTCTTGTAATTCTGTAATAAATTGTTTCGGAGTTATTATTGAAGGGTGAATTATTCCGTTTTTAGCAAATAATACTGCTTCAATTAGTTTTGCATTTTCAGTTTGATATTCTGTGATTAAAAAGGTAAGTAATGCAAAGAGTTCGACTACATCTTGTTTCATTTCTAAATAAGCTGTATCTCTAATAACAATGTTTAAATATTTTTCTAAATTTACTGTATTATTGTTTAAAATATTTTCGTTTCTATTTAAATTAACAATGGTTGAATTGAAATTCTTGATTGTCGTTTGAACATTGTGAGATTGATCTTTAAGCATTTTAATTAGGTCTTTCTCGCCTTGCGATAATTTTGAAATTTGATCATTATAATAATGTGCGTCATCGTTATCTAATGCACGAAATAAAATTTTTGCGCCTGTGCCTATAAAATCGAAACATCCACGTTTAACGCGGTTTTGGTATTTTGGGATTTCGTGTCCTGAATATTGGGAAAGTACTTCACGTTGAGTTCGAATCTGAGACAATGCTTGTTGGCCTGATGAGCAAATAGTACGGTTTACATTTTGTTTAAAATTTCTCTGGTTACAAATCGTTTCAGTTCTGTCATAAAATTTATTAAGTTGATTTAGTTTTAAGTTCTGAATTGCTAAATCTAGGTAAGTAATCAAGTTCCATTGGTCGTTATATATCCGTAAATTACAAATTTTTTCGAAATGAATACCTGGAGTGTATTCATAGTTCGTGATACTGTAATGAAGGTTGAAATATATTATTTCGAAACATAGTAAGATTAGGAATCTGAAACAAATGATGCGCCATCGGTAAGTTAAGTATTTAAAATATTTGACTTTAAGTAATGGTTAATAAATTTTAATTTAAGTAACAGACTTCAATCGATTAGCATGAACTTTAGTATTTTTCCGATTGATTTTAATTGTGAAGCTAACTGGAGAATCCTGACTAATTATTTATTACGGTCCTGTGTAATGAGGAGTTAATTTTCTACTTCGATGTAGTAAAGTTTTTTCATTTAAGGCGCGATACTGGCAATCCCTGGTTGACAACGTTGTTACAAGTGTAAAGGGCGAGGAAGCAAAGAGGCAGTCCCAAACGCTACTCTCCGCTACCCCACTTCAACCACAAACAGTATTGTAGATACGCCACATATCCCCTTCCAAATTATAACTAGTACATCACTAACAATATAGTGTTGTGCTTCAATATTCTCATATTAGACGGCAACATAAATTTTTTTTGAGTTTCTGTATTCGGGATTCCTAATATTCAGGCCACGAGTATGTCGCGGGCCTTGAAGTTTAAAAGGTGTTATCAATTTGAGTTGATTCAAATTCTATTTTATTTGTACTTTATAAATATTACTTTTCACAAAAATAAAATTAAATATTGTAAATTACCCATTTAACTTTCTTATAGAGTAAGAGTTTCCCAAGTGTGCTACTGATTTACACAAGGTCTTCGGATTTTGTTCAAAATTTATATTTAGGTAGATCTTTTGTATAAAAATTAGGTTCTGAAAATATTTTGGAAAAAAAATATTTAATTTTTGAGTTATAAGCTATTGAATATTTTTGAGTTAATCAATTAAATAATTAATATCTCGGATATTAGTTGATAGAAATTTATGAAATTTTGATAAAAGGTAGCTAATTAATAGACCTATCTAAATTTATTTAAAAAAATTAATTTACGATTAATTTATATATGAAAAATTAAGTTTTTAATAAACAAATTAATTTTTCTTCATGTTCTCCATGTGATACATGAATTTTAATTTATCCGCAAGATTGTAAAAGTCTTCTTCTTCAAAATGGAAAAATAAAATTTACGGGGCCGGAATTAGTAACCGAGTTATAGTAACTCTCGCGAGTCACTAACGTCTAGGGCGCAATGAAACTACCGCGCGCGCTGTATATGTTATTCAAGTGTTTGAGGTTCAAAGGATTGTGATATAAGCAAATATGATATGTTTATTGAAATCAACAAATAAATTAATAATTGCAATTTAATAATTAGGTGCTTTATACAATTATTTGTTATAATTAAGACTGTTTTTTTATAGTTTTGTATATACCATTATGGCAGGCAGAAAACATTATGCATGCCATTTCATTGTCATTGAACAGAATGAACGAGTGGTATTGCCGCGTATCATTAATAGTTATTGTGGTTTCGTAACGTTTCTTTAATGATGAAATGTGTTCTTCCTGATTACAGAAATCGAAACAAATTTTGTGGAAAAATGCTTTCGCCCAGTCATATAGTAGTTGCGGTGTTGTGATGTGGTTCTCATTCACACGTTGCCAACTTGCTCTATATGCTTGCCGTGTAACCGTGCCCCCAATGCCATCGCAAGCACCTTTCCCGTGCGAGGTAGCAAAAAAATGCCTCTCCGCCATAACATTGAAGTCGCTTTTATGATTCAATAAATTAATAAAATTATACTTATTTTTATATTGCGACGCTGCGCCGTCAGAAAAATATATGATTTTTTTAACCTCTTCCTGTCCAAAATGTCCTATTAGATAAGCGATAAGCTTAGAATTAAATAAATGGACTGCTGATGCATCGTTAATAAATGTATAAAAAATTAATTATTTTATTAAAAACTTAATTTTTCATATATAAATTAAACGTAAATTAATTTTTTTTAAATATATTTAGATAGGTCTATCTATTAGCTACATTTTACTGAAATATCATAAATTTCTATCAAGTACTATCTGAGATATTATTTATTTAATTGATTAACTCAAAAATATTCAATAGCTTATAACTCAATTTTTTTTTCCCAAAATATTTTCAGAACCTAATTTTTATTCATTAGATCTACTTAAATATGAATTTTGAACAAATTCCGAAAACCTTGTGTAAATCAGTAGCACACTTTGGAAACTCTTACTCTATACGAAATATAAGTAAGTATTGTAATCATAAAAGATTTTGTCGAAATTATTTCGATCTCGAGATTATAACGGAAATATATCTTGTGACCTTCCCTGAATCGAGTCTGACTATTTTTGAGATGACGTCTATCTGTGTTTGTGTATTCAAAGCGGAAGTGCATGTTTACTCTAGCCATTTTTGCATTTTCTACTATAACTCAAAAACGGTAGTACTTACTGTAAGATTAGTCAGATTGAAAATAAAAGCTTTTAATGTTTCGCAAAAATATTTATCAGAAAATGTACTGGTTACAAAAGAATAAGCTTTTTCAATATTCTGCTATAATTAAGAAACGGTAGTACTTACAGCAAAATTTGTCAGAATAAAAATAAAAGATATTAATATTTTGCATAACTTTTACTTGAAAATATTTTTCAGAAAATTTACTGGTTTCAAAATGAGAGTTATTTTCATTATTCAGCTTTAACTAAAATCCGGTAGTACAAAAACGGTAGTACTTACAGTAATACTAGTAAAAATGAAAATAACAGATATTAATATTTAGCAAAACTTTTATTTAAAAATATATTTCAGAAAAGATACTGGTTACAAAAATAATAATTTTCAATATTCCATTTAATACTTCTCACGCCTACTGCATTGACTTCACCCTGTATATTTACGGGTATGCGGATAGTTTGCCGCTGAACCTCATACGTATAAGAAATAAAAATTATAAGTTCAGTAACAGGCACCTTAGCTTTTTTTCTTAGAATATGCATATCTACTCGTAGATAAACGGGGATTTCATTTGGTATTTTTTTCACCTTTTCCCATAATTTATATATGCGCTGGTATGACAAACAAAGCAATAACACAAATTACACGTTATTTGGAAAAATTTCTTTATTCAATATTCTAACAAAAATCAATTGTAGTTTGCCCATGAATACTGAATAGGAAATAAAACATTCGCATATTTCGATCAGATTTGTTTTAATATTCATACAATGTAACAAATATAGTTTTGTGTAATTACATTTATATTAAATATATTTTTCCCGCCAAAACGGTAACAATGATTATCACTTTTTCCATTTCGACAAAGGATATATAATCGTATTATTGGAATAAAATTATTTAGACCGAATAGATAATTTTAGAGTGTTAAATAAAACATTATTCGAATTTGAAATAAAATAGTGAAGATCGCTTCGATACTTTAAGATATATAAAAAAGTATTCCAATCTATAAAATAGAATTGTAAAAACGAAAAATAATTTCTGCCGTGTATCACCAAAGAACCAAAGATTTTCTAATAATAGTATGTATATTTCGATTGCAAGAAGACGAAAGGGGGGCCTTGTGCCATCGCAAAGCGATAATATTATTATTTCGAACAAATTGCTATAGTAGAGACATCTATCCATCATAATTCTTATTAAAAACACCTGCTCGTATATTCGAAATAAAACAATAATTAGGAACGGTAATGCATTTTTTTTAAACGTATGCAAGGTTTAGTTGTTAAACTAAACTGCTCCGTGAAGTTTTGCGTAAAAATGTTACTTATGTAGGCGTAACAATGCCGTAAAAAAAGTGTCAATTTGTGAATATTTGGTATTTATTTAAATTAGTATAATATAACGTACATTAGATTTAAGCAAAGACCCGTGTAGAGACATCCTTTGTGAACATAATCATATTTTTTCAAGTATGATAAAGTAATGCGTATTAGCTTCAAAAGGAATATGCCAACCACCGTTTTTCCTACTTTTATCACTACAAGTATCGTGCCTTAATAAATATACTTGATCACCTACTTTGAATGAGGGTGGTTTAGTATTTTTGTCATATAATTCTTTACTATGATGTTTTGATTTAAGAACGTTCTTTCTGGCGATTTTGCTTGACATTTGAATTTTTAATTTTAAGTTATTTAAATAGTCATCATAAGTATAATGAAATTCTGGTTCTTGTTTGAGGGATGTCGGAATTTCTGCGATTTTACCGAATATTAATTCGTGGGGAGTAAAGCTTGTTACAGAGTGAAGAGTTGTATTATAGGATAACATTGCAAAAGGTATCTATTTGTCCCAATCAGTTTGTGATTCGGAGACAAAGTGTTTTAAGTAATCTGCAAGTGTTTGATGCGATCTTTCAAGTGCGCCGTTACTTTGAGGTCTAAATGCAGTGGTTTGAACTTTCTTTATTTTGAATAATTTGGCTATATCTTGCATAAGTGTTCCAAAAAAATTTTTGCCTTGATCAGTAAGAATTTGTTTTGGTATTCCGTAATTACAAATGAATTTTGATGTTTATTCGTTAGCAATCGTTTCTGATTCTTGGTTAGGTATTGGATATGCTTGGGAGAATTTGGATAGGTCGTCTTGTAACGTAAGTATATATTTGTTGCCTGACTCGGTAATTGGTAATGGACCAACAATATATAAAGCTATTTTGTGGAAAGGGTTTTCTGAAGTAGTTGTAATTTCCATTGGCAATTTAGTTTTGACTCTAACTAATTTACTCTTTTGACATTCTGTGCAGCTTTTTATAAAAGATTTTACGCCTTTCTTTAAAATTTTCCAATAATATTTTGTCTTTATTTTTCGATAAGTATGTGTAATTTTTTGATGTCCACCAATTGGGGTGACATGATTTTCTGCAATAATATTCTTAATATCTTCTAAGTTCGGATTAATTATTTTGTCGTGACAAATTGTTACTTCAATATCTGTATTTAGGAAAATAAATCTTATCATTAGTCGTATTTTTTCCCACTTGATGTTTTACTGGTAAACAACGACATGTGGGGGTATGTATGCGGCGAATATCCAAAACCCGAACCAATCTAATCAGGTACCACCGCGAAGGAAGCAGCCGCACGACAAGCTATCGCCGATTGGACCGGTCAAGACATAAAAGCCACGTCACATCTGATTTTGTCAATCAGTCCTTCCGAGCTGAAACCGATTCGCGATTGCCTGACAAACTCGAGTCAATCTACGTCTCTAAAGGCCCTGCACGGATGGCATCACTATTGAAGCAACTTTCTCAACAAAAAATTTCAGAGGACGATGACATACGTGAACACCTGAATTCTTACTTTGATGCCGTCGACAAGTTACACGCGATGGACATAGAAATAAACGGGCACCTTCTCACAATAATGCTTTTGTACAGTCTGCCCGATTCATTTGAAAACTTCAGGTGCGCCATCGAAACTCGCGACGTTCTCCCGACTCCCGAATCTGAACATGAGGCGCGAAAGCAGAAATCCAGGAGCCAGACCGGGGCACTTTTCTCGAAGAGCTACAACCCCAGCCAAAATACACACCGATCGCCGGACACTGATTACGAGGAAAAACTTGAGAACCGGACGAAACTAAAGCGCAGCTTCTGCAAACTCAAGGGACACTCCGTCCACGAATGCAGAAAGAAGAAACGAGTCGAAGCAGAGAAAGGTCAACTTACCGAAGAAGGTTTTCTCGTCATCGCACACCATTCCGAGCCGAGATCCGCGTTCTGCACCGCAACAACCACGACCAACTGGTGCTTTGACAGTGGTGCGACGTCCCACCTATGCCACGACCGATCGCTGTTCATTGAGACATCAGCAATGAAGAGCGGACTACAACTATCCAGCAACACCTCGACGCTCATCGAAGGCATCGGAAAACTTCGAGTCTCGGCTAACGTAGGTAATGTCGAAAATTCGATCGTCATACACGACGCCCTACTTGTTCCAGATTTGCGCACCAATTTGCTAACTGTAGCAAAACTAGTCGACAAGGGCCACACAGTAACTTTCTCAAATCAAGGAGCCATTGTCCGGAACCGGCAGGGCGAAATCGGACTGCAAGCGGACCGAGTCGGCGACCTGTTCTATCTACGACAAGAAGAACAACATGCACAGCTCGCAAATGGCCGTCCTTCTTCCGTAGAGATATGGAATCAGCGCCTTGGACACCTTAATTACAACGACATGAAGATTTTATTCGACTCCAATTACGTCAAAGGACCGGATTTCAGCCCGAACAATGTTCGCGCGTGCGAAACCTGCCTCGAGGGGAAGCTGGCGCGCCTGCCATTTCCGGAGCGTGTCGAAATGCCATCCGTATCTCTCGAAATCATTCACTCAGATGTATGCGGACCTCTGCGTACTGCATCGATAGGAGGAGCACGATACTTCGTTACTTTTACCGACGACTTCACACGCTGGACTGAACTATACTTCATTCGCTCCAAAGATAAAGTTCCGGAGAAGTTTGCAGAGTTCAAGAGCTCGATGGAGAACCAGACAGGGCATCGGATCAAATCACTGCAACCCGACAACGGCAGGGAATACTGCAATGCGCACATGGACCAGATCCTCAAAGAAAGCGGCATCCGCCGCCGACTTATCGCTACGTTCACCCCACAACAAAACGGGATTGCGGAGCGGAAGAATCGGACACTGGTAGAAATGGCGCGATGCATGTTACTTTTAACCAATACAACCAATATATATATATATATATATATATATATATATATATATATATATATATATATATATATATATATATATATATATATATATATACTGTGTGTCCCATTTTAATCCGCCAGTAGCGATAATTCTGAAACATTGCATTGAATCAAAAAGTGTTCCAAATGAAAAGTTAATGGTTCTGAGGGGGACATCTGATGCCGTAGACTTTGCCCCACCAGCCCCCCAAGGGGGGCGGGAACAGGGGGCAACTTTAAAATCTTAAATGGAAACCCCTATTTTTTATTGCAGATTCTGATAGAGGGTTAAAAAGTATGTAAGTTTTATCCGAAACATTTTTTTTATTGGTCGAGAAATGGCTCTGCAAATGTAAAAATGTAATGTTGTTCCAGCCCTCGCATTGTACTGCGAGACGGACACCGACGATCCGGGAATCTTTGGCGATACAGTTCTACTGCATTGGTGTAATTGTTCAGCGACTCTCCAATGACTTTTAGGATGTCCACAATTTCGGTCGGTGAGTAGTCCATGATTACTCAACGACTTGGCTTTGCGTACTGAACTCATTTTTAAAAACTAAATTTAAAAAAGGAACGAAAATAAAAAAAATCCAAGAAATCTTATTATAAACAATCAAGTGCGACGTTAAAAATGTACAATTTATGCACGTCCGAGCGTTGTGTTTACTTCACGCAGCCCAGTATTCTGCGAAACGAAATTCTCCTAATTTGTTAAAACTTCACTCGGTAAAATAAAGGACGCGTAAAAATATCTTCGACTCAATCGACAAATCGGAAATTTTAGATTCTGCGATAACTTGGCGCGAAGTAATGATTTTTTAAATGTAAATTGTTTTTAATGAGGAGGCAGAAACAATTTGTGTTTTTTGTGAATTTGGTATCGCGTTAACGTGCACTCGTTACCGGAAAATTGTTTAAATTGTCAAGAGTATGTGGGGGGCCCGGTCAAACACTGTTTGAAAAAAAAATGACATTCTTTTTTGAATTATTTTACCATTATTTAATTTGAAAAATAAGTACTCAATCGCTATTTTTGAGTACTTTACGTCTTTGTAGGGGGGGGGGTAGTATTTGGGCAGGCTGAGAAAAAAACAACCTTGTAAGGTTGTGAGTAAGTCTTAAGTAATAATAACAGTTAATTACGTGACGATTTTCGCAATTTAATTGACAAAAAACCTAATTTTTACATTTGCAGAGCCATCTCTCGACCAATAAAAAAAAAGTTTCGGATAAAACTTACATATTTTTTAACCCTCTATCAGAATCTGCAATAAAAAATACGGGTTTCCATTTAAGATTTTAAAGTTGCCCCCTGTTCCCGCCCCCCTTGGGGGGCTGGGGGGGCAAAGTCTACGGCATCAGATGTCCCCCTCAGAACCATTAACTTTTCAAATGCAATGTTTCAGAATTATCGCTACTGGCGGATTAAAATGGGACACCCAGTATATGTATATATATATATATATATATATATATATATATATATATATATATATATATATATATATATATATATATATATATATATATATATATATATATATAATAACATATTTGCATCATTTAAAAATATAACAGCTGCGTATGACTTTAGTAAACCTAAGCAATGGAAAGTTTCAATGACTGATAATATGTTTCAAAACACATTGTTCATTTCTTGGAAGACTGCGTCTCCATTTTACAAACTAGAAAATTATATTCTAAAATTACAACTAATTTAATTCCTGGTAATTATACTATTAACATAACAGATAAAAGCAATTATACTTATGCATTAATTATAACAAACGTGAGTTTATTAGGTGGGAAAAACAATAATATAAGTATATTATTTATTTTAGTGGGAATTATATATTTGTTGTTGTATTTTTGTATATTGTATATATAACATTATTATATTATTAATACGTAAATCATTTTGAAACTTTATAACATATAATTAATTTTAAAAATGTATAATCTTGAAGATATCACACCATCATTAGAATTATATATATCTGATGATGAATATAACAAGTTATTATTTAATTTAATAGTACACATAGGCATATGTGTAAACGATAATATATATTTGGAATTGACATCTGAATGAATACACAGTTCATCAATAAATTCAAAATATCCAAACACACGATCTCACTGCAAACAAATTTTAAAAATATTAAATTAATATTTAGATTATAATGAAGGCGATAAAAGTTAAACAATACAATAATAAATTCACCGTCGTAATAACTGAAAATAATTGTATAAAAATTATAAATAATGAATCGTTGTTTATTGATATTATTATTATAAAATATTATGGTTGCCCATTAAAGACATTCTTAAAGAATAATATAATAACTACTGGAAACTGTAATGCGTGCATTATTTTAAATGTTATTAATAGTGAATTAGTTGCACAATCAATTTCCGCAGGAACTACGTTAATGCAAATAGAGTTTTAAAAAGAAATAAATATGCAACTTATACCTATAAATATGAAGTATAGTGATATTTCTAAATATGCAACTTATACGTAAAAATCTGAAGTATAGTGATATTTCCAAAAATGCAATGCGTAATAATTATTTTTTTGAAAAAATAGTAAATATTTTAAATAAATATGGATTTACCATTTATTATGTTTAATGTGCCGGAAACATATAATTCTGATTTATTTGTATATTGTTTAAATTTATTTAAATATTTGAGAATAGAGGAAAGTGCATTGTTATTTGCCTATAGGCAATTGCACGGTAAATGTCCTCGCCCCGTAATAATATATGTCCGTAAAGAATATTATTATTCAATACTTGATGTCAGGCATATTTCATTTAAATATAAAATATACATACAGCCTAATTATACTTCTGTCGAACGAGCAATTGTTAGAAAACTTAATTATTACAGAAAAATATTAAGTGCATTGCGGATAAAGTCATACATAAAAAATAAATTATTAGTTCTTAACAATAAAAGTATGACTTTAAATTATATAAATACGGTAACACTTGCTGATTTTATTAGACATAGTTTTTGTGAAAATATATATGTAATAAGATAATATCTAATTATAAATACCGCTAGGGAAGAAAGTAAAAAAGATTTTAGTTGTGAGCAACAACGACTATCTGCATTTACAAATTGGACAAATACTCATATTTGTCTAAAAGAATTTGCAAAGGCAGGATTTTATTCACTTAATTATGTAGATGTTACTAAATGTGCATTTTGTTATATCATAATTCAGAAGTGGGTAGCTGGAGACAAACGGAAATGGTCAATTAAGTGTCCATTTATAAATGGACAAGATAATACTAATATTCCATTAGATAAAAACACGCGCATTCCACGAGATTTATATATTTTATTAATATCAATAGTTTGTGTGGTTGGCACTTGGTGAAACATTATAAATATGAATAATTTAAAACACTTGGTAATTTTCACAAAATATTTATTAATACGACGCGTTTCGACTTTGCAGTCATCTTCAGGTATTCTAATACATTTACAATATACATCACTTAAATACTAAAATTTAATATTAAGGAGTGGGGAGTTACTAACATCAAGTTGTTCATTGACTATGTGTTTCTTCGAATTGACGGCTTTACGGATTTCTAGGTTTTTAAGTAAATTTAATCTAAGTCCTTTCGGTTCTGTATGGAGTATCTTAAAATCTTTTATTGAATGGTTTTGTTCTACGCAATGTTGGGAAAATCCTGTATTAAAATTCTTTGATTCTATTGATTTTAAATGTTCTTTAATTCTTGTTTTGAAGTTCCTGCCGCTCTGTCCTATGTATATGGCATCACAATCTTTACATTGTATTTCATATACTCCAGATGCTTCATTTTTATCAGTTTTAGGTTTTGAATTGGATAGTAGTTTACCTAACGTGATTTTATTTGTAGAAATAGGGTTCAGATTTAGTTTTTTGAAAATTGATGAGACAATTTGAGTTGTTTTGGGTATGTAATTTAAATATACCCATTTTTTACTTATACTACCTTCATTTTCTGTAAATATTTTTTGTAATATGAGTTTCTTGTTCTTATTTCTTAGTAATTTGTCAATAATCTTAGTTTGGTAACCGTTGTTAACTGCTATTTGTTTGATAGTATTTAGTTCTTTGTCAAAATTAGTTTCATTCAATGGTATTGTTACTAGTCTGTGTATCATACTGTGGAAAGCCGATAATTTTATTGTTATTGATTGACTGGAGCATTCTGGTATAATAGTGTCAGTGAACGTGGGTTTCCTATATATATCAAATTCTATTACATTATTATTGTTAAAGATCGTTAAGTCTAAGAAGTTTAATTTTTTGTTTATTTCTTTTTCTAGGGTAAATTGTATGTTTTTATTAATATTATTCATGTAAGATAATAGATTAGTTTCTGTTCAAAATGGTTCATGAAAATTTCGGCAAATAGTGGCGACATTGGGGATCCCATTGGTAATCCTTTTACTTGTCTATAACATTTACCATTAAATTGAAAGTAGTTTTGATCAAGACATAAATCTATTACTGCGAGAAGTTCATGTGCTTTTAAGTTGTTAATTTGGCTGTTAAACAGTAGTTCTAAGATAATTGATTTTAATTCCTGGATTGGTATAGAAGTAAATAAACTTTTTACATCAAAAGAAACTAATTTACAACTTGAATTTATATTAATAGTTTTTAACTTGGAAATTAATTCTAAGGAGTTTTTAATAGAGTACGTCGGCTTAAAATTAATTAAATGCGGAAGAATTTTGTTCAGTTTTTTGCAAATTTTATATGCCGGTGCATTTACATATGAGACAACAGGTCTCATGGGGTAATCCTTTTTGTGGAGTTACAATTTACACTAGAAAAAGAAATAAACAAAAAATTAAACTTCTTAGACTTAACGATCTTTAACAATAATAATGTAATAGAATTTGATATATATAGGAAACCCACGTTCACTGACACTATTATACCAGAATGCTCCAGTCAATCAATAACAATAAAATTATCGGCTTTCCACAGTATGATACACAGACTAGTAACAATACCATTGAATGAAACTAATTTTGACAAAGAACTAAATACTATCAAACAAATAGCAGTTAACAACGGTTACCAAACTAAGATTATTGACAAATTACTAAGAAATAAGAACAAGAAACTCATATTACAAAAAATATTTACAGAAAATGAAGGTAGTATAAGTAAAAAATGGGTATATTTAAATTACATACCCAAAAAAACTCAAATTGTCTCATCAATTTTCAAAAAACTAAATCTGAACCCTATTTCTACAAATAAAATCACGTTAGGTAAACTACTATCCAATTCAAAACCTAAAACTGATAAAAATGAAGCATCTGGAGTATATGAAATACAATGTAAAGATTGTGATGCCATATACATAGGACAGAGCGGCAGGAACTTCAAAACAAGAATTAAAGAACATTCAAAATCAATAGAATCAAAGAATTTTAATACAGGATTTTCCCAACATTGCGTAGAACAAAACCATTCAATAAAAGATTTTAAGATACTCCATACAGAACCGAAAGGACTTAGATTAAATTTACTTGAAAACCTAGAAATCCGTAAAGCCGTCAATTCGAAGAAACACATAGTCAATGAACAACTTGATGTTTGTAACTCCCCACTCCTTAATATTTAATTTTAGTATTCAAGTGATGTATATTGTAAATGTATTAGAATACCTGAAGATGACTGCAAAGTCGAAACGCGTCGTATTAATAAATATTTTGTGAAAATTACCAAGTGTTTTAAATTATTCATATTTATAATGTTTCACCAAGTGCCAACCACACAAACTATTGATATTATTAAAAGTTTAAGTACAACGAAATTAGTGGTTTTATATCGGAAAATTATCCTTAAATTTAAAATGTGTACCAACCA
The DNA here is from genome assembly GCA_944039245.1 of Nebria salina. NCBI lineage: Eukaryota > Metazoa > Arthropoda > Insecta > Coleoptera > Carabidae > Nebria > Nebria salina. The sequence goes on from OX063269.1 coordinate 2,377,539, forward strand.
CATCTGGTTTAACAAACAGTGTCTATATCATAACATCACACCCCAATATATGAAAATTGAGTGCAGACAGAAATCCTGGGAAGCACAAAATACAATCAAAGAAGCCTACAGGATTTGGATCAATAAAGAAATTAGAAAATGGTACGTCAGAAGGAATAACCTCGGGTTACATCAGAAATTTATTCATACTGAATTAATTCACCACCTACACCCAATTGAATTTGATTTCATTGACCAAGAAATAAGAGCGGATAATCAGCAAGCAATTTTCACGCAGTATCAAAGACAAAAACGGAAATTAGATCAATTAATACATAAAAAATTTATAAAAAACAACTATAAAAAGCACAGAAATGAAGTTAGTCAAAATTTTTACCCAAGGGTTATGAATTTATCGAATGTCCAATTCAATAGTAATGAAATACAACTACTGGAAAAAGGTCTCAAATACTCACCTAACATTTTACCACATCAATCAAGTTTTGAGCTACTAGCAGTAAATACAGAAGCAGGACTCACAAAAATACAACAGGACGGAGAAACTCTGTTCAAAAAACACCAAATCGCCAAGATAATATTCTACAAACTTTCAACAAAACCAAAAAGTCAACGAACTCAAACATGAAAAAACAATAATCCAGGACATAAAGGAAAAACTGGAAAAAGAAGATCTCATCATTACCAAAGCAGACAAAGGGAACACCATTTCAATATTTAGTAAGTCTAACTACTTAGAAAAAACTTTTAAACTAATAAGTGAAAGTGAATGTGAACCACTAAAAAAAGACCCAACAACCAAGTTTCAAAGTGATGTTCAAGCAGTACTAAAACAATGTAAAAATTTATTTAGTGATAGAGACAGATATTGCTTAAAAAATATGAACCCAAAAACCCCAATTTTATATACTCAACCTAAACTCCACAAAAAGGATTACCCCATGAGACCTGTTGTCTCATATGTAAATGCACCGGCATATAAAATTTGCAAAAAACTGAACAAAATTCTTCCGGATTTAATTAATTTTAAGCCGACATACTCTATTAAAAACTCCTTAGAATTAATTTCCAAGTTAAAAACTATTAATATAAATTCAAGTTGTAAATTAGTTTCTTTTGATGTAAAAAGTTTATTTACTTCTATACCAATCCAGGAATTAAAATCAATTATCTTAGAACTACTGTTTAACAGCCAAATTAACAACTTAAAAGCACATGAACTTCTCGCAGTAATAGATTTATGTCTTGATCAAAACTACTTTCAATTTAATGGTAAATGTTATAGACAAGTAAAAGGATTACCAATGGGATCCCCAATGTCGCCACTATTTGCCGAAATTTTCATGAACCATTTTGAACAGAAACTAATTAACGCATCCACCCCTTTGACGCAAAAGATTAAATTCTGGACCCGCTATGTAGATGACATTATGTGCGTTTGGACAGGTACATACCGAGAACTTGACCATCTATTATCTTACATGAATAATATTAATAAAAACATACAATTTACACTAGAAAAAGAAATAAACAAAAAATTAAACTTCTTGGACTTAACGATCTTTAACAATAATAATGTAATAGAATTTGAAACCCACGTTCACTGACACTATTATACCAGAATGCTCCAGTCAATCAATAACAATAAAATTATCGGCTTTCCACAGTATGATACACAGACTAGTAACAATACCATTGAATGAAACTAATTTTGACAAAGAACTAAATACTATCAAACAAATAGCAGTTAACAACGGTTACCAAACTAAGATTATTGACAAATTACTAAGAAATAAGAACAAGAAACTCATATTACAAAAAATATTTACAGAAAATGAAGGTAGTATAAGTAAAAAATGGGTATATTTAAATTACATACCCAAAAAAACTCAAATTGTCTCATCAATTTTCAAAAAACTAAATCTGAACCCTATTTCTACAAATAAAATCACGTTAGGTAAACTACTATCCAATTCAAAACCTAAAACTGATAAAAATGAAGCATCTGGAGTATATGAAATACAATGTAAAGATTGTGATGCCATATACATAGGACAGAGCGGCAGGAACTTCAAAACAAGAATTAAAGAACATTCAAAATCAATAGAATCAAAGAATTTTAATACAGGATTTTCCCAACATTGCGTAGAACAAAACCATTCAATAAAAGATTTTAAGATACTCCATACAGAACCGAAAGGACTTAGATTAAATTTACTTGAAAACCTAGAAATCCGTAAAGCCGTCAATTCGAAGAAACACATAGTCAATGAACAACTTGATGTTTGTAACTCCCCACTCCTTAATATTTAATTTTAGTATTCAAGTGATGTATATTGTAAATGTATTAGAATACCTGAAGATGACTGCAAAGTCGAAACGCGTCGTATTAATAAATATTTTGTGAAAATTACCAAGTGTTTTAAATTATTCATATATATTTTATTAAATATATATGTTGTTAATCCAGAATGTGAATTAAATGAATTGGATTTGATTAAAAATGTGCCGGTATTACATTTTTAATGATTATATATTATATGAAAAACGATTAAAAACATTAACAAATTGGCCACAAGAGTATATTCAACCTAATATACTTGCTCAAGCTGTATTTTTCCATACAAATATACGTGATTATACACTGTGTTTTTCGTGTGGCGGAGGACTCCAAAATTGGACAGGTAACGACGATCCATGGGTACAGCACGCAAAATGGTTCTGTGATTGTCAATACATTAGATTAATTAAAGGCTATTCATTTATAAATAATAACGTATCAATTCACAATAAAGATCATAATGTTAAATGTGAATTGTTATGTAAAATTTGTTTTAATGCTGAATTAGAAGTAGCATTCTTACCATGCTGTCATTTAGTTGCATGTAGCAATTGCGCTACAACTATGACAACGTGCGCTATGTGCCGGAAAGAGTTTAAAGCATGTGTACGAATATTCATTTCTTAAATTTTTATATTGAAGCATATTTTATAGCATATATGAATATTCATTTTTGAAAATGGAGTATAACATAAAAATGGCTCAAAAAATAAGTATATGTGTTCAATTGCAGCAATTATAAGTAGAAAAAAAAAGATAAAGAACAGTATATGCTACAACAAATAAAAATGTGTCAAGATTACCATCTTGTAAATAATGAGGACTATATTAATTGTGTACAAAAGTACTTTAATACAGTAGCGCCATGGGTATCTCGAGAAATGGCTATAATTTCGGCTCTCGAAATCGAAGTAGATATGCGTAGATATTATTGTCAACGGTATAAAATTAGTTGTGATAAGTATCATAGTCGATGGTGTCGTGAGTTATTACGCGCATAAATAGGTATAATATTATTACATATAGTAATAAATATTGGAATAATTTAATGTTTAATGTAATAATAATAAAAAAAAAATTTTAAGTGTAAGTAACATCTGTGAAAAATACCAGTTGATAATGCCGGCTAATGTCAATCAATTAAAAAAGAAGCATGTTAAAATAAACCGAATATCATAACATTTTAACGATCATAATTATTTTTTAATTGATTTACATTATTTACGTGAGAGGATAGATTATATTTTAAACGTACAATATGTATATCACCATTTGATTTTGAAAATTACAAATGGGATTTTCAACAAACTTCAGTTGAAAATATATCTCGCCCAGTATCGCGTTAGTATAATTCTAATACTCCGGCTATTGGTTTATTAAAAGTATTAATTCCATTATATAATATATTTGTTAGATGTATATATGTTTCATCTGTGATATTTTTTATTGTACCTACATATTTTATTAATTGTATAAGTGCTATCGGCGCGGTTTCAAAACATACTTGCATAAACATGTCAATATTAGACATATATATTTTTTTGAGTGCATATATATCTTTATTTATGCAATAGTCTTGCCATGGCAGTGTACCGCCAGTCCAACATATAAGATTATATATCATTTACTTTACTAAGAATACCTTCATGTGCATTTCTACTACAGAATTTTAAAGTTCCAATATGTTTATAGCTAGATTGTTAAATTACATTTACTTACTAACCCAAAATCAATTAATACAACAGAATATGCGTTCATGTACAGTATATTTGTAGCCTTGATATCCCCATGAACGTAATTGGTGCTATGGATATATTCAATTGCATGTAATACGTGAACAGCTATTCTATAAACAGTATATATTGGAATATTATTACAAAGTGTTTGTTGTAAACTATGTCCAAATTTGTTTAACACTATAAATCGATATTTTGCACCGTTATCTACCAATGACCCAAAACAAATAAATGTAGGCAAATTTACAGAACATCGTTTTTTTTGTACACCATGTTTTTAATAAATCGGGTTTGCAATACCGCAGTCAAAAATTAACTTCGCGAAATAATGTGCCGTTTGCATTTTAATTACATATTTGCGAGTATTGTCGGTTGTCGCGTTATATACGATACCATATGAACCACCTACGACATTACCAAGTTTCCAATTTTGCTTATATGCATCTGTTAACATTTTAGTATTTAATGCAGTCATTTATACATGTTTGTATTTTTTCATGAAAAAATACAAACAAATTAATGTCTGATTTAAATATAATTTTAAAAAGTGAGTAGTAAATGGGGGACAAATCCCGCCAGAGAGAAAGTTCCCCTGGCGCCAAAAGAGAAAGAATGATTTCAATAAATGACGTCACTATGGAATTTCCCAATTTAATTGGAGGTCATTTTTAGAAAGTATAGGGTGAAGGTCTGTTCGAAGGAATGTATGATTCATGACGTCACTATATTATTTTCCGAATTAAATAAATATTTTAACTTAAGTAACGTTCATCTATTTATTTATGACAATATTTATATTGTATGTAAAGACCGCAAGAAAACAAATCGAATATAATTATAGAAACAGGTACATTACCTGTATACAGATGTATATATATTTTGTATTGAAAGTTAAGAAGGATTAAAGGGAATTATAGTTAGCAAATCTCGGATACAGTAGCAATGCATTTGCATACTTGTGTTTATTTCCTATATTATTATAATTATTTCGGGGGTCGTCTTGTATTAGGTTGTAAAATTGGTTTCATTATTTAAAACTATGCATCTTTTTAATGTAACAGATATACAAATATATATATATATATATATATATATATATATATATATATATATATATATATATATATATATTGTATTGAGAGTTATAATGGTATAAAAGGGAATATAAATAACCAATGTCAGATACATTAGCTATACACTGTGTTTATTTAATAATTTAATTTTATTATTATGATTACTAACTGTATTGTATTAGTTAATAAAATTGGTTCCAATATTTATAACTTTCTATGAATTTAATATAAAATAAAATATATTGGAGTAATTCAATAGCCATAACAAATATATTGCTGTACGTTTAAAATATTTCTAGCAAAAAAATCATATTATATACATTTGCACAACCATATGTATATAAATTCGGTGCAATTTCCATATTATTAAAGTTACCTCTATACTTATTAAGACTCTACGGACCATCGAATGAAAAAAACACTGGTCTTGCACGTCAGGTAAATATTTTCTAATGACAACTAATTTATTTTGAAAATAGAAAATTCCAAGCTAACGAAATTCTGTAAGTATGTCTTGGGTTGATAATTGTATTCGGTTGATTTTTCTTCAATTCAGACACCAGATGTAATTATACCTATTGTTTATTCTGCATACATGTCTGGAATGTATATTGGTAATGCCAAATAATTATACCAGTAGTTCTATGCTTACTGTATTTTGCAAGGCAATAATAAATTTTATGAAACAGCAGATAGATATGAAATAAAGGGTAGGATTAGGAATGAACGAGACAAAAATATATATACGTGTTTCACCGATAGAAGACGTATATATATATATATATATATATATATATATATATATATATATATATATATATATATATATATATTAGGCATACAAAAATTTTCATCGTCAACAACCCAATAACAAAATGTCGAAGTTTAATGTTTTAAAAGTTCAAACTTTGCGAGGAGCTAACAGGCTCTCTTTAAAAAGAGTAAATGGACGAGTGGTGTTTGATTGTTCTATACAAAGGTAAATAAACAACAAATTATTTATTAAAATTACAACATTATTCAGTTATTTAATAGCGAAAATAATATGAGAAATAAATAAACTGCAGTATTTGTCACATTAATTTTGAAATACAATTGACAGTGGATCTGGTATTGTGCGAAAAGAAGAAGAAGATAAGGGTACTTTATCATCGGAGGACCTAATGAAGGTTTTAAACAATATTTCAACGTCATCACGGGAGGCCGATGAAGTATCCTCAGCGTGGTACGCCAGTTCGGAAGATGAGTCAATCCTCAGGGTGCTGGAGAAGTTGTCTTCATCTGAATCAGAAGACTCCAGCGATGTCGATATGAATTACGACATACGCTCAAATGTGTCCAGAAAAGGGACTTATAGACCGTAGGATGAAGATCTCTGCGGTCAGCATCGAAAAAACCCTTGTCGAGGACGTTGTCCACGATATCTATGATGAGGGCACACAGATAGGCGAGTTGGAACTTGTCTTTATCGACATTGCCAGCCACACTCTACCCATACTCGACAATGACGGAGACTTGTTTTATATACCCGCGCATGGTAGCATTACAGGTCCTCTGGTTTCCTCTACTACACTCAACATCGGTGAAAATTTAGATGTTCTCGTTGGAATAAATCCAACTGCCGATCTTATTCCCTAGGTGAGGGTAGTGCAGGGAAAAAATGCAATCCCTGTACATGGCTGTACGGTTATGTCCGTTATGTCTCCGTCGTATGTCGAGTAACCTAAAAGCGCGGTTATCGGGTCATGAGAGTAGTTTCAGTTCAGGTGATGTCAACGTGGACTATGTAGGCAGACGTAATTTAAAACTACGCACTCGTAGGAATTACGTGTTGATAGGAAGGATAGAAGGATTAGAATTAGCTAATCTCGGATACAGTAGCAATGTATTTGCTTACTTGTGTTTATTTCCTATATTATTATTATTATTTCGGGGGTCGTCTTGTATTAGGTTGTAAAATTGGTTTCATTGTTTTAAACTATGCATCTATTTAATGTAAATAAAAAGCTATATTTCCGTGCAGTCAGAACTTACTGATATTGGGGGGGAAATTCTATATAAAAGACGTTATTTATATAAAATATATCAGAGAGACAATATTATTATACTGCAACTATCTCCTTCAATACAAATCAGAGTAAGTAAATATTATTATTATTATTTAAATAAATAAATAAATAATAAGTGTGCCGCAACTAATGTTATTATTATTATTTAATAACGTATTTTATACTACGAGTTTCAATTTACAACCTGTTGGTTTTAGTGTGTTTGTCTATTATTAATGACAATTAAATATATGGAATACATGCATCTAAATCTGTTAACGTATTTTAGAAATTGATCATGCCAATCTAGCTGAAAGCTTAGAAGATTTTAAACCAATTAAAAAAATCACTGAATTAGGTTTAAGTATTAAACATGAGATATACAACGTTAAAGCCGTATCTACAAAGTTTGGAAGGAAAATTGTGGTGGAGTTGGATAACGCAGTCGTTTTTTTACCTCGCAGCTATTCTAAACTTACAGATGAGGAGGTAGAACAGCTGGATATTCGAATAAAAAGTGACAAAATGGCTATTACTCATACTGGAACAAAACCATGTGGTAGCGCAAAGGACGCTTTACTAATAGAATTTGTAAATTTATGAAATAAAGCAATTTCATGCTTAAATTAAATTACTATATTTGTTATTAATAATACCTACTATCCTATACATGTTTATGGTTCCTTATTTAGTTATAACAAACAATATGTCTAAATTATTCAAGAATTTTATTTTACTATATTAAACAAACGTACCTCTGACAAATTACTTTTGAATGGTAACCTACAATTGAATTGTCTATTATTGTACTAATGAAGAACGGCTCAGAATAGATAGTTCACCCTAAACTATGCTGCTATGTACTTTTGCAAAAATAACTTAAGAACGGATTTCTCTTTATTATCGTATTTAAATCACCATATAGCTCCTTTAAATACTAAAAATTTTATTCAAGATAACCTACACTTAGCTTGTCCATTATTGTAATATTGAAGAACGGTTCAAATTAGAAAGTTCACCCTTAACTTAGCTGCTATTGTACTTCTGCAAAATAACTTTAGATCGGATTTCCCTTTATTTTCGTATTTAAATAACTAAAAATTTTATTCAAATTGGTCAGTATGTTTCGTGTATTCGCTACGCTATCATTACTTTACCAAAATAAATTACAACAGTGAGATCGACAATTTGAAATCTATTTTAAGTTTGTGTGCAAATATTGACAATAATAGTAATGAGGATGAAGAGCGACGTGAGGCAGATGAAAATATTAATGGATTTTTCAAAATTTACGAGGAAATATTATCAACTATTGATATTCCTAAGCTGTCCGTTGAACCTGCAATTGCGTCAAATGGTGTTCAATCTGCATTGGTACCCAGCATTGAAAACGCCGTAATAAACCCAATATTCAACACGGGAATGGTCAGTCGCGTTTTAATATTATTTCTGATATTGAAAAATTTGTAAAACGATTCAATATTGTCGGACGTCTTATCACGTTCCAATTGGTCGATCCTCCCGGAGATATCAACCCTATTTCATGGTTGAAAAGCAGTATGGGATCCCTATTGGATAACATAATTGACTCCGTCCTAGCATCCGATTTTGTAGGATTGACTCTACATGCACCATGTCTAACAAGTGGACCAGGATGGATAAGTTTCAGATGGGTCGATCAGCTGCACATTGATGTAGTATGGGACATGATTAGCCGTATATTGCAGAGTTATGCGAACATTTTTGCAGACGGTGAATATAATATAGAAATGACACGCGTTTCCATGCCTGTAGGTCTTGGAGGTCTAAAGGGTCATGGGTTTACATACGCTGAACTATGCCGTCCTAAACACGGTATTGTGCAGATAAATAATAACGATATCTGTTTAGCACGAGCTTTGATTGTAGCAGAAGCGTGGGTTAATAAAGTGTCAAATTTTAAAGAATTCGCAACAGACTATAACGGAATACAGGGTGTGAAAGCCCGTGACTTAATAATAAAAGCTAGTGTGAACATTCCGCAAACGGGTGCCGGTATTTTTGAAATCGAACAATTTCAACGTTATTTCACCGGTTATAACATAGTGGTGTATGAATTTGGTGGTCGCGGTGCAGTCATGTTTGAAGGTAAACGAGAGAGTAATTTACCCCGTTTGAACATCCTTCACAGTGACACACATTTTTCGACGATAAAAAGTTTGACGTCAACTTTCTCGTCAAGTTATTTTTGTGAGCCATGTCACAAACCATACAACCAAAAAGGTAACCATCGTTGTAGTATTACATGTCCTCACTGTCACCGCGTTCCAGTATGTAATGTTAATGCGCCGAAAATACACTGTGATCAGTGTAATAGAAAATTTGCAGATCAAACTTGTTATGATCAACATAAAAGTTCAGCCTGCAAAAAGTATCATTCTTGTAAAAAGTGTCTGGAAACATACATGAACACCGATATGAGGATACACACGTGTGGTGAAGTATATTGTGGTTTGTGTCAATCATATAAAATCGCGGGGCACAAGTGATATATTAAAAAAGACAATACAACATTAGACAATAAACAAAAACTTTTTATTTATTATGATTTTGAAACTCGTCAGGAGAAAATAATCGGTAAAGACGTTGAACATGAGGTGAACTTGCGTGTGGTTCAACAAACGTGCAATGTCTGTGCTGAATCAAGTGACTTAAGTGTATTGTGTAATGCGTGTGGTATTAGGCAACATATATTCAAATGAACGCTTTGTCGTCATTTGTAGTTTACGTCCTTCTTCCACGCAAATCATTTTCATCCATCACATGTATCACTCACAACGCAAAAAGCTTCGACGCACAATTTATATTAAAATATCTGACGGATACGCTGAATATGTCCCCCAATTTGATATTAAACGGGAGTAAAATTCTACTCATAGAATTGAATAATAATAAAATACGTTTTATAGATACAATTAACTTTCTTCCTATGTCATTGTCGTCATTACCCAAAGCTCTTGATTTACCATCTTCGGTCAAAAAAGGTTACTTTCCACATTTTTTTAATACATTAGATAACCAATCTTATGTAGGTCCTTTACCGGCTATTAGTTTTTACGGAGCAGATTCAATGAGTAAGGATGCTCGTGAATTATTTTTAACTTGGTATTCAAAGCAAACTTCTTCAAAGTATGTCTTTAGAATGGAAAAAGAAATAGTCGAGTACTGCATTTCTGATGTAAACATTCTTCGTCAAGCTTGCGATAAATTTAAAAAAACATTATCGCAGATTGCAAAGCTTGTCCATTCACCGAAGCTGTGACAATTGCCTCAGCTTGTAATCGGGTATTTCGACGCGTTTATCTTAAACCCAACACAATAGGTATAATTCCACGCAGGGGGTACAGACTCGGGGAGAATCAGTCCAAAATTGCATTGCAGTGGCTAATCAGTGTGGAGCTGAAGAGGGGTATTAGAATAGAACATGCGGGCCATGGTCGTGAAATAATTTTTTTATCTAATTTAAAAGTTGATGGATATTATGCCCAAGAAAAATTAGTTTTTAAGTTTATGGGGTGTTTCTGGCACGGTTGCGTCATGTGCTACAGAACAAATCTAAATAAAAGTTTGTATAATAGCACAAAAGAAAGTTTAGATTCGCGTTTCCAGAGATCAACAGAAAAGGTACTTAAGCTGCGTACCCTGGGCTTGTTGTGATTTGGGAATGCGAATTCACGACAATTAAAGATCGACAAAGACCATGCAAAAGTTTTAGAAAAGCACTATTTGTTAAATTATTTACCCCTGAGTCCCCGTGATGCATTATTTGGAGGACGTACTGGGAATGTGACGATGTACAAGCAGACAGTCAATAATGAAACAATCAAATATGTTGATGTTTGTTCATTATATCCATTTGTATGTAAATACGGCAAATATCCTGTGGGTCGTCCAAAAGTGCTTGTAGGTGAGGAATGCCTAGAAGTGTTGGGTCGAGATAATAATATTGATAAAGTGAAAGGACTTATCAAATGTAAAGTCTTACCACCCAGTATAAATATATATATATATATATATATATATATATATTTATATATATTTATATATATATATATATATATATATATATATATATATATATTTATATATATATATATATATATATATTTATATATATTTATATACATATAGGGCCAAGTACATAGAAAGGAAACTGATTTGAGGTGGCATTGCATCTCTCAACAAGTGAAAATACCATAATTGATTTCGTTTGTTTGCACTGTTTCAATACATTCACTCTTCACTGTAAAACTAGAGCTGTTTAACATTTGATTCTAATATAATATTGTAAAAAGCACTTAAATCATCTCTTAATAAGGAAGGAGTTATATTGGTTCATAAGCTGCAAATTATGTATTATTATTGATTTTGTTGTTCCGTCTGACGAGACTTGTCAAACGTCACATGACAGGTGTTAGTTATATTAATATTCCGAATTTATAAAAAAAGTCACGTATTATGGTCAGTTATTCGGGCGGTTTTGCCACCAATCGTTAGTGAAATCCTGAGGCCTGGCGCCAGTTATTATTCCATTCTTGAGATTCCATCAAAGATACAATCAAAACAATAAGAAAACATTTTTTATATTTGACGTCAGAAATTTGGAATTTTACAATGGCCTTGAATATTCCAGTGTTAAACAGGTATAAGTAAATATTTTCCTTGAAAATATTTCAAGTTGATAAATTTGTATAAAAGAATTTCCAGGATAGATATTCATCAGTTGTACTTTATACACTAATCATCGGACTTTACGTGGCAAGTAAGTAAATCGTTATATAATATTATTAGTCATCAGTATTATTTATATTTGCTATTTGTATTCATTCTTATTTTACATTCTATTATAATTTGTTTATATGTGTTTAGATATGAATCTAGTCAACGCCGCAGGAACAATCGATGATTTGAAACCAATTCTTAAAGTATCAGAAATGATTCATAATCAAAAATACGAAATATGCGATATGAAACCGGTATCTACCAAATTGGGTAGAAATATTATCGAAGAATTGAAAAACTCGGTCGTGTTTTTACCGCTACCCTACGTAAAATTATCCAATGAAGAGGTGCAAGAATTGAATAACTGTATTAAAACGCAGAAGTTGGCAATTAAACAAAAAGGAAGCAAACCTTGTGACAGTGCTCAACTTTGTAACATTATAAAATGAAATAAAGCAATTTTTACTTACACCAATTGATTTCGTATGGTTTATTTTATTATTATTTAAAACAACGTGTGTTATAATTGTTAACGATATTGAAAATAAAATATTTAACTACGATTAGGCAGATATCGAATTGCTAGTAATAGCTATATTAAATCTGACAGGAGTGACTCCCAAACTTTTGCTTTACATTTGCGTTATGAGGTACTGATTTAAAAGACGTACCATATTTACGAGACCGCTGGTGCATAGCCCTATTGATAACTCTAATGACGCACAAAGATTAATATTTGAGAATAATGATGAATTTTATAGTTTAAATAGGTTGTTTCACATGATTTTATTTTAATTTCTTGAACTTGTCTTGGCATTCATAATTTTGCAAACATGTCTTTTTATAGTGAAAATACTAAAGTATCGATGAATTTAATTGATAGTAACGCAGTGAATATCGAGGAAAGTGTAAATTATTCTACTTTATTCAAAATTTGTTGCGACATTGGGCAATTTTTGAAAAAAGAAGAAGAAAAACAGGAAGCTGTGCATCAAACCGCAGACCCACGTAATTCTACGGATTCAACTTATCTTCCGCTTCAGGTCATAACGAATATATCAAATAATGTTATTAATATATTGAATAATAAGTATTATGATAAGCCGTGTGACGGATTGTTGCAGATAAATGAAGCAAAACTACTTCATAATAATTGGAGCAACGATATGATTGAATTAACAAGTGTAGATTGTGATATTTTGCTCAAATGTGTTCCTATCTTACAGGTACATAAATCCCGTCTACGGTTCCGCAATCTTTAGACGATTTTGAGATTGTTTTAAATGAAACTGTACCCACGGATGATAATATCAAATTAGGAGACGAAGATTTCAGAGTTCAATTGAGAATCTGTGACAATATCATACAACCGACCATCGCACCATTTCAACCCATGTTCCCAGTATAGACTGGAAAGGGTCAAACCTATTTTAATGTTTTATCAGACACACATGTGGCTGTAATATGGGATAGGATTAATAACATCCTGCAGAGCAACGCAAAAACATTTTCAGACGGTGAATTAGAAATTCAGATAACGCAAGTCTCTATGCCCACTGGCCGTAGAAGTTCCCGAATGTTCATCTCAACAATACCGATAATTTATGCTTAGCAAGAACTTTAATGGTTGCGCAAGCTTGGGTAGATAAAGATCCATGCTTCAAGGCGATTGCTAAGGACCGCAATAATATACAAAAGCCGTTAGGAGGTGATGGTATTGTTGAAATAAAAGACTTCCAACGTTTCTAGAATAATTATAGTATCATTGTATATGAATTTAATGGACGCTGCAGGGTTATATACGATGGTAGACGTGGACTACATATACCTCGTTTTAATCTTCTATACAGCCAAACCATTTTTTGGAAATGTTTAACGGCTGCATTCTCTTTCAGTTACTTCTGCGAATCGTGCCATAAGCTGTACAATCAGCTCGGAAACCATATATGTGCCAATATATGCCCGTTCCGCTGCAGAACGCCATCATGTGACGTGACTGCGGTTAGTGTTTGTATGTAGAGTGCAATCGAAAATTTCGCAGAAAACAATGTGACGCATATCACAAGGTGTATAATTGCAAAAAAAAATTGCACTTGTACAAAGTGTCTTAAAACTTATATTGGTGCAGATAAGCGAGTGCATACGTGCGGTGAAACATTTTGTGCTCTGTGTCAGTGTTATAAAGTAGCCGGACATTTACACTACATTAAAAAGGACAAACGTGGATTAGCTGAAAATAAAGGTTTATTTATTTATTATGATTTCGAAACGCGCCAGGAGAAAGCGTTAGGCAAGGAATTTGAACATGAAGTGAATCTTTGTGTATGCTCATCATGTCGCGATATTGAAAACATTAAAGTTATGTGTAACCAAAAAGAATATATTTATGAAGAGGAACAACGTAATGATAGATATGGAAAGTGTTTGCTGCAATCGTACGCTTGGATACGCCACCTAACAATATGATATGTTGCCATCTATAAATTAGCAACGTTTCTATTTTTTAATTTTTATCATGGACACCTAGTAATAAAAAACTGTACTAGGCTTGACTTTTAAGCAAAGTTTAAAACCCAACGTTGGTTGAAAAATATTTGTGGCTGCAGACATATTTCGAATGCGATCTTTGTCTTGCTCCTGCAGTGAAAATACAATCTAACTCACTCTCGCAAATCACGATAAGGATTTTAAGTATCAAGTGGACCATATAGTTTTTTCTTTCTGCTTATAAGGAATAAAGAATCTACATTACTATATATGCTTCAATATGTTAAAATAAACAAATATAATTCGCTACAAAAAGCAAAGCTGTTATGTTAGTTTGCATTTTTCTGAATTGAAAGTTCTTGTTATTTTGCGAACAGAAAATCTATTTGGTAAAATATTAATATTTATAGTGTTAATTCAATTCTCCGTGATATAAAATGTAATGTAATGTTTGTAAGATAATTGAAACATTCTGAAGATGGCTGAAAGGTCGAAATGTACGGGAGTAAATAAATATATGTGAAACCAAGCAAGTGTTTAAATTATTTGTTATTAAAACAGTGAATTTAGCAAATTCCATCTTTATCAGTTAAAAAGTTTTCAAGAATATAAGTATATTTCATAAAAATTATTTAATTAATTTCGTTGCCAAATAAGAGAATTGTTAACATTACATTTCTAGCGGGTGAGTTTTATTTTATGTACATATATAAGAATGCATAATGCATTAGTGATGAGCGATATTTCACAGATTACGCATTTTGTAACCGTGCAATATATTTATTGTTTATGTTACGCGATGTTGAGGTTGCTTTTTTACTTTAATTTCTACTTTTTAGTAATCAAGCAAATTCCGCTTCGTCATGTTGACTTCTAATAGTGCTTGTGTATACTTAAGCTGTTATTCCAGCCGTCGAAAAAATAGTAATGCAAGATTTTATAAATTTCCAATTAAAGACATTCAGCGCTGTGAAAAATGGATACTCCATAGTTCCAATATAGGTCTTCTTGATATATTGGAAGAGAAATTAGCACATTCCCTTTTATGTGAAAAACATTTTTCCGAAGAATCTTTCATCAATAGCACTCATCACAGACTTATTCATAATGCAGTACCCTATCATTATACAAATATTGCAAGAAATACTTCTTCTACTACAACTACAATAACAATACCTTCAACAACTACTCCTGTTACTGCTAATAGTAATATTTATACTACTAATGCAAAGGAAGTAACTTCAACAACATTAAAAGCATCAGATTTAGTGAAAAGAAAACTCATTTGGTCTCCCATAAAAAAATCTTCCAAAATTAAATGCACGTATGGGTTATCGAGTAATACCATTATACGAAAATATAATGCATGCGATACATTTTCCGAAAATATATTAAATAGCGAACGTAAGATTCATATGTTGGAAGAAAATATTGGAAATGAATTCGGGGGAGATTTATTAGATATGCCACCTCCATTACAAACCTTACCTGACAACAGTAAAAAAGAAGTTGCGGAGTAAAATAAAAAAACAACAGCATATAATATCAAATAAAAGAGTGCAAAATTACTGATTACGACAAAAAAATGTATCAGGGAGTAATCGTGATGTATTTAATAACATTATCAAAAACTTTCCTTTTGATAGAAAAACATTTGTCTTTATGCCATGCTTTCATAAGAAAAGTCAACCTTGGACGAAAGCCGAAAAAAATGTGTCATTGTCTTTATACTATAAATCTCCTTGTGCTTATAAGTATATGCGCAATCAAATACATTTAGTCCTACCCGCAATAACAACGATAAGATCTTGGTTAAAAGTATGTAATTTAAAGCCCGGAATTGACGAGCAACTATTCTCCAAATTAAAATCAAAGGTTGGTGCAATGTCTGAAAATGATAAACAGTGCATATTACTTTTTGACGAGTTAAGTATCCGACGTGGGGCAGAATATAATTCAACGCTAGACTGTGTTGAAGGTTACCAAAATTTGTATTCCTATGGCAAGTCATCTGAACTTGGTACACAAACCATGGTATTTATGATAAGAGGTGTTATAACACATGGAAAATACTTACTAGTTACTACATATCCATTAAACCATTAATTTCCGAAATACTAAAGAAAATTATCCTGGACATAATTATAAAATTACAGAATATAGGCCTGGTGGTTCGTGCAACAACATGTGATCAAGGATCAAACTACAGGGCAGCATATACAAATTTAGGAGTGACTATCGAAAAACCATATTTCGTAGTAAATGAAAAAAAAGTGTACGCCATTAATGATGCACCCCACTTAATAAAAAGTGTTAGAAATACGCTAATAAACCATAATATTCATGTAGGGCAAACAAAAGTTTCTTGGTTTGATATTGTGGAAACGTATAAAATAGATCAACGTAGTACAGAGCTTTTTGTCGCATAACACCCCAGCATATATATTCTAATTCTTTTCAAAAGATGAAAGTGAAGTATGCAACACAGATATTCAGTAATCGCATGGCTAGTGCTATACAAACAGTAATTGCTACAAAACAGTTAACAACTTCAACTGCTGCTCACACTGCTGATTTTTTTAAACAAATGAACGACATATTTGATGCCTTGAACAGTAATCGAGCTAATGACGCCAACCCAAACTCATGTGGTTTATCAAATCTAAAACCGAAAGTTAAACTGATATTAACTGATGCTATCGAATGGATTAGTTCATTTAAGATTCTAACTTAAACATTTAAAGAAAATAAAAAAAATTATTGCTTCTCTGGTTTAATTCAAACAATCACCGCAACATTATGTTTATGGATCGATCTTGAAGCTGATGGATTCAAATATCTTTTAACTTCAAGAATTAATCAAGATCCCCACAGTAAAAGAATTTAGAATAGCATTGCAACAAAATATTTTTGTGCGATTGCTATTACGACCTGACGATCCTAATTGTGAAGAAGATGAAGATGATGGAATTGTTTTGGATTCAAGTTAAAGTGTAATTAATCAGCAGCCTGCGGAAAATTCTAAACATCCATTAGAAAATAGTCCAATTAAATCCAAGTTTAATAGTGAAATGCCAGACGATATTTCAAATTTAGTTGAAACTAATACATCTTTAGAAGAAAATTCCATAATATATCTTGCTGGATATTTGTGTTTTTATTGTTTAAAAAATTTAATTGTCAAACATGCGAAAATGCTATGTCTATCACATAGCGAAGACATTCTACGTCGACGAATTACTTGTGCTTGCGTCGGACGAGATTTGGGTATTTTATGGTTGTAATTGTTGGTTTGTCGGTAGGTTCACACTTCCCATAAGGGTGGGTTGTGATATGAATTCTTGAAATGACTTTACAAGTTCTCCTAATTTATTCTGAATGTTATTAAAATGTCTTTCATTTTGTCTAAATTGGCTATCTTGAATATCTGAGAACGCCGTGGTCACGTCAGTAGATAGAAATAATACCGGGCTGTTATTTCCGAGTGTCTTTTCGTCTATGTTGCTCGTTGTTTCACTAATATTGTTTTTGTTACTCATTTTTACCGCGTTTGTTTGCAATTACACCTGCCTTGAAAGAACGCCAGATCCTGGTCTCCGGTACCAAAATTGTAACGCGATGGCATAGTTTATATGCTGTTTTTTTGGATCGTATCTGATGTGGCAGGTGTATAGGTACAAACAAAAAGTACAGTTCATAAATTCACCGTTTATTGGTATTTTTACACATGAATTATCCAAATTTCTTTTTACATTTATGTGAATTGAAGCAAGATGATTGCAACGTTAAAGGAAAGACAATTCATCGGGACGTGGGTGGCTGACGATGTTCGTCGGGCTGCACAATGCGGTTACAAAATCCTTGACGTCATAGAAATTTGGCAATATAAAGTTACTATGTTCGATAGGCCAAGTAATTCCGCAGGTTTGTTTGTCGAGTATATCGATTATTTTCTGAAGATGAAGCAGGAAGCATCTGGCATTCCTTCAAAGTGTATAGCCGACCCTGCAAAAGACGCCTACATTGACGAATACTATGGACAGGAGAGGATTTCGTTAGAGCGAGACAAAATAGAAAAGAACGTAGAGAAAAGGTCGTTAGCCAAGCTGATGCTAAATTCATTTTGGGGTAATATTTAATAATTAAAATAAAAAACATAATCATTGTATCATTATTATTATTATTTCATATAGCTAAATTAGCCCAGACCGAGAATATACCGCAAACTACGGTGATTGCAACGCCCGAAGAATTGTATGAGTTATTGTAAAACCTCTCAATAACGGTGAAAGAGATGGTACCAGCGGCTGAAAAGATACTTTACGAATGTTGGCAGCATCAAACAGAATCGGCTGAGCAAGCAGCGACTCCCCCAAAAAGATCTCGTCAGTTAGCGAACGAGGGACAACATTTTTAAAAGGGCGAAAGTATGTTTTCGCCCAAGTTTCTTGTGGTTGAAAGGACTGAAGAAGATAAATCCATTTGGAAGTCCCTTGTTTCGGTTTGGCGAGAAGTCTGGTGCAGAACCTAAATTCACCAAAAGGTTACGTATTGGAACCCTCCTTGCAGAAATGGCTAATTCATCGCCAACAAAAGCTTTGGAAAGCTAATATTTTGTTTGGCATGCCAATAGTAGTCGAAGCTTACAAATCCCTCAACACGTGTCAGGGCGTAATATCTTGATACGACCTGGTATTTGTTGGGATGGAAGAGTGTACGCGCGAGCTTACTTCCATCCGCTTTAGGGCAAAACTTCGCGATGCCGCTTTAAGTTAGCGCGATCTGCGTTTTGTTCTGCGAGATTCCAGGCGCCGCTTTAAGTTAGTGCGATCTGATCTATGCGACACACTTTCCTACCTCCATCCGCTTTAGGGCAAAACTTCGCGACGCCGCTTTAAGTTAGCGCGATCTGCGTTTTGTTCTGCGAGATTCCAGGCGCCGCTTTAAGTTAGCGCAATCTGATCTATGCGACACACTTTTCTACCTCCATCCGCTTTAGAGCAAAACTTCGCGACGCCGCTTTAAGTTAGCTTGATCTGCGTTTTGTTCTGCGAGATTCCAGGCGCCGCTTTAAGTTAGCGCGATCTGATCTATGCGACACACTTTCCTGGGGATTTATTCTACTAAGTCATCGTTCTCTATTCCACAGACTGTTCTTACATGTCTTTTATTGTCGGTACGGTATCGTTTAATGGTAGGATAACAGGTACACTGTTGTCAGCAGAATCGGGTTCGATCCCTGATATCGGTATCCGACCTTAACTAAAGCCCGTCAGGCGCGCTACTGTACGCAGTTTTACGCGTCCAGGAGAGTACTAGCCTTTTTTACCTCACGACGAACACATATATTTTAAAACTTACTAGATAAGTACTGAGAGGGGCACGCTGACGAGTGTGCGTCATGTTGACGAACATGACTGTCGATTCATCAATACCACGGTGATCGGCGGCAGTATTCCCTGGCCGCGGGCTGTCAGTTTAGTGATGGAGTCTGATTTTTTGGTTAACATTCAGTTTGTTGGAAGTATAAAGATAAATACAATTTATTAGAATCATAAAATAAAGCCAAAATCGGTACAGACCAACCGATTTTATCAGGATTTAACACTGATCCATGTTGAACTATGTTACAGTAAAAGCTACCAACGGAAGCATCAACCAACGGCACAACGTCCCCACTAAGACGACACGACCTATTCCCCCCTGCACATAATTTTTGTCACGCCTATAAATGTTAAAAGAAATTTGGATAATTCATGTGTAAAAATACCAATAAACGGTGAATTTATGAACTGTACTTTTTGTTTGTACCTATACACCTGCCACATCAGATACGATCCAAAAAAACAGCATATAAACTATGCCATCGCGTTACAATTTTGGTACCGGAGACCAGGATCTGGCGTTCTTTCAAGGCAGGTGTAATTGCAAACAAACGCGGTAAAAATGAGTAACAAAAACAATATTAGTGAAACAACGAGCAACATAGACGAAAAGACACTCGGAAATAACAGCCCGGTATTATTTCTATCTACTAACGTGACCACGGCGTTCTCAGATATTCAAGATAGCCAATTTAGACAAAATGAAAGACATTTTAATAACATTCAGAATAAATAAGGAGAACTTGTAAAGTCATCTCAAGAATTCATATCACAACCCACCCTTATGGGAAGTGCGAACCTACCGACAAACCAACAATTACAACCATAAAATACCCAAATCTCGTCCGACGCAAGCACAAGTAATTCGTCGACTTCGGGGAGCGCAACGCCACAATTACCGGAATGAATTTTGTCAGAAACGGCTACTACCACACTAAATAATGCGTGTTCAATGGTACCCGCACTTTAGTATTTTGCTAGGGATCACGGTTTGCCAACATTTCCCGAGAAACCCAAATTTGGCGGAAGCATTAAAATACATCCTGTAAATTTTTTAGAATCAATTGAAAAATATCATACCAAACACCGGTGGAACAACAATTAGATTTTGCACTAGATTGCCTGTTAGGAGATGCAGGTAAATTGGGCAGATGTGTATCGTGCTGGATGGAATAGCTATCAGGATTTTAAACGTGATTTTCTATTAACTTTATGGTCAGAAGATGAACAAAATAAACTTCGTCATAAAATTAGTATCGAGAAATGGGACCCGCGCCGATTCCCCAGCATGCTCAATCATTTTGCCAGTTTCGTAAGCCAATCAAAATTACTAACGAATCCCATGCCGGAAAGTATTTTAGTGTCGGAACTAATTAGACACTTTCCTGCTAACATACAATCACTTTGGCAAGCGGGCAATAAAAATAAAATTACCGAAATGGCCGAATTTTTAAGGAAACAAGAACTGGTTACTAAATTCTCGTCCGATCGTGGACATAATTATACAAAACCCACACATAGAGTCGCGACAATTCAGGCGACACCCGCGTTCCCCCCTCAGGCCCACACACCACTGCTACCGCGTTACCGTGCACTTTTACCAGGTGGTTTCCGTGGCCGATGGTCGGGAAACGAACGACGGGGCCGCTAAGTGGTCAAAAGCAGTTCCGTCAAAAGCAGGCCCCTTACCAACAACAAAATATAAACTTCATTAATAAATACCGTAAACCCGTGGTTATAGAGAAGGGGGGAGATCCGATAGGAATAGAATTACTAGTTTCCTCAATGTACGAAGACATACTAGACCACGATGACGACAACACTAACAATAACGCTGACAGACGCATACTACCTGAAATCACTACGGTGACACGGTCACACTGTGGTTTTGGTGGACACCGGCAGTGAGGTCACTTGTATTGCCGAAAACTTATGGACCGACTTACAGGCACACGGCCATCTGTTACCCACGTTACCGGTACCTTCAGTACAACTACGGGGTTCCATGGGTTACTGCTCCTATCGTATTTCAAAACAAATATTTTTACCTATTCAAATTGGGGGCACAAATTTTAGTCTGACCTGCCTGGTAGTTAAAAATTTGATTAGACCAGTTATTCTTGGTTCGGACTGGCTAACCAGTCACCAAGCCATTATCAATTATGAAGGCCAATTTATTGAATTTAAAAGTAAAACGGCAATAATAAAAGTTCCCTTTTGCAGACACTTAATCATGCGAGACCATATAAATTCAACCGTGCTAGCCGCAGAAATAAAACATCAAAATGACGTTATTACATCCCCTTTGGACACAGAACTAACATTACGGGAGAAAGTGTGTAAAACCGTCCTATCACCAACAGGCCAACAAAGGTTATTTGACTTATTAAAGAAATATAAAATCCTTTTCTCAACAAAGCCCGGTTAACAACACTATACGAACATAAAATCCACCTACACGATAAAACGCCTTTTGTTAAACGGTCTTACCCGGTGACATTTGCACCAGCGGTAGAAGAAGAGTTAGGCAACATGTTAGCACAGGGAGTGATTAAGCGTGAAGCATCACCTTTTTCGAGCCCAATGACGGTGATCAAGAAAAAGGACGGATCGGTTCGAATTTGTTTAGATGCGCGGTGTTAAATGACCACATAATATCGAACTGTGAAACACCACAGAGTCCCGATGAACTATTACAACAATTTCACGACATACGGGTGATGACTTGCGCGCTTCGTACTGGCAAATCCCGTTAAACGCAGACAGTCGCAAATATACGGCATTTTTGTAGAACGGACGGAGTTACACATACCAGGTGTTGCCGTTCGGACTAAAAACCGCGGTGGCTAGTTTTTCTAGATGTATGGATCTCATTTTATGACCAAAAGTCCGAACCTTTACTAGTAATTATGTAGATGATTTATTAATTGCATCAAAAAACATAGACGAACATTTTATACATTTGGAGCGTGTATTTGAAAAATTAAAGGTTGCAAACATTACCGTAAATATAACAAAATCACATTTCATGCAAAAAGAGGTTAAATTTTTGGGACATATATTGTCATCCGTGGGCATTAAGCCCGACCCTGAAAAAATACGGGCCATTCAAGAATTTCCTGTACCTAACAAAATCAAACATTTAAGAGCATTTTTAGGATTGTGCAACTATTATCGGAGGTTTAGTGTCCATTACAGCGCGGCCACGAGACAACTGACTCCCTTGTTGTGTAAGGGGTGTTGCTGGAAGTGGGGCGAGAAGGAAAACATTGCGTTTAACAACATTAAAACTTTGTTTTTGAATACGGTTATGTTAACTCACCCTAAAACCGACAAACCATTTGTGCTACAGACCGATAGTAGTGTCTAAAGCGGTTTTGGCGACAGTCATTAGCGACTGGCGCCAGTGTGACCTTGACATTCCATCAGAAAATATGCTGAAAACTTTCTCAATTTCTGACGTCATAAATTTTCCAAAATTCTTATGTGTATGTCTGTAAATAGAAAGTCCCTATATTAGGTGTATAGCCTAAGGTTATCATTGTATATATCAAACAGTGTAAGAGAAAGTGATTGAAACTCAAAACATTTATTCAAAATATGAATTATCTAACTAAAATGTAATTTTATGTTAGTATATTTTATGGATGATTTCGAAATCAAACTTTTCAATTCAAACAACTCATATCTAAATAAAATTAGCTGGTGGTACAGATACGTAGACGACATCATTTGCCTATGGACCGGGACAGACAGACAACTAGACTGCTTCTTAGCCTTTCTCAACTCCTTGAATCAGAAAATACAGTTTACAATTGAAAAAGAAATAAACAGGAAAATCAATTTTCTAGACCTAACAATCACACGAGATCTTAGCAAATTAGCCTTCAACTTTTATAGAAAACCGACATATACTGACACAGTCATTCCGTATTCATCTAACCACCCCATGAACATTAAATTATCGGCCTTTCACAGCTTCACTTACAGATTACTTAAAATACCGTTATCAGAATCAGACTTCAAAGCTGAACTTCATACCATTAAAGAAATCGCAAGCAACAATGGATACAATCCCTTTATTATAGACAAGATGATTCACAGAAAACAAAGACTAGACTTATCCAAACACTTTTATCTCAATTCCACCAACGAAGAAAACATCAGAACATACCGTAAAATTAATTTTATAGGACAAACTAGCCAAAAAATTGCCCAAGAAATCAAACCTCTGAACATAACCACCGCTTTTTATAACAGAAACACAATCAAAAACCATCTTGTTAACAACAAAATTTGCCAGCGGGACAAGCTTAAACAGAGTGGAATTTATGAAATAACATGTAACAATTGTAATTTCTTGTACATAGGCCAAACAGGACGCAATTTCAATATTAGATTTTTAGAAGAAAGGAGATCCTGGCGTCTCAAGAAATATGATTCCAATGTTTCCAAACACATGTTAGACAACAACCACCAATTTGATATTAATAACCTAAGGATTATACACTTTAGCAAGAAAGGATTAAAGATGACCTTATTAGAAGCCTTTGAGATCCATCAAGCCGTTTCCCAAGGAAAGGATTTAATGAACGACCAACTAGAACTATATACATCGCCGCTTCTTAAGCCGCTTTAATCCTTTCTTGGTAACTCTGTCACCCCCTCATTTGTACACCTGAACACGGTAAATACTATATATATTGTACTATCTTAAATGTATCTTGTATTCATATTCTGATAATGACCTTATAAGCCGAAATACGTATAAATATTTTAAATATACCAATTGAAACTCAACAAGTGTTTTATTATTATTTTATTCAACATGTTTCAACGCGAGCCAACAGCGCTATCAATTAAATTTACTATATTGTGTTTAAAATCTTAAACGAATGAAAGTAAACCTAATGGATTATGAACGATGATACGGGTTCGTTAACTGTATGAGTAAACTAGAAAAGATTAAGAGATTATAAATAAGTGACTTCAGGTATAAGGTCTTTACATATTTACTATTCGAGTTTGTAACAATATAAATAAATAAAGCATTTTGTATGTCCTGTTATTATTATTATTATTATATTTTAAAGAAAGTACTACGTGAGGACTAACCTTGACATTCCATCAAAAATACGATGAAAATTTTCTAAAATTCTTACGTTTCCACTAATGTACACGCGCTAGTATTTTGCTGTCGGTTATATTTTCCCCTTGAAATTTTCCGTGAATTGTATATAAAGGAAAGTTATTGGATCCATACTCATTAGTAATATACAAAGTGATAACTAGTATCAAGTAAGTTAATCTTTATTTAAATATTGTTTCAATATCATGGTTGATTATACTGTATTGTTTATAGAGGTATAACATTATCCTATGTATAAGTTTAGAAATGGAACAAATTAACTCCGTTGGAAACATTGAAGATTTCAAACCAATTAAGAAAATACCTGAACTAGTCATCGGTCAAAAATATGAAATATATAATATTAAACCTGTCTCCACCAAATTTGGTAGAAAAATCATCGTAGAATTAAATGATTCTGTTTTATTCTTACCGGTACGTTACGCAAAATTATCTGATGAAGAAGTGTCCGAAATGAATAACTGTATTTAAAAACAGAAGATGGCAATAGTTCACACAGGAACCAAAGCCTGTGGCAGTGCTAAGGATGCTTTACTAATTGAGTTTGTAACAATATAAATAAATAAAACATTTTTTTGCTTATATAACTGATTTTGTATTGTTATTATTATTATTGCATTTTAAATAAAGTATATGTGTAAATACTGAACATTATTATTATTGTTATAGAATTTATGTTTATTCAAAAATGTTCTATGCGCAGAAGTTATTATTATCATCATTATTACATGATTTTTCCATTTAAATATATGTAATTTCGACTGGAATTCCGTAAATAAAGATTCAAAATTATTTCCAACATTATTAATATTATTATAGAATTTACCTTTTCAAATGTATTTTGGCTCATAGAAGTTTAAAGTTATTTTAAAATAGAAACTACCAAACTTACAGATTATTATTATTATTATATTTAAAAGAGAGTATTACATGTTATTGCATTTTAAAATAAAGTATATGTGTAAATACTGAACATTATTATTATTGTTATAGAATTTATGTTTATTCAAATATGTTCTATTCGTAGAAGTTATTATTATCATTATTATTACATGATTTTTCCATTTAAAATGTATGTAATTTCGACTGGAATTCCGTAAATATAGATTCAAAATTATTTCCGACATTATTAATATTATTATTATTATTATTATAGAATTTACCTTTTCAAATGTATTTTTGCTCATAGAAGTTTAAAGTTATTTTAAAATAGAAACTACCAAACTTACATTCATTTTACAATTACAGTATATACTCAAAATTCTGGGAATGGCAAAAAATCTCAAACTTTTATTTAAAGTTTAGGCTATGAGAAATCGTTTTATAAGACATGTAATCTTCTTGGGACCTCTGGTGTATACCCTTTCTACTTAATATCATTACGGAGAATTTTAATAGAAAGTTATATGGATACTAGTATATATATTCTCCTCAAATTTAAGGGCTGTATCAGAATTAGTTTGTGTACATCTAGTTAACAACAATGCCTGTCGTCAATATTAAGAGTGTACAAATTTTGCGAGGAAGTCGTCGTGTGAGTTAAATATACCTATGTATCTTTGATTGTATTATATTACGCTTTATCTCTGCTGACTCGTTACATTTGGCATAACAAGTGATAACACAACTATATAGAGAAAAAGAGATTGTAAAACGCATTCTCATGTCTGAGAGCTATCTGTACACTTCGTGAATAAAGTTTTTAAAAATAAAAATTCCTATTGAAATTTTATATTTGGCGCAGTCGGTAGGATACGCGAAACAAACTACGATCGGAATTCATTAAACTGAACCAATCCGTTGAAATCGCAATTTGTTCGTTTTAACGTTCATTCGCGAATCGATATATATAAAACAAGATAAGTGAATCAGCGCTAGCATCATCAAAGAGACAGAAAAGAGAATCCGTTGCAAAGAGCCACCAAGAGTAGTGCCAGCATCGTCAACTCCGTTCTTCGTTGCAAAGAGCCACCAAGAGTAGTGCCAGCATCGTTAAACCTCCGGACGCAGAACCCGCAAGACGAGAGTCAGTCCATCACCAACAGTACACCGCTAATGAAAATTGCAGTGACCAACGTCATATTGTGCATAATTTTATTGTAAGTACAACTTTATAAACTTTATTGTAAAGCTAATATTCTATCAATCTGAACGACCTATTAGAAACTATATTAGAAATCGTAACAATGGCTGATAGAACTAATAAAATTAGTTTCGCATTAAAATCGATCCCACAATATAATGGAGATCCAAACAAACTAAGTTCATTTATCAATGGCGTAAACACAATTCAAAATTTATTCGGAAATCTAAATCCACCTATGGACGATTTCGATAAGGCTATTGCATTTCTAAATATAAAAAGTAAAATTACAGACAAGGCATTAGATAGCATAAAAGATGTTGAATTCCAAAACTGGAACGATTTAAAAGAACATCTAATAAATAATTTCAAAGATAAAACAAATTCAATCACTATTATGAATGATATCTTAAAACTACAAAATATTAAAAACCCTTACAAATTGTTAGAAATAATTAAAGAAAAATTTCTTGCTTTCAAATCAAGACTAAGCATTGAAGAAAACGACAATAATACAAAATTAATAATAACATCATTTTCTGAAAAACTAATTGTTTCACATTTTATATCTATAATAAATGACCCATACAGAAATAATATGGCGACAAGAAATCCAAGTAACTTAAATGAAATAGAAAGATTATTACAAAACGATTTCCAGTATTTGAGAAACACCCAAATACTTAAAACTAATCAAATGAAATTTCCTAGTACACTTCAGAGAAATTCTGAAAAAACATTCCCCACCGGACCTATCAATTTACAAAATAAAACCCAACCTAAATTATTCGCCCCGAGACAACAAATCAGAAACGCTCAAGACATAAAACCCACACCAATGTCTATGCAAACTAGACAAACCTTTAATCCACGTAATAATCAAAACTACTACCAAACACAACTAAAACCCTCACCTCACTATGTAGCTGAAGAACTATTCAATAATGAAAATCAAGACGAAAATGATAAAGTAGAATTTATTACTGATTCCGAAGATAATCAAATAAATGAATTAGAAAATCAAAATTCCGAAGACGATTCTTTTTTTGGATTAGAAGGCCTCTCAATCGCGGAGAAATCTTAAACATTAATTGTAACAGTAAACTCCCATATTTAAAAGTAAAAGATTATTTTATATTAATTGACACAGGTTCGTCAATAAACTTAATAAATAAAAGTTATGTCAACAACAATTATAAGAAATTCAAAATTTATAAAGAACCCTTTAGTTTTACTACTGCTTTAGGTAAAACATCAGGAAATGAGTTTCTTATTTTGAAAATCGAAGACCAGGAAATTAAATGCTTTCTTTTTGACTTCCATAAAGAATTTAACGTTCTGCTAGGACTACCAGCATTACAGAAATTAAAAGTACAATTAAATATTCAAAACAACAATGTAAAAATTTGCAATAAAACCCAAAAGTTACAATATTTCAATATAGAAAATAATTTGAATACAATTGAAAACAACGAAATAAAAATTAGAGCTGAACATTTAAACAGCGAGGAAAAACACGAAATTTATAAACTAATAAAAATTTAGCATGACATATTTGCACAAGAAAATCAGACTTTAACCCATACTAGCGTAATTAAACATGAAATTAGAACTACTGACGAAACACCAACTCATACGAAATCATACCGTCACCCTGAATGCTACAAAAAAAAAATTGAGACTCAAATTAACAGACTATCTAAAGATAAAATTATTCGCGAAAGCTATTCACCATGGAATGCACCAGTCTGGATGGTACCCAAAAAATTAGACGCTTCAAATAAACAAAAATACCGAATGGTAATTGACTACCGCAAGTTAAACACTAAGACGATTGACGACAAATTTCCAATACCCAATATTACGGAAGTATTAGATAAATTAGGTAGAAATACATATTATACCACTTTAGATCTTGCATCCGGTTTTCACCAAATACAAATGCCCGAAAATTCAATTCAGAAAACTGCATTTAGTACAGACACCGGTCACTATGAATTCACAAGAATGCCGTTTGGACTAAAAAACGCCCCAGCGACATTCCAAAGATTGATAAACTACGTATTGAAAGAATATATAAATAAAATATGTCTAGTTTATTTAGACGACATAATTATTCTCGGAACTAGTCTGCAAGAGCATATTGAAAATATCCGTAAAGTATTCCAAAAACTAAAAGAAAGTAATCTCAAAATTCAACTTGACAAATCGGAATTCTTACAAAAGGAAGTCGCATATTTAGGCCACATAGTATCACAAGAAGGAGTTAAACCGAACCCTTCCAAAATCCAAGCAGTTAAAGAATATCCAATTCCCAAAACCCAGAAAGAAATTAAAACCTACCTTGGACTACTAGGTTACTATAGGAAATTTATCCCAAATTTTGCAAAATTAACTAAAGCGATGACGAAATGTTTAAAAAAGGGAAATACAATACATAAAGGATTTAGAGTATATTAATAGTTTCGAAAACAGTAAGAATTTATTAATCAATTCCCCTATACTTCAATACCCCAATTTTAAAGAAAAATTCACACTTACAACAGACGCTAGCAATTATGCAATAGGAGCAGTACTCAGTCAAAATTACGATGTTAAAGATCTACCTATCGCATATGCTTCCCGCACATTAAACGAACATGAAATTAATTATTCAACAACCGAAAAGGAATTACTCAGTATAGTTTGGTCAACTAAGTATTTTAGGCCTTACCTATATGGTAATAAATTTAAAATCTGTACAGACCATCGACCTCTCGTTTGGCTTATGTCATTAAAAGATCCAAATTCTAAACTCATGAGGTGGAAAATTAAATTAGACGAATATAACTTCGAAATTGAATATAAAAAAGGTACCTTGAATAATAACGCTGACGCTCTATCCCGAATAAGACAAAAATTTCACATTGAAGAAACAGATAAAAATATCTTTGAAAAGAATTATAATCTAGTCCATTGCATATCTGCAGTTAAAAAAATGACCAAAGGTTTTGCAGCACAAATAGACTCCAAATTCAATAGTAAAATTTACTTAACAAATCAAAACAAAAGTAAAGGTAATATATTAATTCAACCAATTCATAACAAAAATAGTTTATTTCATTTAATAACAAAAAAATATTACGTTGAGAAACCCCTACTAGAGACAATCGAAAACTGTTTAATTAAATTAAGAGACTATTGTATTCAAAACGAAATCTTCGAATTACACATGCCGAAAATTTGTTGCGGATTAGACAAAATAGATTTTGAAACTATAAAAAAATTAATAATAAAATCGTTTAAGGACACGCACATTCAAATTATAATTCACATATTATCCGAAGAAATAAATATCAATGACAACGACAGTGTTATTCCACAAACTAGTGACACAAATTCAGATACCTGCCATTCTGACGAAGAAAATGAAATTAATGGAATAACGTATAAAGACATAGCTATTAATACAGGGAAAAACCAATTAATAATATCTTCACATAATTTGCCAACAGACATTCAAATAATAAAATTATTTAAATACACTAAACAGAGACTTTTAATTAAATTAAACAATGAAAATTTAGAAACAGAAATTATCAACCTTATAAAAGAGTACCTAGTACCTAAATGCAAATATTATTGCCTATTTGAAGGAGAATTGCATCTCAAATTTAACGAAATATTAAAAAAGAATTTTACCAAAGATTCATATCAACTCATTAAATGCGAAAACTTATTAGAAGATATAGAAACAGCAAACGACCAATTAGAAATCATTTTGAACTACCACGAAGGCAAAACTAATCACCGAGAAATATTAGAAACTTACCAAAATATAAGACAAAAATATTATTGGCTAAATTTGTATTATGAAATCCAAAAATTCATTAATAATTGCGAACTCTGCCAAGTAAATAAATACGAACGAAACCCGTATCAACTTAACGATAATTTAACAAAAACACCCACTCAACCCTTCCAAATAATCAACATCGATACCCTTACATTAGAACAAGAAAAATACTTAACCATAATCGACCAATTCTCAAAACTCGGACAAATATACCATTTAAAAAATTTAAACGCTGTAACCATAACTAAAGAGTTAACAAACTATTTTAACGCGTATAAAATCCCTGACGAAATTATTCACGATAGTGGTACCGAATTCAATAATAACTTAATGAAAGAATTATTAAAAATGTACAAAATTAAAATCCATATGACTTGTGTGGATAATCCAAAAAGCAATGGATGTGTCGAAAGATTCCACTCCACCATAATAGAGCACCTTAGAATAGTCAACCAAAGACCAGAATTTAAAAACAGTAACATGCAAGAGAAAATAAAGTTTGCTTTAATTGGATATAATAATTCTATCAGTTCCGTTACTAAACTAACACCCGTAGAAATTTTATTCGGCAAAGAAAACACTAAAAACATTTTTGAAACAAGAGACGTTTCGGAAGATTATTTGACAGAATACAGAAATAAACTTAAAGAAATTCATATGCAGGTTAAACAGAATATACAAACCAACAAAAATAAACGAATTCTTAAGCAAAATAAACCATGCAATAAACCAAAACAATTACCCAACCAAATACTAATAAAAGAAGGAAAACGAAGAATTCAAAAAATCAAGAAACCGTTATTTAAAATCCACAAAATTGAAAAATACAACCCGAAATTAGGCGTAATAAAAATAAATGTTAACAAAAGACATAAAATTGACAAAATAAAAAGACCAAGACTATTTGTTGCTGATGCACAAACGGACAAGAAGAATTAGAGGAAATAAATCAAAATCCCGGAGTAAATATAGTAGAATTAGGAAACGTGTTTGAATACGTAAACTCGCAGTATAATTATTATAAATATAATCTCAGTAGTATAACCATAGAATACGCTAAAATATTAAATCATAAAAATGAATTACTTATTAGAATCAATAATCCAAATAATACTAATAATAATTATAAAAAAGAACTGGAAACTTATATAAATATTTTAGAATTTAATTGCGAACGCTTAAACACTAAAATAAAAAATATCTCTAACAAACCGAAACGAAATAAAAGAGGACTAATAAATGGATTAGGGAGTATTATCAAATCAATAACTGGAAATCTCGATGCTTTTGACGAACAAAGATACGAAGAAATATTCAATAAGATAAAAGAAAATCAGAATAAATTACAATCACAAAATTTAGAAACAATTAGAATTAACAAGGATATGATAAATAAATTCAATTCACAAATAGAAAATATCAAACACAATGAACTTGTTTTGAAATCAAGAATCATGCAAACAGATAACTTAATGAAAGAAATTATGAACTGGGAAAATACACTTGTAATTAAAGATATTATAAACCAGCTAATTTTATTAACAATAAATTTAGTCGAAATAATTTCAGAAATAGAAACTAGCCTTACTTTTTGCAACTTGAATAAGATACATTCCTCAATAATCACATTAGATGAACTAAGAAAGATCATTAATCAAAACACTAACATAAATTTTTGGGATATCTCAACACAAATTACCAGTCATTGTAAATTAGAAGATGAAATGATAGAATATTTGCTAGAAATACCTATATATATAAATAATAATAGAAAACTTATTCAAGTAACCCCTATACCCATATATAATAATAACAAAATGTATATGTTAGATATAAGTAAAGAATTAATTATGAGTAATAATAATAAACTTGTAATAATGGAAAATTGTATTAAAATACAAAATAACTATTTATGTAAAACGAATTATGTTGAAACAAATACATGTATAATTAACATTGTCAATCTGCAGAATAACGATAAATGTCTATACCACCAAATCTACGAAAGCTTTGCTATAATAAAAATTAAAGATTCAAACATTGTAATAATAGCTAGTAATATTAATCAAAACTTGAATATCAAATGTAAAAACTACGAAAAACATATACAAATTATTGGAATATATAAATTCAGAACAAACAAAAACTGTATTATAAACGAATATAACTTGGAAAATTACGCAAAGAATAGTAAAGAAATCATTTTTGAGAACTATAATTTTAATATCAATAACCAACAATTAAGTAATAAAACTATCGAGTTAAAACAAATTGATAAACAAAATGTTATTATAAACGAAATACCTAAAATTCAAGAATAAGAAACAAAACAAAACCATCATTCCATAATTAATTCAATAACTATAATAATTACTATTATAAGTGTAATAATAATGACAATTATTATTAAAAGAAATAAATGTAAAAGAATAAAGGCAATAAAAGGCCCAAATTTAGAATTAATGGAATTAAACAAAGAAGAAGATAAAGCTGCATTTTAACAAAGGAGGAGTTAAATATACCTATGTATCTTTGATTATATTATATTACGCTTTATCTCTGCTGACTCGTTACATTTGGCATAACAAATGATAACACAACTATATAGAGAAAAAGAGATTGTAAAACGCATTCTCATGTCTGAGAGCTATCTGTACACTTCGTGAATAAAGTTTTAAAAAATAAAAATTCCTATTGAAATTTTATATTTTGTGCAAGTCACCAGGAATATGTTGAATGCATATACTCCGGAAACAAGGTAAACTAATATATTTATTTATTTAAAACTATCATCTGTTTAATTATTGCTGGTTTATAAATAATATATGTATATATATATATATATATATATATATATATATATATATATATATATATATTAATATTGTTATTATTATTATTAATTTAGAATAACAACAAGGAATTATCGACCTATGTCGCCAATCCTTATCGATAGCGATAGCGACAAGGAAGCAGAAGACGTGAATGTAATACCCGACTGCAGTATGAATAACTTGGCGAGCATCAGCAACGAGAAGGAGGAGTACATGTTACGCGATATCGGAATCGACCTACCGGATCTAGCCGCCACCGTCCTGGACGACCTGGAACGGATCACCGCGGCGATGGAAACACACGTCACCGGCACCGTCCTGGATGACCTGGAACGGCCCATAACAGCGATGGAAACACACGACACTGACACCGATGCTACACACTGCTCGATGGAAAGTAATGACGACGACGGTGATCATGCACAGGTATGTCCCGCAGAGGGTAACATAGATTACCGGGTTACCCCTAGAGGAGCTCCCCTGATGGAAGAATCAGAAATAGGAGACGTAATGGAAGAGGAGATGATCCTAACGGAGGCGGATCTGTTTCAAATAGACGTCGCCTGTAACGAACGGAAAATATTTGAATTGCCCGCGCATGGAGACATCGACGGTCCTCTGGTTTCACGTACAACTATAGATGTCTCTGCAAATCTCCAAATAGTGGTTGGAGATTTTAAGCCGGAGATTCGAATTTTTGCGGGAAATCAGAAGATAGTTGTTGATGAATGTGCGGGCTTGACAAATATTTTACAGCATATGGCGTCTAATTTAAAAATGAAACTGACCGGGAGCGAGGTTCCTCTGAGATCGGAGAATATAACCGTGAATTACGTGGGTCGGCGTAATCTTAAACTTCTAAAATATCAAAATTATATTCTTCTTCATGAAGAAGATGTAATTTTGATACCAACGATCTTGATTTACGCTGATCTACTGAAGGCGCGGTTAGAATCTTTAGTACCGGTCATACGGATTAGGTACAGAAAAATATTACAGAACTGTGCGGTAACAGAACTAAGGACCGGTAGATTAGCCGATATAAAAAAAGAAATATTAAAAGAAAATTTGTCGGAAACGGTGATACCTCTGTGGGACATGATCTTAAAATGGAAAAGAAAAATAAACCTGGACAAAATGTATATTAAAAAAAAATTATACCTAATAAAAATGTATTATTTGTATTTAATTAAATAAATAAATATATATATATATATATATATATATATATATGTCGAGGGGGGTGCTGGCACCGTTTGGCGAACTCCATCGAAGTCACTCATTGTTTTATTATCAACAATCACACAAATAGTCAAACACAATTCTTTGTTTATTTATCGTACACAAAACAGTATAATAAAGTTAACAAATAATAAAATAATGAACACTAAAAATTAATACAAAATGACGATGATTAAGAACAATTGAAACGTAGGTGATCTCGGGATGCTTGACCTGCTTGATCTCTGCCTGTTTTTCATATCATAGTCAGCCTATCCCCTCCTGATTTCACCCAAACGCCGATTAAGCAAAACAAATAATCATTGATATCGGACGCCTGACGCTTCAAATTCTTACGCGCTGCGACACGGCCATACCGACAACTCACACGTCCTCGTCTGATGCATCTGTAACTAATGAATTTTACAACAAAAACAATACTACGCACGGCCACACCTGACCATTTTTAGTTATATTTTGTTAAATCAATCCATCTCGAATTTACACATCTTTAAAGACAAAGCACACATTTCAAATAGCCCTACATAGCCAATTGCTTACTTCTAGTAGCAACTCTACTGTTATTGCTTACATCCAGCAATAACAAACATTACCACATACACTCAGTGGCGTACCAAGATTCATTACTGAATCATTATCGCTTCCATCCAGTGATTTTAACACAATCACGAAACATTATCACTTACATCCAGCGATAAGTTTCACAGACACTTAAATCCAGTGCCGTAACAAGGCCCATACCACAAATATCAGTCGCACAGCGCACACTCACGGACTACATTTAAGAGATACCGATTTCTACTGAGCTACGCCTACGATCTGACAATTTTGGTAAAATAGACTAACTGAAAAATGTGCTTAATCAATATTCGAGCCATCTTGCTCGTCCTGTTCCAAGCTACTCTCTGTCTCAACAGGGACTTCACCTTTAGGCATTATCCTCATCCTATCATGAGGATACTTATAAGTACCATTTGAATTTAAAGCTTTTATAACGTATCTATCACCTTCTAGGATCTCAATAACTTTATAGGGGCCTTTATATTTTGGATCATGTTTAGTCTGATTACGTTCTTCAATTTTTAATGATACGAAATCACCTATTGCAAATTTATTTAATTTGGATTTGGTACTATCAAATCTACGTTTTTCGTACACTGCGCATTTATGAATATTGGTTACAGCTTGTTGTCTTATCTCAGTTATATCTACTTCAGATCTACTTCTCATGTGCCAACATTAAGTTTATAGGTCTTGCAACCTTACCAATCATAAGTTCTAAAGGACTAGACTTAGTACAACGATTAATCGTACAATTCAAAACCAACTGAACATCTGGTAGTGCGTCTTGCCAGGAACGATCTTTACTCATTTCTACCGCAGTTAACAAACCTTTCAAAGTACTCATAACACGCCCTACCTGACCATCTGAACGCTCTGGGTACTATTGGTAAGCATCTTGTTCTACCGTTCCTTTGTATTTTTCGGCAAAGGACACCTGAACGGAATTCATATTTTTTAGCTATATTATCATTAAGATTTTCATTATTAAGGTCTACAATAAGTTTAGAAATTTCATTATCACGTTGTTGCTCTGCGAGCAACCAATTACTGGATATATCTGCTATGCTAACTTGCTTTTGTTGAAGATTTTCGAAACTTTTGCTAGAAGAACAAGGTAACGGATTTCGAGAAAAGAAATCAGCATGACACATACGTTTACCATCTCGATGAATAATATCAAAATCAAAAGCTTGCAAGAAAGCCCACCATCTATGCACTCTGGGAGTTAGATCTAGCTTTTTACGTGACGATTGTAATGAATTACATTCGGTGATAACGATAAAATTGCGCCCGTATAAATAATGACGGAAATGTTTTGCAGAATTCACGACGGCTAAAGTTTCTTATTCATAGGAGTGATATTTGGATTCCGCTGCTGTAGTGCGTTTACTGAAATGGGCGACTACATGAAATTTCTTGTCCTTTTTCTGCATTAAAATCGCTCCATATCCTAATGAACTGGCATCTGTATGCAATTCAATTGGGAAATTTTAACTCTATTGGCACAAAATCCAAATTGGTTTGCCGATGGTACTTTTAGTACTGCACCACAACTATTCGCTCAACTCTATACAATCCATGTCCTTTTTGCCAGTACGGTTTTACCGGTTATTTATGCATTATTGCCGAATAAAACAAGAAACACGTACATAAAAATGTTACAAGAAATAAAAAACTTACAACTAGATCTACAGCCTCGATCAATTATGATGGATTTTGAAATCGGGGCAATGCAAGTTTTTCAGCAAGAGTTTCCTGCTGTAAGGATATCTGGATGCTTTTTCCATTTAAATCAAAATGTATGGCGGAAAGTACAACAACGCTACGCTGGATCTCATGAATTTGCTCTTTGGGTAAGAATGATACCAGCATTAGCGTTTGTGCCACAAGCAGACGTAGAACAACTTTTCGATGAACTCGTGGAAAATGAAAATTTTCCACAAGAGGCGCTTCCTATCGCTAATTACTTTGAGGACACACATATATAGGAAGAAGAGGTCGTCAACAACGTCAGGCAGCAAAGTTTCCAATTTCAGTTTGGAATGTGTTCGAAAGAACATTAATCAATCTAGCCAGGACAAATAACGATGTTGAAGGTTGGCATCGTGGATTTATTTCAACATGTTCATCATATTTTCCAAATATATTTAAATTCATTGATGCTTTAAAGCAACAACAAGCACTGCATCAGTATGAAATTGCACAAATAATTGCAGAGAATCCTACAAATGAAATTAATAAAAAATATGCTGCTATTTCTAGGAGAGTGCTGCAGTTAGCGAACGACTATGGTAATCGTGATCATATGACATACTTAAGGGGTATCGCACATAACTTTGAATTTTGAGATGGTACTGTCCTTGCCAAATTTTATTGTTTTTCATCAATATACACAATTAATAATTCGTGTATGTCTAATTAATATACGTTAGTGATGTGACTGGATACATTTACAGCGGTATTTTTTTACTTGTGATATATCCCATAAAAATCAACATGGTAATTTAAAAGTTCAACATTTATGTTGTGTATCAATAAATATTTATATTAGATATTGGTTTATTTTAATATCAATGAAATATTTAAAGGTACAATTTTAATTTTTTAATTTTAAGTATTTGAAAAAAACTATTCGCTTGCAAATTTCATTTTTTTTTTAAATTTTTGTATTACAAAACTGTAAAATGTCATTCATAAACCGTATCAGACTATCAATGAGACGTTATATCTAATTTTTGAAATCTATGATTTACATATTACACTTTTCATAGTATATTTTCTGTATTTATGCATGCATGTTGTTAAAAACGCTCAAAGAGGCCTTTTTTTTAGTTTTAATGCCTCTGTTAATTAACATGATTTTAAAAGAAATGAGCAGATTGCTTGTGTTCCTTATTAAATGTACATTATTCGTTAAATATATGAAATTAAAAATAAAATACCATTATTATAATATATTGTTTATTTTGCAACAATTTTTTATCTCTTTATTTAACCAGCTCAGCACTTTCTAATCATATTTTATTTTTTTCGCAGTTCTTAGTTTTTCTTTAAGCATTTCAATTTTTTGGGTACGAATTGACTGAGTACGAATTACCAGGGTACGAATTGTCAGGATACAAATTGCCTGGGTACGAATTGTTCGGGTACGTATTGTCCGGATACGAATTGTCTAGGTACGAGTTGCTCAGATACGAATTGTATTCGGGTACGAAATGTCCGGGTACCAGTTGTGCGATACAAATTGTGGGATGCAAGTTGTGTGGCACGAATAGTCCGCAAACCAATATCATGACATTAAAAATTATTATTTAATTGCTGATTTAATGCTCCGGAACTCACAAAAAAAAACTGCAAGCATTTCTCTTAGTTGTGCCGAATTGTCCGTGTACGTGTTACTTCCCATTTTTCCCATGGTCTGCAGAGCAATGCTTGGTCCACAAGAGTGCCATTGTCCATCATTCTCATTAATATCTTATAAGTTTTCAATAATTTCTTTCGTTTACAGGCAATGCCTGTTAATGTTTCATCAAATAGTTATGCAGGCATACTGTAGCTTGAACAATTCCGACAACTGTATTTAGTGAATCAATAATTGGTTTTCGAAAAATTCGTCATCGGACTGCCATTATACCGAATGTGATTTCGATTGTGCGTCTAGCTCTACTTAATCTAAATTTGAAAATGTTTCCTCCTGTTAAGCATTCATCTTCTGCGATACGGCCGTATCATATAAGCGGTTAAAGGAAAAGCTTCATCAGCTACAAAAGTAAAATTTATAAGTGCACCATTTTCTTCCAAAATAGTTGGCGGTGGAACGTTGAATAAATTAATTTCAAAATTTAGTCCCATGCTAGAGTTTATCGAAACAATAATACGCATCACATATTGCTAAGAGATTTATGCTAAAACTACCCTTGTAGTTATAATAACTTGCACCAGAGTTCGGTGATGCCTGTGAGAAAAATGATTAATGTAGTATTTAGATCTCAGAATTTTTACTTTTAAAATCGACCTATATTCTTTGCTGACTTAGTATTTAGTTACTCTTTCATTCCAAAAACCCGGTAGTTTCGTGTTTCATTTCGTATAGGAAATTGTATGAATTGTAATAAGATTCTCTTACCGGTGAGAGTCGTATCCCTGAGAACTCGAAGACACCGAGTGGTAATTTTTATACACGTGTAATACAGTCTAGCCAAGCAAACAAAATATGCAAACTAAAAGAATTTTATTTAAAATATTTTAAGCGGTAAGATTTCGAGCAATCGCGTACGAATATAAATCTCGGTACATTCTCAATGAAAAGTAAGTGCTGTCATATTTGTCATTGTCAAAGTCGTATTTGAACTTGTTGCGTTGTTTGAGGTTGTGTCGTTGTGTTTTCCTTGTTATTCTGCATTAGTCTTCTTAAAATTTGTCTCGTTCAAGACAAAATTACTTGTTTTATTTGTGAAAATTGGTATGTACAGATATTTTTACTAAAATCTAATATTTTTTATATTATTATAACTTAACCTCAAATTGAACACGTGTGTTAATTTTGTTTTTTAAGGTTTGGAATATGGCCCGTAATTCGAAGAAAGGTATTGATTCCGAAGCACGAAACATTATTAACAGTGTTATTGAATTCTTCGATAAACAGAAAGGTGCTGGTAAATGGAGTTTTCCTGTCGAGAAGGCCACCAAACTTGCGGCTGTTGGTGTTGGTAAAGCGGTAGCAACCATATTAAGAATTAGGCAAGAAGCACGGGCAACGGAAGATCAGTTATTAAAATCTCCTTCCAAAAAGAAACGAAGCGGAGGGTCAAACAAATAAGTTCTGGGCGATTGGGACTTGGGCATTTTAAAAAGAACAGTTCATGAAATTTATACCGTTGACAAGAAAATTCCAACAGTAAATATATTGATTGATAAAATGAAGGAGAATGTTGATTACACTGGTGGAAAAGAAACTCATCGAAAGCATTTATTAAATATAGGATTCACATACAAAAAATGCCACAATAAAAGAAAATTATTGATGGAACGTTACGATATCGTTGCTTGGCGTTCTCGTTACTTGCGCAAGTTGCGAGAGAATAATGCTCGTGGTAAGCACAAAAAACCAATAACTTTTTTGGACGAAACCTACATCCATCCATCATATGGTGTTAGTAAATGTTGGCAATCTGAAGACCAGCTTGGAGTACACCGACCTGATAGATCAGGTCAACGACACATTATTGTACATGTGCTTACGGATTTGTGAATAATGGCTTGTTAATATTCAAATCCAAAAGCAAATCAGGAGATTATCATGATGATATGAATCATCAAAATTTTATGCAGTGGATGCAAAAACAATTAATTCCTAATGTACCACCTAATTGCATTCTCGTCATGGATAATGCACCATATCATAGTGTGCAAATCAATAAACCTCCAACCCAAGCAGCAAGAAAGCAAGATATTCGTGATTGGCTTGAATTAAACACACTAGTAAAGAAAGAAAGTCATCACACCAGGACTTATTATGTCGACGAATTATTAAAGAAGCATGGCCACACTGTAGTACGCTTGCCACCCTATCATTGCGACCTAAATCCCATCGAATTAATGTGGAGTTTGGCAAAACATAAGATTGCAATGAATAACGTTGGTTAAAGGGGCCTAGAAATTCAAAATTTAGTGCAGGCAGCGTTTGCCGATATAAGCCAATCAGATTGGGAAAAACATTGCACGCATGTTGATCATATAGCAGAAGAAATGTGGAAACGTGACGAATTAATGGAGGAAAAATTTGAAAAATTGGCTATCTGATGAAGAAACAAGCTCCAACGAAGTCGTTTCGGATAGTGATTAAATTATTATTAAATGTTTATTATCTTTGTTTTGTTTTTTATAATAACATGTGCATAACAAATAAATATGCTTATTTGGCTATAATATTTTTAATTTCCTAATTACAATTTAAATATAGCGAAAATAACAAACACTCCTTTGACAAATATTCAAATTGCCGCCGAAATACTTTTTACTTTTTAAATATGAGTGTATGAAAACTACGGTGGCTCTTTGCCACGCATCCCAACTATCTTTTTTGATTGGTACGACTTTAACAATAGTATATTTACACAAAATTTAAATGCATTTTCCGGGTTTGTTTTCCGGATGAATCGTCTACGAAGTTCCTCATGGACAGAAGTACAACTGTGCGCAAGCGGCATGGGGATAAATTATCACAAAGACAGCATTATTGAAGGTTGACGCATCCCCTGAGCATAATCGCAGTTGCAAATTAAAATTCAGTGCAATATTTGTCGAGAATTCTCGGGACTTTCGTTTTCAAAATTATGATAATTAAAAATGTCTCAAAATAACGCGTATGTTTGAAGTACTTTTAAAGACTAATTCTGGCCCTCATGTTCAGTAATTTTAATTAAATAATCATATATTTGACGGATCCTGCATCTACTTGCTTTCAAAATTCAAAAAATGTGTACTAAGAATCTAGACAACAATCAAAATCATTATGAGTCAGTTCATTTCATAGTCAACGCCGCCCAGAACTTCAAGAGACGTTGACACCAAATTGATTGTATTTAAAATAAGATCGCTTTCGATTTTCAAGATGATGAAGGTTTTATACCAACTTATTTTATTACAAGCAACAGTAGATTGCGATCTTCCGTATGTCAAAATAGTATTACAACATTGTATAATCAAATATCACAAAATGTTGTGATAACTCCTTTTGCGATTAGGTACATTAGTTGGATACCCTGCTATCCTCTCGCCCTTTCTATTTCATATTTATTTGTTATGTTAGTTTTTATATTTTCAACCATTATATTTTAGTTCTAAGAAAAATTTGTTAAATG
The DNA here is from genome assembly GCA_944039245.1 of Nebria salina. Taxonomy (NCBI): domain Eukaryota; kingdom Metazoa; phylum Arthropoda; class Insecta; order Coleoptera; family Carabidae; genus Nebria; species Nebria salina. The sequence goes on from OX063269.1 coordinate 2,419,936, forward strand.
TATTTCTCTTAGTTTGACTTTCCCCATCACCCTAACGATCCATCATAAAATAAACTCCAAAACATTTCAAATCATAAAAGCCTCAAATAATCATCAATGTACCGACGATGAACTATTATTTCCCCATGAACATAATTTCCATTGGTGGCGTTTAAGTCTTCGGGGGTGACAATAACAAATAATATTTAAAAATTGTAGCTTTGGAGAAAACCAATTCATTTTATAAACTTTGGTTGTATTTTCAATACTGAACAGTTCAGGCTGTTCAGGTTTCGTTTGAATAAATTATCTTATATGTTATTTTGTGTTTGGCGAATCATTTTGTTTCCACAAAAATCCCAACACAAAACCGTGTGTATAAGGAATACTGTTTTACTTTTGTTTTATTTATTGATAATGGCTGCGTAGTTTAATTCGAGAAGACGGTCCATCCATCATCAACATCAGTGCGGGTTTAATCTGAAAGAAAAATAAAATGATCAGATTTATTGAGAATGTATGGTTTAAATGTATTTGGGATAAATCATTTTCGTAACATTACAAGCAGAGTAACATGGTGAATAAAATTTCAAATAACTGTAATAAATATTGTGCGGTATTTTACTCTCCTATACGTAGTATAAGTATTGTAATCAAGAAAATACTCGATCTCGAGATTTAACGGAAATATACCTATTGACTATCCCTTAATCGAGTCTGACTATTTTTGGAATTACATCCAAATGTGTGAGTCCGTGTGTATGTGCGCGCTCTGCAGCCTAAAAGTTTAAGGTAAAATTATCAAACTTTAAACTTAAGATTTGTATATGCTCTCCTAGCAAACCTCTTATTTTTGAGAAGAATATTCGAACTGGAAGTGCATGTTTACTCCAGTCATTTTAGCGGTTTCTGCAATAATTCAAAAATGATTACAATCACAACAATATTTGTTAAAATGAAATCTATAAGTATTGACCTTTTGTACAATCTTTTCTTGAACATTATTTTCAAGAATGTTACCGGTAACAGATTTTAGCAGGGCTTTAATAGTTTCATAGTTTTCTGACGGAGAACAAAACACATCACTTGAAAGTGATTTTGAAGTTTTGTGTTGCACACTTTTTGAAAATTGTAATTTCAGATGCAGTAGCATGTGCGGGCACTAATAAAAAACAAAAAGATTTTTTTATTGGTGTAGTTGCAAATTATTTAACGCTGTGCCGTTCTTACGAAGAAGCACTACAATGTTTTAAACACATAATAGTTGCTTTAGGAAACAAATATATTACAAATGATGTGCGTAATTCTTTGAACTTTTTTAGAAGCATGAATTTCGTCACAGAAGAAATGAAGCTGCAGCACAGGATGAACCGGCTATTGCAGAACCAAATTTACCCATTTATAAAAAAAGTAAATTCTATATGGTTTTTATAGAACGTCGCAGACAACTACGCAAATGCACCGAAACATTTGGCGGAACCGACACCCCATATTATTGCCCAGCATTTTTAAATATTTGCGAGAAGAAATATCCATCCCTTATAGTCAGGCTTCCTACTGCAGGAAAATGAAAAAAGAAAGACAAATTCCACCGTTGAATCTTGGTTTCGCGTCGTAAGCATTCAATTTTAGAAGGGAAGAAAAATTTAAAAGCGGCAAGATTTTATGGAGCCCAAAATAAATACATAGATTCATTACAAAAAAAAGAATTTAAGTTTAAAATTCCACGTAAAGTTAGGGAAACTGAAAAAAAATATGTGGAAAAATGGGGAAAACCGAGTCAGGACCGTCATCGCAATTATCACTTGGGTAATAAGGATCAACTTTTGAAGTCAATCAAGGATACGCCAGCTGTCGTCGAAGCACCAACAATGAAAAAGATGAACAGGACTCAAATCAATGCAAATATCAGCACGCAACAGGAAATAAAAAAAGGAATGGTTTGACAATGGCATCTTGAAACAGACATTTATTTATAATTTCAAAATTGCAGGTACAAATTGCACGATATTGCACGATCTCAGCTGCATGCAGGGTCCGGAAAATACAGTTATCTACATTTGAATGACTATGTTACGTTAGTAGATGGAGAGTGGATTTCAGATGCGATCATAGATTTGTCCCTACATTTGTTATCGAAAAATGGAAACTTCTGCATTATTGAATGTTGCGTGTCAGAAATGATATTTAGAAGAGCATACAGAGAAATGTGGTACAGATACCAACAATATATTCTTCTTCCATTGAACGTAGACGGGCATTGGATATTGATTTTCGCCGATTTCCGGAAAAATCATATTACTGTTTTAACTTCTTAGCAAATAATAAGTTAACGGAAGAAATGTTTTTAAAATTTTTAATTTCTATTAAAAAACAAAGACATCTTCACGATTGCGTTATTGATGTTAATGGGTGAAAAGTTATGGAAGCAGAATATCCTAAGCAGCAGGATAGTTTCAACTGCGGAATCTTCGTTATTCATTATGCCAAAAATATTTTAGATCAGAACGGTACATATCATTACGACGGTGCTTTCGAGCAAAAAAATTTATAGAGAATATCTTGACGATATATGTTGGAATCATCGGCCAAAGTTTCAGAGTTTTGTCTACTTTTGTCCAGATTCTGGTGATTGTCGAGTGATTCAATCAACCTGGCACTTTTGCAATTCTTGCGAAGATTGGTTTTATTTTAATAAAAAAGGTACACCAATGTGCTGCTCCAGAGTTTCGCAAAAGAATTCTGCGTCAAACTGGATTCAATGCGATTTTTGTCGACGATGGCTACATACTTCATGTGTAAGCGAATTCAACAATCCAAAGTATTACGAAGAGTTAAAAAATGTTTGATGAAAATTATGTTCCGGGAAATAAGTATAATACTTAAATGAAATAATATTCTGCAGGGACCATCAAAAGCTAGAATGCCACAGGGTTCGAAAATTTTAGTGCTTGATGACCTCATAATAATTGAGCTCAACATTGATTCGATAGGGATCATTAAAAGCTAGAATGCCACGTAGATGGAAAATTTTAGTGATTGGTGATCTCATAATAATTGAATTCAATATTGAGTCGATTATTAACTACCAGCGGCTGGTTCCATTAGGATGGTCTAGAAGATTAATGAAGAATTGTAGGATAGTCAGTCAAGAAGATGAATGAAGAATTATTGGAAAACCTATAATCGTGTTGCCTTTTCTGTAATATACTCTGTATAATCCGTGTATCCCATCCTATCCTGGCAAGAAAAATGTCTGTTTAGATTTGGAACAAGTAAATGAAAAATATAAATAACTTAAACAGTCATAGACCCCAACCTCCTCGTGGTTCTTGCTGGAAAACAATGCACAACTTAGAGAATTAAATCTCTGTTTTGCAATGTTTACTAAGGGGTAGTAAAGTAAATTAAGCATTCTTTTCCCCAACATAAAGGGTGGCATGATAGTAGCGTTATTGTCTCAATTATTGAAAAGAAGTGAATGGTGGAGGCACCTATATAGGTAATCATGGATCGATATTTATAAGCTTAAGCATGAAGATTCAGAACATTGATACTCTTGACTTGTATATTTCTAATACAGAATATTCTAATTTCAAATTATAAATTGTATTTTTACATTTGTAGTATTTGTATGTTGACCTGTACGAATAACTTTTGCGCTCACTGTATATACAATGTTCATGCTTATTATTGTATAACTATTCTAACTCATACATAAATATGTCGTGTATCATCAAATCGACTGACTTTTTGTCTTGCTTATTTTATTCGGGATTATTTTTTTATTTATACGAATATTATTCGAATTTCTTTTGAGTTTTTCTTTATATTTATTCAATATTTAAAATGGGAAATTTAAAAATATGTAACCGACGGTATCCAAGTAAATATACGTCAAGGAAACAGTGAGCAAGAAAGTTCAGAATAATGAGTTATATTTGTTTTTTGTTAATTATTAGATTTCATTATTTATTAATTCTGATAATTCCAATTCACTTTTAAAATTGGACATTAATTGAATATTTATTAACTATAAAAGTGATTTACAAATTTTTAGCAGAATGAAGCAAAGTGAATCCTCATAAACAGGAGTTAGTGCTTGATTTATTTCGAACTTGATTCAAAAATCGACTAAAGTGATAATAAAAGTGTTGATGGGTCGATAATGGAACATGGAGTTATAATTGAAAAAGACAATAATAAAGCAGAATATCAGGAATTAGATGTTAGTGGCAGGCGAACAATAGATATAAATTTTAAGACGGTATTCCGACTATATCTGTAATTGTGGATGGCGCGTGGAGCAAGCGGTCTTATAGCACATCATACAATGCTTCTTCCGGCGTCGCATGTATAATTAGTGCGCGTACTAAACAAATTTTATATATTAAGGTAAAAAATAAATACTGTTCCATATGGGCTTGGAGAGAGTATTTAAAAAATACTGAGAATAAGCCTGATCACAATTGCTACAAAAATTGGAATTCTGTATCGACAGCTATGGAAACTAGTATTATTCTTGAGGGATTCAAAAAATCTTTAGAAATGCATGGATTAAAATACGCGTGTGTCATTAGAGATGGAGATAGTAGTGTCTATAGAAAAATAAAAGATGCTATGCCATATGGACCAAACTTGATGGTTAAAAAAATTGAATGTAAAAATCATCTGCTGAGATGTTATTTAAATAAATTAAAAGAATGTGTAGATACCACCAAATACGACATTAATATAAGAACATTTTTACATAAAATTATGTTATGGTTCCGAGGAGCTGTTACATCAGGGCAAAATATATCTTTATGTAATAAAATAAAGGAACTACAAAAAGATATTTTAAATGGACCACTTCATATTTTTGGTGACCATACAGAATGCTCTAAGCTTGGATACTTTTGTACCAAAACAAATGAAGCAGAATATTTTATAATAGATGATTTACGAAAAACCGAAATAATCGATAAAATTATGATCGCTCCTCGTCGAGTAGCAAACAACTACATGATCAAAATAACAACAGTGCAGAATTCTACAATTCCATTGTTGCAAATTTGCCGGTGGCAAACGAAATAATTTCTCTTTGCGAAATTCCTATGCAACTCGTTGCGCCGCTGTTTTATCATACAATGCAAATCATGGATTTCAGAGGAAAGTGCAACTTTCTTTGAGAATAAAATATTTGGGGAAATATACCAAATATTATTCTGATAATATTAGGAAACATAAATTAAACCGTAGATTAAAGAGTTTTGTAAAAAAGAGAAAAGTTAAGAATGTAGGGACTGATTTAGATTATGGACCTGATGAGGCAAATCCCAAAGAAGATATTTCCGTGGAATTACTTGAAAAGATAAGTAACCATATTCTGGAAAATCTACAAAAAGTTAATAGAGATCATATTTTTCAAAGTACTACGGGGCAATTCATATCTTCCTTATGGCGACAGGAGAAACATAAAAGAATAACAGTGTTGTGCCCAATAATTGTAGAGGAACACAGGAATATATATTTCGGGTATTTATCAAAATCGTGTATGTATAATATGATAGTTTATTGTAGTAGTAGTATATATGTTTTATGATGTCCTTTCCATTGGAAGGTTTTGTACAGAATGATTATTAAAAATGAACGAGATAGGTGCATACGTGGTTATAAAATTTTACACGTGCATAAAAATTACCACTCAGTGTTTTCGAGTTCTCAGGGATTCGACTCTCATCGGTAAGAGAATCTTATGACAATTCATACAATTTAATTTATGAAATGAAACACGAAACATCCGGATTTATAAAATGAAAGAGTACCTAAATACTAAGTCAGCAAAGAATATAAAATAGTTGATATTAAAAGTTAAAATTTTGAGGGCATAACACCTCCCTTCTAGGAAAAAGGGTTGATATGATAAGTAAATTTGAGTATCAACGCTTAAGATAGTTGACGAGTGCTTAAATTTGAACTTTTTGACGCTGTTATTAGATCGGTTTCTGATTTTGATAAACGCGAAAGCTCGATAACACCTTGAGGGTTTACAATTGGTTTGGGATTTTTCTTACGTTTAACTATAGTTGACAAAATTTGCTTAAACACTAAATATACAAATATTATAATTAATGCTGTAGTTATGAATATAATATAAAGCAAATTATTATTAGAAGATACATTAGTCTCTAATTGAGCTTTTGTAACATCATATAGCTTTTCTAATTCTTTGACACTTTCACCAATAGAATTTAGATCATGGAAATCATTTATAATTAAACTCTGTGTAGAAGCTTTTTTGCTAGCATTCAAGATGAATGATAATTTTTCCATTGATTGAATTGTTGGCATATGAGTCAGGTTTAGTACAGGTACAAAATCTAGATTAACTGACGAGACATAGTTTTTATTACTATTTAATTCCAAATCAGGAGTTATTGCTTTACAATTTTGTATCAGAGAAAATAATCCATTATTTGATAATGTATATTCAAAATTGGTGAAGTTCTTACATTTTATAATGACATGCTCTGGTTTTATTAAAACATATAACCATTGATTTGGTCTAAATAGTGGATGCCACAAATTCTGATAAAGATTAGCAATTCTTTTATTACATGTTTCTAAATTTGTTTCATCTCGATTAAACAATTTCATTTCGCAACTTTGCGATACATATGTCGAATACAGAGGTTGATTTGATGGACAAATTCTAAAATTTGGTGTAATTTTACATGATCTGAATTTGAATTCAGAGATATGTGAAAATTCGTTTTGATCCGATATAACCACCGATTGCTGTATTATGATTATCATAAAATAATTTTTCCTCCTCGCTGAGGTTATTTAATTCATGAAATATTAATTTCATATCCGTATCTTCAAAGATAACTTTTATTAGAGGTTTAATCTCTTTCCAATTCAAATTATCGATTCCACAACCGAGTTTTGGAATATGTAATTCAGAAATATCTTGCATGTTGCAAAATAATTTTAAAGTTTTAGTTGCGGAGGTAAATGATTCTAATGTTGACTGTTGAAAATGCTTATCTTTTGTTATCAAGAATAAAAAGTTAAAGTCATCATGTTTAATGCTAACAATCTCATAGTCAGGGTTGGCTTTAAGAATTTTTTTTATCTTTTGTTTGATGTCCGGATATTGTCTGACAGTCTCTAGAGCTTGCAATTTTGCATCGCGAGAGATACATTGAATAAGGGTAGATCCTTTAGGGCTATCAAAAATTTTAAGGTCTTCTGTTTTTGTTTCGATTTTATACATTCTACTCAAGGCATCCGCATTAGTATTTATTTTACCCGCTTTATGTACTATCTCATAGTCATATTCCTCTAATTTAATCCGCCATCTTATTAATCGTGAACCCGGGTCCTTTAAATTACAAATCCAAGTTAAGGGTTTATGATCGGTTACTATTAAAAATTTACGTCCATATAAATAAGGTTGAAAGTGGTTAATTGCCCAGACAATAGCTAGGAGTTCTCTTTCACTAGGACTGTAATTTGTTTCCGCCATATTAAGGATTCTACTTGCGTAGGATATGGGCAAATCCTGACCGACTTTGCCTTGTGACAAAATAGCACCAATTGCTTTCTTTGATGCATCTGTTGTTACTATAAATGGCTGGGTGAAATCTGGATATTGCAAAAGGGGTGCATTTGTTAATTTTTCTTTTAATGTATCAAATGATTCTTGATGTAACGCATTCCAACTTATCCATTTATCTTTTTTCAACAGATCTGTAAGGGGTTTAGCTATTTCGCTAAAATTATTAATAAATTTCCGATAATATCCGCAAAGTCCCAAAAAGGATTTTATTTGTGTAGGAGTTTCAGGAATCTTAAAATCAAGGACAGCTTGGAATTTTGAAGGATCGGGTTTTATTCCCGATTCTGTGATAAGGTGACCCAAATAATTTCCTTGTGCAAAAATTCGCATTTATCCATTTGCAATTTAAGATTGTTGCTTTTAATGCAATCAAATACGTCCCGTAATTTTTTATTGTGATCTTTTAAATTTGACCCATAAACGACAATATCGTCAAGATAGACGAAACATTTTGTGCCTTGTAATCCCGTTAATGCTGTATTCATCAACCGTTGAAAAGTGCTAGGGGCCCCCTTCAACCCAAAGGGCATTCTCAAAAATTCATAGTGTCCCGTGGACGTGGAAAATGCAGTTTTTTGTTGGTCATTAGGTGACATTCTAACTTGATGATATCCCGAAGCTAAATCAAGTGTCGTAAAATATTTGGAGTTTCCGAGTTGGTCTAGGATTTCGGAAATATTAGGAATTGGGAATGAAGTGTAATGTCGTTCAATTTACGAAAATCAACTACAACACGATATTTTCTTTTTCCCGACGCATCAATTTTTTTAGGAACTACTAAAAGTGGTGCGTTATAAGGGGAAGTACTTTTAATAATTATTCCGTCGTTTTCCATCTGATTGATTTGGTTTTGTATTTCAACCTTTTGTGATTCCGGTAGACGGTAAGGTCTCATATTTATTGGAGCTGTATTTTCAAAGGTATTTATTTCATGTTGCACGACATCTGTGCTAGTCAATGGTTCACCCGGAAAATGAAATATTTCAGAATATTCTTTACACATATTTAATATAGATTCTTTTTCTTCAATATTCATATGATCAGTGCGGATTGACTCCGTTATTAATTTAATGTTTCGAGTTGTAAAACAAGATGTTGAATTTTGATGTGTGTCATCAGAAATTATTGTTATGATTTCATGGGGTTTAAGCAAATTAAATTCAATTTTATTGATTTCATTTTGAGTCAAAGTTATTGATTCTTGTGTAGGGTTTAAAATTGGAAATTTAATTTGTCCGTTTTGGATTATATTTAAAGAATTGCTAACGATAGCACTTTTTATATGCATCGCGCTTGTTACTAGATAGTGGTTATCAGTATTTAATGAACTAACGTTTACAGCGATAACTGTCTCACTTCTAGGAGTAAGTATTATGGGATTGGATGTCTTGGAGTTAATTAAACAAGCTGCGGAATTTATTTCTAAGGTTTGCTGAGCTAGGTTTATATTGGCATTGTTTTTAACCAGATATGGTTTACCAAGAATTCCGTCTTTCGCGATAGGGAGGGAAGATGGAACCAATTGAAATTCAGTAGGTTCTGAATCATCGTCTAGGATAATAGAAATTGCTCCAAGGGTAGTTATTGGATTTTCATTTATGCCGGATAAAAGCATAATTCGCTTAGGATCATATATCAAATTTTCATTTATGTTAGTTACTTTTAATATGTTTACTTCAGAACCCGTATCTACTAATAATTCGAAAAGGCTATTATCAGAAGCTTTGCTTTGGACGGTTAAATGATCATTATTTAACTCTCTAATTTGATGAATTAATGGTTTTACAATTTTCAGGTTTTTAATAGAGTTTTCTGGGACTTGAGAGTCTGTTATTCGATTTTGAGATGTGTATTGGTTTTTATTTGCAAAATGAGGCTTAAAGTTATTGCGTTCATTTGCTCTTTTTCTTTTATAACATTCCTCAATGGAATGACTTGGAATTTTGCAATATCGACATATTAACACATTCGGTTCTCTTTTAATTTCTTTGGAAGTCGATGGATAATTGTTTACTGGAGTACCATATCGGGTACGATTCTGGTTAAAATAATTAGGTTTTTTTGAATTAGCATAATGAAATTTATTAGCCGGATTTAAATAATAATTTTTTGATTGATTTTGATCCGATTTTAATATTCTTTCTTCTTCAAGGGCTCTTGAGGTACAATCCTCAAAAGTTTCATATGTTCGAGATTTTACATATATTTTAAGAGGGTACCGAAAACCTTCGGTATATTGAGTTAAAGTTTGTTCTTTTAAAATTTTGTCGGACAGTTGCGCATTGCGCGTCTGTTTTGTTTTTACACAAAATATCTAACATTTGGTGATACAAATTTTCTAATCGCGATGTGTATTCGGCTACAGATTCATTCTGTCCTTGTTAAATTCGAGTTGAACATCGCTCAAAGTTCTTTGACTACGAATTCCATCATTTAAGATATTTTTTAATTCAGTCCAAGTATTTATTTTTCGAAATTTAATTAAACTGAAGGCTTTACCTTTTAATTTTGTGAGGATTCCCTTAGTTACAATGGGAAGTATTTCTGGAGAAACATTATTGATAACGAATTCACAAGCTCTTTCAAAAATTGCTAGTTCGTCAAAACTTTTACCTTCTAGAAAGGGTATGAATTTTAGAGCTGTTTCTAACCCTAATTGATTTGCCATATTTATATTTATTGGAATATTATCACTTTGGTATTCAATATTACTATTATGAAATTGGTCAAGCAGTTGTTCTTGATTTGAGTCTGAGTTATTAAATGAATTAATTGAACCAATCTGATTGTTTAAAAATATGGATGTTATGTCGTTTAAAGAACGAGTAAATCGTGAATTCATAGATTAGGATGATTTACAAGTTATGATCTACAATAGAATTGATATTTGCATAATATGAGATTGTAGAATGAAAATTTTGGGAAAGAACACACATAAGCACTTTATAATACTCACACAAACACTAAAATCACTTGCATGATTTTGAATGTCGATTATCTGGTAAGATCTTCGTTTCTGCTACCTTTACTATGGCTGCTTGGCTTTGGCTGCTTGGCTTTGGCTGCTTGGCTATGGCTGCTTTTTCGACGTTGAAATTCCGTAATCGATACACCACCAAAATATATTTTCTTTTTTAATTTGGTTTTCTCACACAAAGTATTTAATACACCGAATTCTGAATACGTTGTAAGAATTCCACCGCTTGCCCCAGTTTGGTGTGCCCAAGAATTGTAGAGGAACACAGGAATATATATTTCGGGTATTTATCAAAATCGTGTATGTATAATATGATAGTTTATTGTAGTAGTAGTATATATGTTTTATGATGTCCTTTCCATTGGAAGGTTTTGTACTGAATGATTATTAAAAATGAACGAGATAGGTGCATACGTGGTTATAATTTAGAGTACAAACTCTATTCCAACAAATGAAATTCTATTCAATTACAATCTTATATCAAGTTGTAACGAATTGAAAATAATACTTATTTCCTGTAAATATCATGATGAAAAAATCGAAATTCATCTTTTATAAGAGCACGATTTAGTAGACAACCTTCCTCTAGAATTAAAACAAAATAAACACTAAAAATAAAATGAATTTTTAGTATTTGCTTCCCTGAATCGATTCCGACTATTTCTAGAATGACGTCTGTCTGGCTGTGTGTGTGTCTGTGTATGCTCTCTATAGCCTAAACGTGTGAAGCTAAAATTATGAAACTTTAAACTTAAGATTTGTATATGCCTGTGGTGCGCACCTCCTAATTTTGAAAACATTTTCAAAACGGAAGTGGCAAGTGTCATTTTTTGCAGATTCTTCAATTACTCAAAAATGGTTACAGTACAGAAAAAATTCATGAATTAAAATTAAAGGTATTTTTATTTAGCACAACTTTTGTTTGAATTTTTTTTTCCAAAAAGAGTACTGGTTTCAAAATAAATTTCTGCTTATTATATATATCACCTATCAATTGTTAAACAAAATAGACTACCCTAGAGGCGGAAAAAATAGGAAAATTTTGTGAATTTTTTCCAGCATATCTGTACAATAGATCAAAATTTGGAAAAAACGACTTTATGGTATGCATATTGAGCAATGCTTTTAAATTTTTTCACGAGCCCTGGAGAGCAAAATGGCTGCTTCCAAGCATTTTCCCAAGAACGCCACTTTTTTTCAGGCCTTTGCTGCCGGACCAATATCTCTTGCATTTTTAAAATTAGAATCACGAATTTAACAAATTTCGATTTAATATACGAACAGCTAGAGAAGTATGTAGGATTTTTTCTCATATTGATTTTTGCAAAATGGCATGCTTTTAAAAAAAAATGTTGAAAAACGCTCAAAAATTGCTAATAACAATTGAAACATGCAACATAAAAAAAAAATCCTACGTACTTCCATGAAGAAAATACGGTGCATGACACTGTAGATATTTATTATAATCATCCTATATATTCATGTATTATTATCACCAGTTAGATTTATTCATGTATTATCTCTTGTTATTTAGATTTCAGTATTTCACTTCTATGTGTAAACACACACACATACTTTGTGTTCGGAAACTGACCTACGGCTGAGTATGAAGTCCATCTTAATTTTCCATTAAACAATAACGATTTGTAAATAAATCTAGAACTTGCATTAGAAAATTGATTGAATTTCAGAAGTCAGTCGACCTAATAAGCTGCGTGTTGTCAGTCATAATAAAACCCACTATACTAATCAAAAGGATAGAAAACACCGTAGAAATATATATTAATAATATTTTAAGCCTCGAATATCTTTATTATTTCAACATCGTCCCGAGTGAGTCACTTACTTACGTTTAGACACTAAAAGGAGAAGGATATATTCTTGCAGTGTATTGTGTTGGAAATTATATTTTTAAAATAGATATTCCTCACATGAAAATGTCAAGGAATATATGCAAATTAGATTAATATATCCCAAATCTTTACTTGTATATTCAAACAAGTCCTAAGTAAACGAAAGAATATCATATATATTACAAAACTCATTAATTTGTATAGTTTTACGAACTTGTTTAGAAGCCAAACAATTTTAAGGCTGCCGTCCAATTGCTCAAAATGGTTATTCATGTTTTATTGAAAAACCACTGAACCGATTTTCAAATTTTTTTTATTTATGTAAAATAAAACATAAATACAAATAACATTTTTGAAAGAAAATTAGATATTCTGTCTTAGTGTGCCTATATGATGAACTTTTACTTAAAATACACTAATAATTTAAATTTTCTTGGTTCAAAAACAATTACACTTACTTTTACGGTGCATGAGTAAAATAGGAGGTACATACCACCCATAAGAACCAATGTTAAATTAGTTTAGCGTTTTGACGCTTGGAGATCGGCAGTTGATATCAAATTTTCTTCCAAGCGCGTTATGTTTAAATGGTGTTCTATGCATTATTTTGGCACGTTTGCTTATCAATACATAAATATATATTTATTTTTAATTCGTATTGTGTTTTGTGTGACTCCTGTGTGTGAATTATTTATTGTTCTTTTATAAGTGATCAGTGATATATTATTCTGAAGTGACATTATTATTTAGACCTTTATTTGTGTTATAGTTATTTTTTACTTGAAGAAAAAGTAAGTGGTACGTTTTATTAGGATTTTTCTTTCTTATGAGCTAATTCTTCTATATAACCTAATAAAACCAAAATCCACATACGATATAAATAATTAGTACTCAAGAAGTTTTTATTTTACATTATCAATTATTATGATCTATATATTTCTTGGCAGATAATACATTTTACTACCTAAAGGGACACAGCACTGGGCATCAAAGAAACGCTCTCTGAAAAATATAATGAAGAAGAGATTACATTCTTCAAAACAACCAAAATATATTCCAGTTGCTATTGAGCAGAAAAAATGAGCAAACATGACCAGGAAGTGTTTGTTCCCGGCTGATGTTATACCGTCGACATTTACAGCGAATAATATAGATTCTCCATTGCAATTGCTTGAAGTTGTTTGGATATCCAACACTGATTATGAACAGTATATTAAAAATATGCGATATTTTCATTAGGTATTTAATTATAATTAATATTATTAAATTTAGAACAGATGTTCGGGAATCAACTTCTGCAGTATCACATGAAGAACACGGGGAAAATGTATCTTCTTTATTGCAAGATTTAGATAGTTCTTTCTTATCAGATGCCGAATATGAACGGTATATAAATTATACAATGTATTCCTACGGTATTTATTTTTCGTTTCGCAAAAAAATTTCAGAATTCAACAACATTCGTTAATAATTTAAACGGATTCTGACCCACCACCAGAATTTGATTTTCAAAAAACAATTGAAGGAAAACGAATTGCCAATTTGGGATATGTTCTGCAATGGGCGATAAAATTACAGTACTTGCACTCAAAACAATGTACATTAGGGATGTTATATCCTATCAGAGAAAATAGCAGAGGTCTTGGACTAGTGAGTACCATCGACTTCAAATGTACAATGTGTCATATTGAAATAACCCACTGTACAGCTGACCCTATAAATAAGAAAACTGAAGTGAATACTGGCTGTGTTTGGGGAACTGTTTCTACAGGCAGTACTTATGCACAGATGGCAGAATGGCTAAGCTCTATGAATATTCCACCAGTCAACAAATATTCATTTTACAAAATAGAAAAGGATTTGGAAGCTGTACGAAATATTAATTCTTTAAGATCATTTGACTTCTATACAAAAAAAAATATTTAAAGCAGGTTTGGCATGAAGAAGTTTGGTTGGAAATGGAAGAGGCTGGAAAAGAAGAAAGGACACTAGCCATAGAACGGGGAGATGTAGATACGGATGGTGTACCATGTATAGCCGTATATTTAGATAGTGGTTGGAGTAAACGAAGTTATGGTCATAATTATAATGCTGCTTCTGGTGTGGTAATAATAATAAATATATTTTATTTCTATAGAATTAGTACTTTAATGATGTATTTCTAGGGTGTTATTATTGGAAAAATTACTGGTAGGTTGCTATTTTTTGGCGTAAGGAATAAGTAAGCGCAAGAGCTGCAAACAAAAATGAAGAACCGAAAAATCATAATTGCTTTCGAAATTGGAGTGGCTCATCATCATCTATGGAAGCAGATATAATTCTTGAGGGGTTTTGTAAGAGAAAAGAACTTCATGGAGTTTTCTACACAAAGTTTATTGCTGATGGCGATTCAAGTGTTTTTGAGAAAGTAAAGGAAAAAGTTCCATACGCGAAATATGTAACAAAAACAGAATGTACCAACCATGCAATAAAAAGTTACAGTAAAGCATTGTATGCCATTAAATGTGATACTAAAAATATTACTCTGGAAGCAAGAAGAAATATAAACAAGGAACAAATTGCCGAGCTTTGCAAAATTGCACAATCAACAATTTATAATTGTAGCTATGATCAGGACTTAGCAGCAATGAAGGATGATTTAAAAAAATGGCCCACTACATGTCTATGGAAATCATTCTGCTTGCCGTGAATACTATTGCGATACAATAGGACTGGTAACGAAGAACAAAATTCTTGAAATAAAAAAGACCGGATTATATAACCACATATATGGTGAAATTAAACATTTATTCTTCATACTCAACTTAAAAATTATCTATATTCTGCTTCTAGCTGCACTGGAACTTTTGATAAGAAAGTCAAATATGCTCATCGATAATGAAACAAATAATCGAGCTGAATTGTTTATGAGTATTCTAGCAAAATTTAATGCAGGCAAACGACTGAACCTCACCAATAGAGGATCTTTCCAGATGAGATGCTTTTTGGCCGGATTACGGTATAACAAAGGTTAAGCATGGCACAAAAGTCCTTGGAAAAAAATGACAAGTTACAGTCCTGCAAAATACTCAAAATATATATCTCAGCAAGATCATGAAGATGAACTACGGAAACAAAAGTCAGCACATAGATCAACTGAATTAAGAAAAGCACACAGCAAGGCGAAGAGAGCGCGCTGTTTATCAGATATAGATTATGGGCCAAATTCTCAAGTTGCTTTATTATCTCGTGAAGAATTATCCACTAGGAGTAGAAGAATTTAATAAAATCTAAAAGTGAGAATATAATAGATACTATAACAAAAGATAAAATTTGTATATTTTCACTTGTCGTGGAGGAATTACAGGAGATAGCAGAAAATTCAATTGGTCAGTTTGGGAATCCTGTTTACGAAGCGGAAATAGCAGACAGACTTACTTTATCATTATTTGGTCGGGTGGTAAAAAGACGTTTATCAACAAAATGCCATAATCTTGTAAAATCTGTTTTGTATCAAAATACCATAACCACAGCTGCAATGGAATATGGGAAAAGTAAAGAAAGTGTAGCAATAAAAAATTTTGAGGATACATTTAAAATGCGTGTGCAGCCCTGCGGTTTGTATATAGACTTAGACAATTATTTCCTCGCAGCATCTCCAGATGGTAAGCTATTACATAATTTATTTTATATTATAAATATAATATAAATATTTTTAGGTTTGACAGATGACGGTAATTTGGTCGAAGTGAAATGCTTTTATAAAGCTTTGAAGATGGGATGGTCGATAGAGGAAGCCGCGAAATCCAACAAAACATATTTGGAATATAAGGCAGAAGAAGTAAGACTGAAGAAAAATCATGATTACTACTATCAGGTAATTATTATATATCTTATTAAAAATAAAAGACATATTGAATATGATAAATATTAAATTTTTGGCACTGGTATACAATATAATTTTTCAGATTCAGGGACAGCTCAATATTTTGAAGACAAAATATTGTTATTTTATTGTCTACATCAATGACAAAATTGATCTTTATATAGAAAAAAAAAAAAAAAACGAAAAACTGTGGTCCAATACAATGCTTCCAAAGTTGAAGGATTTTTACACTAATTGTGTATTAGTAGAAATTATAGAAAGAAGAATTACCCCAGGACAAAAATGCATTGAGCCAAGTGATAAAACATATTATTTTTTGTGTATTTATATAAGATATAGATTGTAATTTTTTTCTTATGTTTATTTACCTTTTACAAATTATTTATTATTATATACATACTTTGTAGTTGTGTTAGCGTGCTAACTAAGTGAGAACATTATAAAATTAAAACTAAACAGCCAGCTTCAATGCTAGGAAGATAGTTTCGATAGTATAATTAACTGATTGTCGAAATTTCGAATTAGACGGCAGTCTTAATATCATGCAAAACAATTGTTGGAATGTATGAGATTGATATGCGTTCTAAGTTATCGAGCTAGTATGGTACCGTCGTGCCCAGCGAGAGGGCACTGACTGTTACCTGTTAGATATAAGAATTCTGTTTTACCAAGTCCCAAGAGCTCTGTGGTTGCAACGTGCACACAATGAATATTGTATTCATTTATCATTAATAAAGAAGTTCAGTTACTTTTCGAAACCAACGTTTTTCTGTCAAAAACGAAATATTGCGACGACTCATCCGCATCTTGAGTATGATGGAATTCGAGGACAACAATAATGAAAATTTATATATATCGGGCTGTTTAAACAATTTCGTATTTAAACAATGAATGAAAAAATGTGTGACAGTGGAAAGTGAGACGCACAGTGTGGAGGTAGGGATGGTGTTCTCCCTCTTACCAATGAGTTATCTTCGTAACCAATCAAATTTAGGCGGCCTTTGCTTTTGTGTACGCTTACTGTTACCGGATATTCTTATCTTCTTGTTAACTCTGCTCGTCATTGTTGTAACCAAAACGTCTTAGTTGAACATGTAAAATTTTATGTATGGTGATTTCGCTTTTTTGGGTGATTCTAATTTTGTTAGATTGGGCCAGCAAATTTGAGGGTGCCGCTCAACTAAATATGGTATGAGATTTATTGTGAATTAAGCAGTTAAGACCCCTTTTATTGTTTATTTGACATACTTTAAAATTGAATCAATTGAAATGTTAAATCATAAATTAGTATTAACGGTTCTCATCTCTGTTATTATGTTATTTATCATGATTCGCTAGTTAAACATTTTTCAGCTCATGGAGCTTGGCATCGTGGCCTATGTGTTTTCGACCAAGGTATCCTGGCTATGCTTCAGAAAATAAAGTGGCGAATGAATTCTTTGCCTAATAATTTAATAATAATGATTGGCAGAAACAATCTGAGGAAAATGGCAAGCACAAAATTTTTGTTATAATACATTTTAACAATTTATCGGTAATTTATCTCTCTAGAATATGGACCGGAACAAGTTCCGGCTTATTTTAAGGTTGTCAGCGAATTACCTTTTAGGCAGAAACATTATATTTCTCACCATTCCTCCCATCCCCATGCTAGCCAATAATCCGATCTATATGAGGCTGTTCTACAGTTACAACTGTATTTGGAATCTCAAAAGTAAATACCTAAATTAAATTGATTTTAATTTTATAAATTTCAAGAGCTCTTCTTTGTTTTTATTTGTTCGTTTTCATTTATAACGAACAGAAAAAGAAAGAAACTAGAAAAGGCAAAAATACGAGACAGCACACGCAGCGTCAATTGTAGAATTAAATAATCATGCTAAGATGAGATTTAGGAACGCATTCTTTTGAGGTTCTGGATACGCAGCCTCTATACTCTTTCCAAGATTGGCAGATTGTGAATCAAACGTTGTTTGAAAGGCGATACCGGAATAGTAAACCTGACAAACTTCACCTGAACCGCAGAGGTTTGTTAAAATTGAAGAGGGCGCTCGATGATGTTATACAAAACCAGTGCCATTAATTGTCCTTTCCTTCCCTATTTAAATTATGTAGATCCGGCAGAAAAAGTATAGTTTCGTAGATTTCATGTAATTTGTTTCTGCTGGTTCTCCTGGTGTTCATAATCTAATACGAGGTAATAAAGTTAATTAAAAATTCTTTTCTCCAACATAAAGGGTAGCGTGATAGTAACGTTATTGTCTCCATTATTGAGAAGAAGGAAATGGTAGAGGCACCTATGTAGGGAATCATGGACCGAATATTTAAAATTCACTTTATAGGGAGGCGAGGGTGAATTCATCACATTGTGATCGACATTTACAAGCTTAAGGGGTTAGTACTCCTTTGAACTTTAAAAAAATCGTTTTTTTTTTTGGGCTATAAGAATTCCTTGGGGTGTCTACTTTATTTTAAACTTTACCCGAAGTCCACCAACAACTCCGTTAAAAAGTTACAGGCCAATTAGTGGACCTGTGTCCCGGCGGTCCGCATGCAGTCCTAAAACTTCATACGCGATTATCTCGAAACTACTTTTTTCAAATTGGTGGGACATGTACCGTCAGAACGGGTTATCCGATTTGATTGATTGTTCGTGTTCCGAGTTCTACCCTAAATTATCTGTCGAGGTACATATTCGTTTTTGGTTGAAAAATTGTTTTTTCAACATTTCTCAAAATCCCTATGTACCTTGACAGAAAATCTATCTAAGAACCTTGACCTGGACCACGTGGAGATGTCCCACCAGTAAGCGCAGTTCGGGCTGCAGCGTCGCGCTGCACCTGGTGCAGCGGCTACGGTAGTGACTTAACATCGCAAAAAAATGTAAATTAAAGACGAAATTTCAATAAAGATTGCTGTGTTTTCCGTTTTCCAATCGGTTATTTGTTCTTAAAAAAAATCGCAAAAAACGCCTTTTTTTTGGCCTCAAAAGAGTACTAACCCCTTAAGCATGGAGATGCAGAACGTTAATACTCTTGACTTGTATATTTCAAATACAGAATATTCTAGTTTCAAATTATAAATTGTAGATAGGATCAAAATTAAAGGCGTATCAGCCTCTTGGGCTATTCGCGTAAATTATAAATTGTGTTTTTGACTTTGTAGTCACACCAGAAATTTAAATCATCATACGATGTTTTTACATTGAATAAAAAAGTCGCAATATTGCCTAGTTAGAGTAAATCTATTCTGTTTTCCCATTGT
Source organism: Nebria salina (assembly GCA_944039245.1). Lineage (NCBI taxonomy): Eukaryota > Metazoa > Arthropoda > Insecta > Coleoptera > Carabidae > Nebria > Nebria salina. Next base: position 2,439,480 of record OX063269.1, read on the forward strand.
TATCCTTTTTGTGCCTTTTCCTGATAGTCGTTTACCTTTTATTAAATTGACGTAATGAGATCTAGTTTTGTAACTATTCAGGCAATCCGCATTATCTGTTTGCATAATAAGTCACTGGCATATTGTTACGCGTGTAGTGTAACGAAGTATGTTTTTCCGATGTTAAAACCCTCTATATTTATATGTTAAGATGTATGTAATATTATAAGTAAGCCGTAGCGGCGCGGCAGCGTAGTCGACTACGGCTCTGTGAGGCGGTGGTTCGAGCCCGGCCGATGCAATTTTGTTTTTTTGAATTGTTAAAGTCAGGTCATCGACCAAAAATACCAGTCTCTGCCGATATTTTCTGTCCGTTATCTAGTCAAAACCAAAAATCGGTTTGGATAGTATTTTTATCTTTGTTTTACTCATGTATTCACCTATACCCCGATTGATATAAAAAGGGCCTACATCTCTTATCAAGACACAGTCGATCACCACTAGCGTAGCCTAAAGGACCGCACCGTATTTTCTCCGTATCCTCCGTATTCTCCGTTGATATTTCTATCAGACAGATGCCGCAAAACACTTGGTGAAACCAACTAACTACCGTATTTATTTGCATAACTGGGTCTAACTGTTCTCCAGGTATCTCGCCGGCGTGTCCGCCAAGAGATCACCTAGTAGTCTTACTGTAGTACCTGCAGGTGTGTCCACCGAGGGTAAAACTCTGCCTATCTGTTCTCCAGGTATCCTGCGGGCGTGTCCGCCAAGGGATTACCTAGTAGTTTCTATTATAGTACCTGCAGGTGTGTCCACCGAGGGTAAAACTCTGTCTATCTGTTCTCCAGGTATCCTGCCGGCTTGTCCGCCAAGGGATCACCTAGTAGTTTCTTATTATAGTACCTGCAGGTGTGTCCACCGAGGGTAACTGTCTCCAGGTATCTCGCCGGCGTGTCCGCCAAGAGATCACCTAGTAGTTTCTTATTATAGTACCTGCAGGTGTGTCCACCGAAGGTAAACACTATTTAACTGTTCTCCAGGTGTCTTGCCGGCGTTTCCGCCAAGGGATTACCTCGTAGTTTTTTGTTATAATACCGCAGGTGTTGCCACCGAAGGTAGAACTTATGTTACCTCCCTCTAGGTGTCTCATCAACGTTTTAGCATCCGCAACACCGTCTCCGATATGGTGTATTAAGTTGTACCCTGTGTTTTTACCGAAAATAAATACCGTTTAAAAACAGAAGTTAGTCACTGATTACACGGAACCTGGACCTAACCTCCACCGAGCTATCCCAGACCCGCACGCACCGTCTCCGCCCCTACCCTTACTCCTTCCCCAAATATCGTCTCAAAGTTCTCCCCCCACCTTCTGATTGGCGCCCGAGCAAAAATTACCGCAGCGTGCGGAAAGCCAGTAAACGCGTACGAAACGACGTTACAGTAGTTATTTGAAATTTCAAATAAATTATATATGTTCCGCTAGTGCTGCCGCAATAGTACGACGAATTTTCTCCGAACTGAATTTTTATAGATTTTATATAACGTTTACAAACAAGAATATTAAAAATCACAAAGTTTGCCAACGTCACGCTTTTAACACCGAACTGGTATCTTGGTAGATTCTAGATAACCTTTTACAAACAAGAGTATTAGAAATATCACGCGTTAGCCAACATCACGCTATTTAAGCGGGCAGTATTCGCAATTATCATTTAGTACAGAGCTGATCGATAAGGAATTCCGCTTGCTTATAAAAAAAGCACATGTTATCATTATTGTTTTTATTTGCATTTATTCCTAGCATGAATATATTTTAAGAATACTATACAAATATCACACTATTTATTTTATGCCCAAACAAATCCCGCGGTACGATTTCGAACGTAACACGATGACCCCAATATAACACATTTTTTGAAAATATTTACGGTACTTGTAATAATGTATTCTAAGAATATTTTGTAATTTTTTCAGAAATATTCTGCGCCCGAATTTTGAGAAACCAGCGCTACTTACAAGGAAACATCCCGAGGTGTGTCTCACCAATTTTAATGTAACTGTAGTTTGTGAGAAAATAATTGAAAGGTAATTTTTTTTCGGCCCGTTTCAGCTTTTAAGGTGTGAAAAATATCAATGTTGACTTTCATTTGACCTTGAAGTGAAGGTCAAAATTATATAATCCTCTCCAAACTTAGCAACTTTTGTTTTTAAAGTTTATTTTGAAAAAGCTTATTTTTAGAGTTATTCGTGTTTTCCTGATTTTGTTTAAATTTATGGAGGTGGTTTTCAACCCTAAGAAGTTGAAACGGACCGAAAAAAAAAATTACGTATCGATTATTTGCTCACATACTACAACATACTACAGTATCATTAAAATTGGTGAGACACACCTAGAGATGTTTCCTTGTTAGTACCACCACAGACAAGTATACACAAGGTGCGTTCGGTAATTCATAACTGTGCACACTTTCCGAACGCTGTGCACTCTAGTCGTTCGGATATTCCATTAGTTATAAAAGTGCACACCGTTGGGCGATCGGAAAATGTCATGTGGTACACTTTGTGCATGCACTACTTGCCCAACCTCATATGGTTAAGACTCTTGGTGCACTTAATAATAGGCGGGAAAATATCCACTACCTGAATAGCTGTCATAGTTCGAATCATTTTAGAAAATTTTTTAGCTGATTAGTGCGACAACATATGACAATAATGAATAATTTTAATCAAAAATAAATTGTTTATTTGTGTAACGTGTGCAACGAGAGCACTGGAAGCATTGATGAAATGCAAGTGCATTCGCGAAAACATTCATTTACAAGTAAGTTATAATTTTACTATTAATTTTAGGTTATGTTTGTACATTAGCTAAGTTTAACTTTAAGTTTAACAATATTATATTTTGCAGACGATTTTGACGAAATTAAAGCCGTAAGCTAAGGTTTCGAATGAATGTTTAGAATCTGGCATTTCAAACCATGAAACCTCGAATATGAATATATCTTCAGCGGATGATGAAACAAAATTGTGGACACAAAATTTTACATAATTTTTAATAGGAATGGTAAAGTCTCACAATAGAGATTTTGAAAACGGCATAAGAGAGCATGTTTGGACTAAAATAGCACGACTTTGCTCAGATCATGCACAGAAAAACGTTACTTATTTACAATGTGATAATAAGTGGAAATCTCTGAAAAGGACATACAAAAGTACCACAGAGCACAATAATACATCCGGTAAAAATCGTCGGAGATGGGAGTATTTCGACGCCATCGACGATTTCATGTTCCACAAGCCAGAAATTACTCCAATAGCTACATGTAGTAGTAATGAAGGTCTTACCGTTGCCAGTACAAGGGATACAACAAGTAGTAGTAATGAAGGTCTTATCGTTGCCAGTACAAGGGAGACAGAATGTGAACAAACTATTGTTGATAACCAGCAAACTTCAACCACATTCATATCTTCCTTTTCAAGAAAAAGGAATGCTAAAGCAAATGCCACCGAACTACGACATCAAGAGAAGATGGCAAAGCAAGAGAGATTCTTGAATCTTTTTGAAAAAATGATCGACAAAATGTAATTTTTTTTCATATTACTTTGTTTTTATATTATTTATTTTTTATAATATTTATAATTTATAATTTTTATGTAGAATTCTGTTTTTGTTTCTTTAATTATAAGTTTATTCATTCATAAAATAAAACAATAATTGATTTATTACTATTGGAAGAGTATTTACAATATTATTTCTCTTTCGTATAGCATTAGCATTGTCAGCCTCTTCGTCCAAGTCAGGATCATTTCTAGGGTTATTCTCTTCTTCTGCATGTAATTCGCCCTCTATATTAATATCTCCTTGCAGTACATCTCCATTTAGCAAACATACGTTGTGTAAAATACAAGCAGAAACCACTAATAATGATACTAAATCCAATCTAACTGTTTCTAAATATTTCAGTCGACGAAATCTACCTTTCAGTAAACCGAAAGCATTTTCTATTACTGCTCGACTTTTGCTCAAAATTAAATTATAGTTTTTTTGACGACGTGCTAAATTACCATAATCTTTAAAACCAACCATTAGCTTCTCATTTAATTTATAGGCTAGATAACCTATTAAATGGCTATTATTGGGAAATTGTTTTTGATTCTATTATACAAATCGGATCTTTTAAATAAAGTATGATCATGAATAGATCCTGCTTCACCAGCATATACGTCAGTGAATAGCATATTACTGTCACAGACACCTTGCAGTAAAATCGAATGATAGCTTTTTCTATTAACATATGAATTATGATTCTCTTTCGGAGCAACTATATGAATGTGCGATCCATCTATGGCTCCAATCACACCTATAGAGGTGAAAATAAAAGCTAAATATATTTTATTATATATTAAGAAAGTAATTTATTAAACTTTCCTGGCATTTTTCGCATCGAAAATTCTCTAATTACTTTAATTGCTCTATCTCCTGATGGCCAAGATATTATTTGAAAATATTTGTTTACTTTCAACAGCAAACGACAAGATCTATATAAGACACTCCAGCAAATGGATTTGCTGACTCCGAATCTGTCTGCTACCGAACTAAATCATAATTTATAATTTATAAAGGATGTATTCACATCTTACATGTACCAACGCTCTGAGTCAATGTAATGTATTCTATGGTATGTGATTTACCAAAAACATTCCATGTTGCTCAAACACCAAACCAAAATCATTGATTCCTTTTCTAACGGAATTGATGGATGACCACGAGATAATATTTTGGGAATTGACTCTTGTAAATGATGCATTTTAAGTATTAAATTTTCAAAAGTATTAGTTGACATTCGAAAATGCATTAGAAATTGTTGATCGCTAAAATTAGGTACTGTTTTTTCGGCGTAGTTATCCACTTTTTCCAATATAAAATTGTCATCATTATCTTCATCCGTATCAGATAATAATAAATCATAACCAAATGTTATGATCGTAGCCTTTATTTTATTGTTCATATTCTGAATAGGAAAATAATTCTATTAAATTAGAAAAATTATTTATTATACTTTATTTAACAAAAAAAAAATTCATAATACTTGTACAGTAAAAAATTTACAATTTAACTTATATGCATAAATTCAAGTTGTTAGGTTACTTTTATATCAGTTCCACTGACATATGTATATCTACACTTTTCGCATTGAAGCGTTCGGATATCTTTGAAAAACTCGAAGTGCACGGTAGTCACGTGTTTTTATAACATCACTCACACTACACTGCACCGGGAATAATTACCGAACGCACCTATAGAGTAGAAGTGGGTCAAGTCAAGTGGGCTTCTATGTTGGCCATGTGGACCTGGCTGAAATATGCCATTGACTAAGTGGATCAAGCCAAGTGAGCTTCCCCGCTGGTCAAGTAGCTTGGATGAAATATGCTTTAACTGAAGTATGCCATTGGCATATATTGGAAAAAGGTTATTAATCAATGCCAGGGCATAGGGACAGTGCCAATATTTGTAAGCTGCAAACAGGGATGCAGCGCTAGACCATTTTGTAGATATATATATATATATATATATATATATATATATATATATATATATATATAATAAATACACACATACACACAGCCAGGCACACACATACACACCCACACATACTTCGCATAAGAAGGTAAAAATTAACAGTGCGCGTATTACGAAGTAGAATTACGAAACAACGTCGAATACCTAAGTGATGGTGATGGTTATATATTAATGTTTAAATATTTGAATATTACAACATTAGAATGTAAGGGAGGCACAATCATAAATAACCTCAAGGGTATTTATTTAGTTAATTGTAATAAAAGTTATAAATTAACTATTAATAGGGTATTTTACAACCAAAAATAAAGAAGACATGGAATAATTACTATTTCTAAAAATCCAGTAACCAACAATAGGTATTACAATAATACAAAATTAAATATAAAAAATTTGAAAACAATTAAAAACTCCAGCTTGCATTTCGAAAAAATAGATCATGAAGTTCAATTAGATATTCACGCTAATCATGGATTAACAATCATAACAACAATGGTTGTAATAATTTTAATAACAATTTTAATCATTAAAAATAGAATCAAACAAAAATTAGTAAATAAAACGGTTCCTCCGTTTCTTTTAATCCTGCGAAAAAGCCAGTTGACGGTGGATTCCAGTGCCCGGTTTCTGGTCATTAAATAAAATTAATTGATATCGCTGTTGGCTCTCGTTGAAACATAAAATAATAAAATAGTTGTTAATTTTAAAATTGCTTATTTAATATATTAATACGTATTTCGGCTTTTCAGGCCATCATCAGATTATGCATACAAGGACAAATTTAAAACTGTACAATATAAATAGTATTAATGAAAAACAACTAGAACTAAACACACATCGCCGCTTCTACAGCCGCTTTAATCCTTTCTTGGTAATTCTGTCATCCCACTTATTTGTACCGACCTTAACACACTCAAAATACTATATATGTTGTACTGTTTTAACTTTGTCCTTGTATACATATTCTGATAATGGCCCGAAATGCCGAAATACGTATAAATATATTAAATATACAATTTGAAACGAAAAAGTGTTTTATTATTATTTAACTTGTAATAACATGCAAAAATAGAAAGATACGATTGAAAAATAATGAGAAAATTTGCTAAAATTTTAACAACTAAAACTTTGACACTTTTTCCATTACTGTTGTAAACATATTTTCATATAATATCAAGTGAACTACGCTCCACTTACATAAAAATCAATAACGTCACAAATATAATCAAGTGGGAGGTTGTGGGAAATAAATATATTAATGTTCATTGCAAATAAATAAATAAACAATGTTTAAACAACTCATAAAACTACTATAAAATTTTAACAAACAAAATGATGTTTCTCCTTCAAAATATCAACAATGAGCGCCTAAATATGATTTAATTCATAAACGATTTAATAATAGATTAATGAATCAATGAAATTCAGTTCAATTCAATTCCCGATCCAGGATCGGTAGAACTTGTAATACGAGTTTGCCAATCGTTGCAAACCTACATGAGTATAAATTTGTAATACAATAAACTTACTTATGAAATAGAATTTGTTATTCGGTAAAGTCGAACTCACTGTTGAACGATTGAATGAATCTGTGCAACGATTAGGCAAGGATGCTCCTCCACGAGGAATATTTGCGATAGTACATTGCTAGCTGCGAGTGTTATAACCAATAAATATATATATATATATATATATATATATATATATATATCGTAGGGTATGTGATGCCGAAAAAGAACTATGGGTTCGCTGGTGCGATGCATAGTAGGGTGATACACCAATAAAATTAAGGGGGGATCGCAGTTGATTAATCAAATACGCCGCTACAGATGCAATTAAGAAGCAATAACGCATACGGCGTCGTGATGCATAATCCTTAGCCCTATCCGTTGCTGGGATACCCTAAGGTATGGCGAGTATTACAATATACGTACAAATGATATAATAATATATAGATATGTAGAATCACAATAACAACAAAATAAAAATGGGTGTGAAATGCTGAATTAAATAGAAGTGAATGTAAATTAAGAGTGCCTTTTATCTGAGAAATCGGTGAAAGGATGCAGCAGCAACCAGAAGGCAACGCAATGCTGTGGTCGACTAGTCCCTACGTCCGTTCGCTGGGTACGACGACTTCACTGCTCCAAAAGAGAAACCGGAACAGATAATAATCCAGAGAGGCGGAATGTGGAATAGAAGTCAACCTTCACTGCCAAGCGTGACTCCAAAATACGAATAATGCGTATCACAAACGCAATACCTGGAACAATAGCAGGGCGACACGAAATCGTCGAGTAATTGATAGAAATTTCAATTAAATGGGAGTGGACATAAAATGAAGATAAGAATGAAGATAAAATAAAAAGCCGTGGTTGGAGGGTGGCTTTAAATGTGGTGAACAAACGATGTTTCGAATCCGGGATAACCCGCGAGAATACCTTCTCTATATCGACGAATGTAGATCAAATCCCCAACTGATTTCCCAAAATTGGTTCTCGTATACGAGAAGACAAAATAAAATAAAGCAGATCACACAATCACGTTTAATCGTTTTTCTTTTAGTTCTACATTTTCCCAAAAATCACTGAAAAAAATGTGCTCACCAAATAGAGTTGTGACATTGAAAAGGGAAAATTTTAGCTTCCCTTTTCGCTTTTCAAAACCGGGTTAATAGCAAAATGAGATATAAGCATTGCGTAAATGGCCGAAAAATTAAGTAATTGTGGTACGAGCTGAATTTCAAGGGTTATAGAGGAAGAATTTTGTAATACGTTGCATTGCCGCCACACATGCCAAGGATGTGTTTATGATATAGAATTACTTTTGGTTTTGTTAAGCGTCGAAATAAAAAGTTATTTACAAATGAAAATTCAAATATTTTACACTTGAAATGAAATATTAGAACTTTTCCATTTATGCATCTCTCAAAACTACTTCCAATTTAACAACAAATTTTATAAATGAAAGCAAGGTTTAGCCATGGGATCACCCCTATCACCGTTGCTCGCAGATATCTTTATGGATCACTTAGAACAAAAAATAATTAGTTCAAAATATTCCTGTCATGTTAAATATTGGTATAGATATGTAGATGATGTAATTGTTTGCTGGTCAGGAACAATGAGACAACTTTCAATATTTTTAGATTTCATAAATACACTGAAGCCAACAATAAATTTCACACTAGAAGTAGAAGATAATAAAACTTTAAACTTTTTAGATCTTAAAATTCTACACAATGAATTCCCCGAATTTGAAGTATATAGAAAACCAACACACACTGATACAGTTATACCTAGCACGTCCTTGCATCCTTTCCAACATAAACTAGCAGCTTTTCATTCCATGGCAAATAGATTAGTAAACATACCACTTAAGCAAACAGCTTACAAAAAAGAGGTTGATATCATACATCAAATTGCTAAAAACAATGGGTACAATACAAAAGTAATAATAAATAAACATCACAACAAAAATATAAATACACTCCTATACCCCAAAATTTGTAATTATATCTCACTACCTTATTTTGGCACAATTTCTTATACTATTGGTGAACACATAACATATAATAAAACTAAAGTAGCGTTTAAAATCTGTAACAACTTAAAGAAAACTCTGTGCAACAACAAAGAAAAAACAGACATCATGAACAAATCCTGCATATATAAATTAAAGTGCGACGAATGTGAAGGTGTATATATAGGTCAAACAGGACGCAACTTTAATATCAGAATCAAAGAACATTTAAGATCTTATAGACTAAACAAATCTGATTCAACATTTGCAAACCATCTAATCACATCTGGACATAAGTTAACAGAAACCAACAAACCTACAGTGCTTCATTTACAAGAAAAAGGACAAAAGTTGACAATTCTAGAATCACTAGAAATAATTAAATGTAAGAATAATAAAACCAACATTTGTTAGACCTTTACAGTTCACCGCTCATTGATTTCTGGGGACAAATAGTGTTAGTTTTAAGTAAATATAAATAGCCTAGTTCTCGATGCTTAGTTTTAGTTTAGAGTTAAGACCTGAAGATGCCACATAGTTGGTGAAACTAGTCGTCATTAAATGTTAAATTAGTGAAACTAAACACTGTGTATTTTTTATAAAAAAAAAAACCTTTTCCTAAATATTCTTTCGTATCTTGAAAGTAATATGCCAAAGTTTTATGCTCCGGAAAAAGGAGCCTGAATTTCGAATATAGCGCGGGTCCTCCCACTGTTCAATGCGAGCGCAATAACGCTACAGCTTTACTACTTAAAAATTTAAACGCGCTTTTCTCGTAACAACCTTTTTCAAGTTGGCCGGACCGAAAACTCGGACAAATCTGTACCAATTTACTTGAAAATTTAACTGTATATTCATAATTGCTCCATGGAAGTACGTAGGATTTTCTTCTTATGCTGCATGTTTTAATTGTTATTAGCAATTTTTGAGCGATTTTTTACCGATTTTCGACGGTTTTTTTTTAAAAGCACTTTAGCAAAATTTAATATGAGAAAAAAAATCCTACGCACTTCTTTAGCTGTTTATATATGAAATCTAAATTTGTTTAGTTCATGATTCTAATTTAGAAATTGCAAGAGCTATTGGCCCGGCTTCAAAGGACTGAGAAAAGAGCCGTCACTGGGAAAATTCTGGGAAGCCATCATTTTTTTCCTCAAGGATTAAATAGCATTGCTCAGTATGCATACTATGAAGTGTATTTTTCAAAATTTCGATCCATTGTATAGGTTTCCTGGAAAAAAATTCACATAATTTGCTTATTTTTATCGCCTCTAGGGTAGCCTAACTCCTTAATTGACATATCAAACGAATTCCACATCTACCTCAACACAAGGTGTTTCCGAAGTTACCCGCAAAATCAATGGCGTAGTGGAAGACACTGCGTGCATTATAGTTTCTTTCTCTTTTCACATAATGCCAGAATTAATTCGTGTGGCTATGTACGGTTTACCTGTCAGGCCACACATTCCGAATCCAATGAGATCTTTTAATTATCTTAGATTTTAGCACTCATCAAAATCATGTAACGAGAAAAATTTTTGCATTAGTGGCAAATCATCCCTTGAGGAAGACCTATGTACTGATCCGATAAAATGAGTGAACTGTGGAGACGCTAATCTCCCGCTGTCGAGAAACTGCTCTAAGTTCAAAGAGGAGTATGCCATTGTTAAATATAAGACTAAATGCAGTTTCCCGGAAGCTACAGCATTTATGCATCAAAATTCTTCGGCTCTGGCCGTGAATTTCGCTAAAGTTGCTGCAGCTAAACCTGCATGATTAACTCCATCCGAAAATAATATCGCTGCTCATTTCATCCCGGAAATTAAAAAGATGATAACAGAAGCCATATTCGCACACCTAGGTACCATCATGAGCACTGTTTTGTCTCCCACTAGCAAACCCATTTTTACATAACACCACCTTCTACTGATGGTAACTGTTCTGTCAGGTACATCACAAACCGAAGCCATCTTGCGTTCTTCAAATATAATTCCATCTCCAGCTTCTGTTCTGCCAGAACAGGATACATATATTTATGCCTACGACTCAGAGCCAAGCGCTATGTCGATTGACAATGAGGCGGTTTGAAATGCTCGTAAACCCAAAGACAGACATGGGTGGGTTAAGAGCAAACCGAGGATGAAAACTCAACACTATTCGAGTTTTCCTCAAAAGTCAGCCTTTTCTTCCTGAATTTCTTTATTTTTCTCTTCATTTTTATGTGTAATTCATTTATTATTCAGTAGAAATGTAATGGAATCGGCAACCACCTTGCTGACGAAAACTTTTAATGACTGATTATAACCTCAGCGTTGTTTGTATCCAAGAGAGTCACTTAAGTGTCCTGTCTAATTCTCTTACAACTCTACTCTAAATGTGTCGTTTAAGAAATGTGGTTGAGTAAGGAGATTTGAAGCAAAACTCCAAGAGATAGATAGATACAGTCGTACTCTTCAGATAAGTTCTTCAAAAGAGGGTGTATTTGATACGTTTCCCAGAAATATATTTAGTGCATTACATTAAAAATTTAAATATTTGACTGATTAACTACTAAATTAAGAGCATATTGAACATCGTTCCATAAACCACATAATTTTAAATCGTCAACAAAATTTTCTTCGTTTACCGTAGATTTATTACAATAATATTCTAAACAATTTGAATGTTCACCAAACACATGATATGGCGCATTTTTAATATCTATTTTTAAATTACTTATTTTTTCACTGTGTGTCTTATTCTCACATTCTCTATGTGCTCCATTAATTGCTGCTACTAGTCTTTCCATTTTGGCTTCCAACATTTTTCTTAAAAGAATGGGAACTGTTCCTAAATCATAAATCTATTTTACTTTTTTGTACGCAGTATAAGTATTGAAATCATGAAAAATTTTGATCTCGAGATTTTAACGGAAATATATCTTTTGACCTTCTCTGAATTGAGTCTGACTATTTTTGAGATGACGTCTGTCTGTGTGTGTGTATGCGTGTGAGTCTGTCTGTCTGTATGTGTGCGATCTACAGCCTCAACGCTAAAAGATACAGTTATGAAACTTCAAACTTAAGATTTGTATGTGCCTGGCAAAAAAACCTCATATTTTGAAATTAATATTCCAACAGGAAGTGCATGTTTACTCTATTAATTTTCTGCATTTTCTGCTATAACTCAAAAACTGTAGTTTTTACAGCAAAATTTTAAGAATAAAAATAAAAGATATTAATATTTCGTATAACTTTTATTTGAAAATATGTTTCAAGAAAGGTACTGGTTACAAAATAATATAATAATTTATATTCAACATAATGAACCGCCAGCGACAAGGGATATTGTTTAATAATAAATCAAACATAATGGGATAAGAACAAAAGAAAATCAATGAAAAATGAGATAAATTTTGAAACACATTCAAATTACCGAAAGTGACACGTTGAGCTTCGAGATATTAACACCAGAACACAAGTGTAAATTTTTGAATTTTGATATGTTAATAACTTTTTAATTCAACGATTAACATATTTTTCATTTTTACCGTTACTTTTCTCATGAAAACAGAAACAGAACGGCCGTGGATATATTTGAAGACTTGACAAAATCAATAAATTAGAGTTACTGACGAACATAAGGTAGCGAATGCAAAAAGAAAGCGGGCGAATAACTAGAGAAAAGGATAAATTTTTATTTAGATTATTTTATAATGTCGGAATCATAATAATTTGCAAAATAAAAGATGGTTGAATCAAAATGGCCCCCCAAAAATTATACATAATAATCCTACGTAACCGGCGCTCCGCTAAGCGCTCGGGTGGTACCTGTGTATTAAATTTATAAATTCAGACAAATCGTTATTAAATACATAATTTTTGTTTAAGTATTCTATATTCTCAGCCTTTACTATATGAAACGCCATAACTAGAAAATGAAGTAATCTTTGATATGTTTCATGAAAAATTTTATTGTTTTATATGTATTCTGTCATCGGCAAATGGCATAAATGGTGTTGGTTCGGCTATATTCAGTTCCTTGTATATTCATTAGCGGTGGTTTCGAAGGTATGGCATCCTCGCATCCTCTAACGAAACTTCGTCAGTTACATCTAATCCGTAGACACCATTTTCGGAAATTAATTCATTTAACCGACTATAGAAGTGATATAAAATGATATTTAACGACGGACCACAGTGAATCACCCCAAACTTATGCAACAATAAATAAACGATAATTATATATTAGATTCGAAACTTTTACAGACTGGGTTTTTTTAGCTAGAATGTCGAATGTGGGACTAGCTGCAAAATCAATTAAATCTGAAAATAATGTTATATTAATGTAAAGCCTATTTTTATGTATTTTACAACCCTAAAATCAACACAATATGCAACTTTAAATGAACAGTCAGAATGTTTTCTCACACCATTATGGTTTCAATAGTCAAAGTGGCATAAAACATAGAATGGATTGTCTCTAAAAATTTCGTGGGCGTTCACTATATTATATAACGGGGGGCAAATCTTAATTGTGACCTATTCATGACGAAGATGACGAGGAAGAAATAGAGTAGTTTAGCGCTAGGTCAATATTATATTAAACGCAATAATATATATTGTGGGGTGGAGGGCGACTTTTCCATGATATATTTAAATTACTGTTGTGAATTGCAAAATGTAATTCATCAATATAGTGACTAAAATTATGAGTGTCCTTCATCAATTAAGGTAAGAAGTGTGGTAGTAAGTTTTTTAAAATAAGAGGAAACCGTTGGTGTTGCTGTCAATTGCAACAAACCGTAAAATTTTAATTCTAAATATATCAAGAATGAGCTGCCCCCTTATTGTAGCATAGTTGCCAAACAAAAAACATCTGCAGTGTCTGCACTGAACTTTCTTATACGCATCTTGGTTAGATCATCTTAGACTATTTTTCTAATTTATAATATTTCACTAACCTGTGGAACCCCTTTTTTTCTTAGAGTAAATATTAAATGCCAAACTCCAAATTATTTAAGTTTTTGGTTTTTCTATTAAACAATTGCCAGGCGCAGTTGATACTATTCATGTTAAAATAAATTCTTGATTCCGGTTACATTTTAGAAAAAAAAATTTCAAACATAAGTTATGTGAAATATTTATACCTTTAATTTTTTTCATGCAATTTTTCTGTTACTTCAACCATTTTTGAGTGATTGCTGAAACCGCAAATAATGTTTAGAGTAAACATGCATTTCCGGTTTGAATATTTTCTTCAAAACTAAAAGGTGCACACCTCAGGATTATGCAAACCTTAAGTTTAAAGTTTCATAATTTTACCTTCAGCAGTTTAGGCGGTAGAGCGCATACACACACACATACAGACACATAGACGGCCGATTCCGGCTATTACTTTCTTATACGCAGTATAAGTAAGTATTGTAATCATGAAAATTTCACTCTCGAGAAATATACCTTTTCACCTATATAAAAAATCGCTAGAAAAATTTACATAAATGGCCTTTTATGGGCACCTTTAGTAGAATGACAAATAAATAAACAAATATATTTTTATGGGAAGAAGTTCGGGCAGAATTTTTTACTAGCAATATATTAGTAAAAATTGAGAGAAAGATTAGGTAATAACCGCACACTACTTTTCGTAGTAATATTATTACTTTATTTGAAGCTAAATACGTACAACAAAATAATAAACAATATAAAATGATACTGTGTTTTGCGTTGTGAACATCAGAACCGGACTTGCACGGACAACAACTAGGCTATCCCAACCAAGCCATCTAGCGCGGCACACTATTCAACGCCATGTTGATATGTAGTCATCACGAAAAACATTCTTGATCAAAATACATTCTAACCAAAATAAATGAAGCCTCCAATAGTAAAATTTGAACGCATTCCTTCATAAATTCAAATTCTATTATCTAGCATTTAATACAAAATCAATTAATTTAATTTAATTAGATTAACCGTGAAACCACTGAAAACAAATGTTGTAGCTTCTCACTTCTTCTCACCGCACTGTCCTAGCAGGTGATTATTGATTATAACGTCAGTGATAGTTGATAATCGGGCAATAGCTTTTGTCTAACAACGTACAAAAGTTCGAGAAAAATGAGACGAGGGTTGCAGCGTTTTGATGCTAATATATGTTGCATAAATGCAAATAAATTTCGCTACTTTGTATGTTCATAATAAAAACTTTGTCCTAAAAATAATATTTTATAGTCTTCTTTATCTAATGTTATTTTGAATATTCAGCACATTTGTATATGTATGTATGTATCTATATTGCTGTATTTGTTCATTCTGCAATAGTAACTCGTGTTGAACGGTTGATCTATTGTATAATAATGGCAGCGAATTTGGGTGAGCAGGAGTACGAATTTTACAAGAACAGAGCAGTGTTGAAAGGGGATTTAGAAGAGAAAATACAGCAGGAAACTTTGGGGCATTCGCGTAACAACCGATGGCACCAAGAGAGAAATCATCGGCTAACTCCATCATTTTTCGGTGAAGTATGTAAGATGCGGGATTCAACCAATAGTAGTGCACTTGTTGGAAGAATATCACATCCAACTGATATGCAGCATGTATCCAATGTGCAAGAGGAGAATCAGAAGCGGCCGGAAATAATTAACAACTTTGCCAAGTTATTTCAAAAACAAATAAACCCGTGCGGCCTTTGGATACGAGAAGGATTGCACCACCTAGCTGCTACCCCCGACTGCCTCATACATGGAGAGGATGCTATCGTGGAGGTTCGATATCATCCTTCCTTAGACATGCTGCCGGAAGAGGGATTTGCGTCGAAGAAGAAGGCGGTAAATTACGTGCAAACTCTAAGGGGCAGGTACCAGTTAAATCCGGCCAATACCTTCTATTATAATATTCAAAGCCAATTACATATCTGCCAAAACTCGTTGTTATTTAATTTGTGCGACGACCGCTAGTATTTTAGTTTTGGAAGTTAAGTATGAGGAGATTTTTTTTTTGGAGAAAATGAAGCCTTAATCAGATGCATTTTTTTTCGATCATTTAATAAAAGAGATTGCCAAACGCCCATCATAAATTATTTCAATAATACACCATAAATGTTACTTAAACTCGGTTCAGTTTTAGATATTTGTCATTCACAATCTGCTCTGCCTGCCCTACATCGAAATTTGAAGCCTGCACATATACATAAATACTGAGTGCAATGTGAAATTAGGATAAGTTGACACCTTAGAAAATATACGACACATGACACATATTAACACTGATGTAAAATCAGACAATTAGGTTTTAATGACAAAAGATTTAGTTATAGTGAAATAGTTTTTAAAGACAATTGCCTGTGAACTATGGAGGAGGAGGTATGTATAGAAAATGTAAAAATACAACGAAACCAATCAAACGCAGCATATTGCGATGTGCAGTAACGCATTTAACATAAAATGCATTTTCAATTTGAAAATAAAGCTTTATGAAAGATGTTCGCCATTGCATACATACTATTTCTATTATTATTCTATTGCCCCTAACATATAGATTTTTTTTTTCATTGTTTCATCGAGAAATACAGCTGTAATGTCTCAAAATAAATGAGCCGCCGATTCTCGCTAGAAGGTTAACTCTCAGCCTTGAACGCGCACATTTTTGAACCCCGCGTCTTTAGTCACGTGCTCACTTTTTTGCCTATTTAAATAATTCCGAGTTATAGTCTGATTCATGGAACTTTTTTGGCATGAATCACCCACTTCGTTTATACAACACTTTTCAACGGAGAAGATTTAAATAAAATCAGGGAAAATAACACTTAAATTCTGTTTTTCTCTTCTTCAAATAACGCCAAACTACTCAAAATCATGCTTTTGGCCCGTTTTGACAATGTGAAACAATAATGTGACATGAAGACAATAATGTACGAAATATGGAAAATATGGATATAAACGTGGTTGCGTTTGTTGTTATTAAGACGGCCTCTGGGTTAAGTAAAGATGTACGTCTATAAGCTTTAAACGACTCTATCGCACATATTATAAAAGATTTCTACATTATTTTTATGACGTTACTTATATCTGACTAAGGAATGTAAATAATGTTCAAGTTCCTACTATAAATCATAACATGTATGCACCTAATTTTCACCAGCAGTTATAGCCAACTCAAAAAGAAACTATGCCAACATTTTTATCACAAGTTGTTAAATATGAAACTGTTGTAATTAATTTGTAAAAGATGTTGGTCCCTATCCCATCTCGATACCTTTTTTATCGACAGAAAAACGAAAAGCGTGGTGCAACTTGCGTTAATGTTAGCCCTCACTAGATTTTCTGATACGGGAGAAGTGTAATAGAATTTCTATCTGTGCAACAAATATGTAAAAAATGTTGGTATCGTTATTACTTTGTTATACGCAGTATAAGTAAGTATTGCAATCATGAAAAATTTCGATCTCGAGATTTTAACGGAAATATATCTTTTGACCTTTCCTGAATTGGATCTGACTATTTTTGAGATGACGTCTGTCTGTGTTTGTGTGTATGTGTGCGCTCTACAGCCTAAACGGTAAAATATACAGTTATGAAACTTCAAACTTAAGATTTGTATATGCCTGGCAGGAAAACCTCCTATTTTTGAAAAGAATATTCCAACATGTGCATGTTTACTCTAGTCATTTTTTGCATTTCCTGCTATAACTAAAAAACGGTAACTTTTACAGCAAAATTTTCAGAATGAAAATAATAGAAATTAATATTTCGCTTTTCTCTGAAAATATTTTTCAAATAAGGTACTGGTTTCAAAACAAAGAGTGTTTTTTCAATATTCTGCTTTAACTCAAAAACGGTAGTACTTACAGCAATATTAGTAAGAATAAAAATAAAGATATTAATATTTGGCAAATCTTTTATTTGAAAAGTATATTCAGAAAAGGTACCGGTTACAACAAAATTTAAGTTATTTTCAATATATCATTCAATACTTCTCACGTCTAGTAGCGGACGTTATGTCTATATAATTGTCCTCCGGCAATAGTTGTTCTACTCGCCACGGCATGTCTGTCGCTGAGCTACAGACAAGTATATACTGGCGTATAACGTAAAGCAGCGCTTAACATTGTAGTGCTACCTCCGCTCTAAAAATAAACATGCACACTGTTAGAATATTCTTTTCAAAAATAACAGGTTTTCCTGCCAGGCATATACAAATCTTAAGTATGAAGTTTCATAACTGTATCTTTTACCGCTTAGGCTGTAGAGCGCACACTTTTTGAAAATTGTGATTTCAGATACAGTAGCTTGTGCGGGCACTAATGAAAAACAAAGAGATTTTTTTATTGGTGTAGTTGCAAATTACTTAATTCTGTGCCGTTCTTACGGAGAAGAACGACAATGTTTTAAACATTTTATAATTGTTATAGAAAGTAATTATCTTACAAATGATGTGCGTAATTCTTTGAACTTTTCTAGAAGCATGAGTCTCGTCACAGAAGAAGAAGCTCCAGAAGAAAATGAACCTGATATTGCAGATCCAAATTTGCCCATGTATAAAACAGGTAAGTTCTATATGGATTTTATAAAGACTCGCAGATAACTACGCAAATGTACCGAAACAATTGGCGTCACCGACAACCCATATCACTGCCCAGCATTTTTAAATATTTGCGAGAAAAAATACGTTCCATACACACCCTTATGGTCAGGCTTCCTACTGCAGGAAAATGCAAAAAGGAATACAAATTCCCACGTTGAATCTTGGTTTCGAGTCGTACAAGATTCAATATTAGAAGGGAAGAAATATTTAAAAACGGCAAGATTTGATAGAGCCCAAAAACAATACAGCGATCTTAGAATATATATATAAATACATCATAATTCCTGTACCAATTCATGTACGACTGATGATGGCTACTTTGTAGCCGAAATGTAAGTAAAGTTTTATTAATAAATTGTGAATGAAAGTTAAGTTGTTTTATTCTTAACAATACATAGATTAATTAGGTAAAGAATTTATGTTTAAAATTCCACGTAAAGTTAAGGAAACTGAGAGAAAATATGTGGAAAAGCCCAATCAGGGCCGTCATCGCAATTATCACTATGCAATAAGGATATACTTATGAAATCAATATAGGATACATCCGCAGTTGTCAAAGAACAATCAATGAAAAAGATAAACAGGACACAAATCGATGCGAATACTGGTATGCGACAGGAAATAAAAAGAAGAATGGTTAGACAATGGCATCTTGAAACAGCCTATTATTTATAATCACAAAATTGCAAGCACAAATAGTGTTTACTTGGCAAGATATCAGCTGCATGCAGGGTCAGAAAAATATAGTTATCTGCATTTGAATCACTACGTGACGTTAGTAGAGGAATAGTGGATTTCAGATGCGATCATAGATTTCTCCCTACGCTAATTAACGAAAAATAGAAACTTTTACATATTTGAATGTTGCGTGTCAGAAATGATATTTGGAAGAGCATATACAGAAATGTGGTACAGAGCCCAACAATATGTTCTTATTACATTTAACGTATCAGGGCATTGGATATTGATTTTCGCCGATTTCCAGAAAACACATTTTTACTGTTTTAACTCCTTAACAAATAATAAGGTAAGGGAAGATATGTTTTTAGGTTTTTTATTGTCTATTAAAAATCAAAGACGTCTTCAGGATTACATTATTGATGTAAACGGATGGACAGTAATGGAAGCGGAAAATCCCAAGCAGCAGGATAGTTTCAACTGCGAAATCTTTGTGATTCATTATGCTATAAATGTTTTAGAGAACAACGTACATACCATTACGACGGTGCTTTCAAGCCAAATATTCTAAGAGAATTTCTTAGACGATATATGTTGGAATCCACAAAAGTTGCTGAGTTTTATCTTCTCTGTCCAGATCCTGGTGATTGTCGAGTAATTCAGTCAACCTGGCACTGTTGCGATTCTTGTGAGGATTGGTTTTATTTTAATAAAAAAGGTAACCAATGTTCTGCTCCATAGTTTCGCAAAAGAAATCTGCGTCAAACTAGATTCAATGTGATTTTGGCGCCGATGGCTACATACTTCATGTGTAAGCGATTTCAACTATCCGAAGTTTGACGAAGAATTAAGAAATTTTAGACGCCAATTGTGTTCCAGGAGATAAGGGATTTAGTATGTGAAGAATTTATAATACTTAAGGGGGGAAATAAAAGTAAAATAAATTTTTTATCGATTTTTTTTTATTACATAAATCAATTGCCTATACATTTAAGATTTATCCTGTAAAATATCTAGGCGATTGGAAATGTAGTTACCGAGATATAACCATCTTTACTTTCTTATACGCAGTACAAGTAATCATGAAAAATGTCGATCTCGAGATTTTAACGGAAATATACGTTTTGACCTTCAATGTATTGATTCCGACTATTTTTGGAATGACATCCGTCTGTGTGTGTCTGTGTGTGAGTGTGTGTCTGTCTGTATGCGTGCATGTGTTTGAGCGTTCTACAGCCTATACGGTTGATGGTAAAATTCTGTAACTTCAAACATAAGATTTGTATATTTCTAGAGAGAAAACCTCTCATTTTTGAAAACAATATTCAAACCGGAAGTGCATGTTAACACTAGTTATTTTTTTTGCGGTTTCTGCAATTACTCAAAAATGATTGCACTTACAGAAAAATTGATGAAATTAAAATTATAGATATAAGCATGTTGAATAACCTAAAATTGATTCTTATTAAAACAATTTTCACATAAATAGGATCAACTATGCCTGTCAATTGTTGAAGACTACTGAAAAACAAAAAAACTTAAATAATTTGGAGTTTTTTTTTAAATTTTTAATTTAATAATTATTCTAAGAAATATAATTAGTGAAAAAGGTTGCCAAAGTTTGGCAAATTATTATTAATTAGAAAAATAACAAAAATGTTATCATGGACGGTCGGCAGTGCAATATTGGCTAGAATACGCACATCTTCAGCACTAAATCCGACGAGGACCGCTACACTCGCCAGGAGCGCCGATCGTGGAGTTGCAGCAAAGAGGGCAGAACTGCTAGAAAACAGGCTCAGGCTGAACTCAACGATTTCTATGCGCAAGAGAAAGGAACCTTGTTTGGCCTCGGAATCGCCGATTGACTTAAAACAACCGAAAGTTTCCAAAAATTACACTTCTACCTAACATAAACTTTAAACGCGTTTTTCTCGAAACGATATTTTTCAAACTGGCGGGAAAAATAACTCAAAAAGTTTTCATTTAAATGACTTGTAACTTAGCGCGATTGAAAAGTCATTAAATTTTATTCTATATGAACCACTAAAACCATGAAAAAATAAGCAATAAATACAATTTGGGGGTGCTTAAATACGAAGAAAAAGATGAAAAGTTCATCTTTTTTCAGATTAAGTTTTTTTTAATGAAATATCGATTTTTTTTTCTAGTTTCGGAGGTTCATATAGAACAAAATACATCTGAGAATAAGGTTTATCTAATAAGAGTAAAAAATTTATGTTTCGGGTCCCCAGAGTTCTCGCCAGTTGGGTCCGCACGCCTAACGCAACCTCCTTTCGGCTTAGCTTCAGGTCACACAGGGGTCGGGCATATTTGAAAAAAATCGTGAGTGAAGCTGAATGTTTATTAAATGCAATAAAAGAAACCCAAAAAGTGTATGTTGTTTCATATTCCCGAAAAAAGTTCCTAAAAAACGTCGAGTTTTCAGATAGTTACTTGTATTTCCCCCCCCTTAAAATAAATATTAATCTGCAGGGACCATCAAAAGTTAGAATGCCAGACAGTTGGAAAATTTTAGTGATTGATGATCTTATAATAATTTAATTCAATATTGATTCGATAGGAATAATTAAAAGCTAGAGTGCCACACAGATGGAAACTTTTAGAGATTGGTGATCTCATAATAATTGAATTCAATATTGATTCGATTACTAACTACCAGCTGTTGGTTCCATTAGGAATGTCAAGAAGATGAATGAAGAATTATTGGATATACCGGTAAACCAAAACCTATAATCATGTTGCCTTTCCTGCAATATACTCTGTATAATCCGTGTATCCCATTCTATCATGGCAAGAAAAATATCTGCTTAAATTTAGAACACGTAGATGAAAAATATGTAAAAGATATAAAATTTTAACAGCCATGGACCCTAACCTCCTCGTGGTTCTTGCTGGAAAACAATGCACAACTAAGACAATTAAATCTATGTTTTGCAATGTTTACTAAAGGGTAATAAGGTAAATTAAAAATTTTTTCTCCAACATAAAGTAATGCATGATATTAACGTTATTGTCTCCATTATTGAAAAGAAGGGAATGGTGGAGGCGTATATAATCATGTACCGAATAATTGAAATTCACTATATTAGAAGGCAAGGGTGAATTCAGTGATCCAGTACAGTAAACGAGTTCGATATTTATAAACTTAAGCGTGAAAACAAATCTGTCAAAACATGTCAAAATAAATTTTGTAGGTTAGTTTATAGAGAGAGAAAGATATATTCTTCTTTTTCTTCACATTGCGGCTGTGCTGTGCTATGCGTCTTATAAAACCCCCCACATGTGTTATGTTCTGTGCTATGCTATGCTATGTTCTGTGCTACTTATAAATCCACTTTAAAGGTTAGAACAAATATTATAAATTATAAAAATAATGAAACTACGATACGGTTTCACCCAAATACGTATAAGAAAGTTCGGTGCATAACACTGCAGATGTTTCTACTAAATTTTTAGAATAATTATTAAATGTCAAACTTCAAAATATTTAAGTATATTTTGTTTTCTGTTAAACAATTGTCAGGCACAGCTGATAAGATTTTTTATTTTGAAAATAATTATAATATGATCAAATTTCAAAGTACATTTCATGTTATTTATACCTTTTTAAAAATAAGTGTCATTTTGATTAGATCGTAATAATTTATT
The DNA here is from genome assembly GCA_944039245.1 of Nebria salina. Classification (NCBI taxonomy): domain Eukaryota; kingdom Metazoa; phylum Arthropoda; class Insecta; order Coleoptera; family Carabidae; genus Nebria; species Nebria salina. Next base: position 2,462,478 of record OX063269.1, read on the forward strand.
CCTAATTTTTACTTTCTTAAGCGCAGTATATTTACTCTAGTCATTTTTTGCGATTTCTGCAAATTACTCAAACATGATTATAGAAAAATTGTTTGGATTAAAATTAATGGTATTTATATTTCACATAATTTTTGTTTGAAGATTTTTTTATCAAAACCGGTGCTGGTAATAAGAAAATGGCTATTGAAATTTGTTCAACTGCTTAATATAGAAACAAATTATTAAATAATTTCGAAATTGACATTTAATATACAAACCAAGAAATAATGTAGTGAAACTTGGTTCCGAAGGTTAGTAAATTTATAAAAATGAGAGAAAAATAGACTATATATGATCTAACCGAAATGCGTATAAGAAAGTTCGGTGCATGACACTGCAGATGTTTAACTTTATAGTCACATCAGAATTTTAAATCGTCATACGATGTTTTTACCTTGAATAAAGAAAAACTTATTCTGATTTTCCATTATTATCCTATTTGTGCCCCTTTCCTGATGCTCGTTTGCCCATTATTAAATTGACGCAATGAGATCTAGATTTGTAACTATAGAGGCAACCCGCATAACCTGTTTGCATAATAAGTAACTGGCATAGTGCTTTGCTTGTGGTTATTTGAAATTTCAAATAATCTATGTCTGTTCCGTTAGTGCTGCCTGCAAATAGTAATATGAATTTTCTCCGAACTGAATTTTTGTAGATATTATACAACGTTTACAAACAAGAGTATTAAAAATCACGTTTGGCAACGTCACGATTTTCGCAATTGTCATTAAGTACAGAACTGACCGATAAGAAATTCCGCTTGCTTATAAAACAAGAACATGACATCATTATTGTTTTTATTTTTATTTATTTGTAGCATGAATGCATTTTAAGAATACCATACAGATATCACACTATTTATTTTATTTCCAAACAAATCATGCGGTCCAACGTTTTCCAACGTGACACGATGACTGTTTTGGTACCCTAATTAAACACATTTTTTTAAAATATTTATGTTACTTCTCGTTAGGTATTCTAAAGGTGGCCACAGCCTAGCGTACTTGGGTGTCACACAAGCTTGCACGTGTGTGGTCAAAAAGTTGCAGGCTTGTGCGACGCGCATGTTAAATCACTTAAATCAGACGTTGCAAGACAAATATAAAAAGAGAACTGAAATAGAATACGCGACACACTATATTCACAATGTATGGAGAAGAATACATGATGTTTGGCCTCACACCGACAATCTTGTATGCAAGTGCATGTTAGCGCGTTGATGTATTCCGGTCAAGTTGGAGAACATGCGTGTCGGACAAGCATGCGACTTTTTGATTACAAACTGGCTATCATCGACGTGCGTACTTGTATGACCAGCATAAATGACGCACAAGTACGCTAGTGTGTGGCCACCTTAAGAATATTATGTAATTTTTGCAAAAATATCCTGCGCTCTAATTTTGAGAAATTAGTGCTATATAATGGCAGTCACACGGTTACCATTTCGGTACACTAATAAAACACATTTTTTGAAAATATTTATATTTTTAGTTATGTATTCTAAGTATATTTTGTGATTTTTTCAGAAATATCCTGCACCCAAATTTTGAAAAATCAGCGCTACATAGTACCAGTCACACGGTTACCATTTAGGTATCCTAATAAAACACATTATTTTTGAAAATATTTATGTTACTTAGTTATGTATTCTACGAATATTTTGCAATTTTTTCAGAAATATCCTGCGCCCCAATTTTAAGAAATCAGCGCTTCATAGTACCAATCACAAGGTTACCATTTTGATACCTTAATAAAACCCTTTTTTTTGAAATGATTTATGTTACATCTAGTTATGTATTCTAAGAATATTTTGTAATGTTTTCAGACATATTTTGCTCCGCAATTTTGGAAAATCAGCGCTTTATAGTACCAGTCACACGGTTACCATTTTGGTACTTTAATAAAACACTTATATGAAAATATTTATGTTACTTCTAGTTGTGTATTCTAAGAATAATTTGAATTTTTATTAAAATTACCCTGCGCCCTAATTATGAGAAATCAGCGCTAATTGGTGCCATACATCACACGGTTGCCGTTTTGGTACCCAAATTAAACACATTTTTTGAAAATATTTGTGTATCTTATAGATATATGTTTTATGAATATTCTATGAAATTTCCACACGAATCCTGCGACTCCAATTTTAATAAAAAAGAAACTCGCAATTATTTTGGATTCGACAGTTTTTTATAGCCTTAAAATAAATGCTGTATATTTATCCGAATGTCATTTATAATTGTGTGTCAATAAAAAGTATTATATTAGTAGCTAAAATTATGCTATTGTTGTATTATTAGGCGGTTATTTGATAATTGAGGCAATTTTATATTTTAAGTTTGTGTTTATTCGACGTTTATCACATTAATTTACATGGTTGATTTTGCTATGCTGCCAGTACTGTTCGTCAGACTAATCCAGCATCGCGCCGGTAACTTCCAAGAGTGCATTATAGTGGCGCAAAAATTGTTGACATTGCATCATATTTTGCTGCTAGTATATTCAACGTTGGATATACAAGTATATTACATATGTTGCAATTATTAAATCTTGTAATTGGTCCGAGCGCGCTCCGATGTACCGAACAGTTGGACTCTCAGCGAATATCCATAGCCAACAAGAGGAGACCAAGAAGGCCAGGGTATTAAAAAGGGCTGCTCAAAATGACACGGAGGACATCGCAAAAGCAGCTGAAGACCGTATGTACGGTCCAGGAATCGCAAATTGAAACAGCTGACATTTTTCCAAAAATAATTTTTCCCTACGTCACGTCTTGGCTATTACTCTTCTAAATAAGCTATATATATATATATATATATATATATATATATATATATATATATATATACATATATTTTTCAGACAATGCTGCAAGGAGAACTCATGTACAGCGTCAGCTAGATTTATATAATAAAGGGCCCCACTGAGCGACTCATATCTTCGCCATTTTTATTATATATTCTTTCAATATTGTAAATTGTTTACAAATCTATTCTATGTATATGTAAAATATAGAATAATTCATATTTTTAATGGCCGAGTAAAAAAAAAAGTTTATTAGCGTCAAGGTGGTGTAACCTCTTAATTTTATGAGTTATAATTTGAATATATAATGTTTTCTAGTCTATGATCAGCAATATGATGAATGGAAGCAGAGATGTCAGTTTTATACATGACCCCAACAACAAGCCCCGAACCCAAAAACACAAGAACCCTATGCAAACCACTTCCCCAACCAACACGGAAAACCAGAGCACGAGTACAATGAAAGGTTGGATCACAGCCAATATATAGTCATGGAACGCCAACACCGACCATAGTTCATTACACAATCAAGGATGAACATCCGTCAAGATGAATAAAAAAAAAATAATTTCTTTCTCTTGTTATATAAAATCTGGTTTTCTTTTGCATATACTATTTTTTACATTCACCTGTACAAGCGGTAATGACCATAGTATATATATATATATATATATATATATATATATATATATATATATTTGACAAAAACGCAACAGATCAAGGAATTTACCTGGACCACAGACATATTTCTTAAGCTTAAGCCCAATGTCAAGGTCCGCTTAGATATCACAAAACAAGCACTTGGGAGCGACAAAGTGTATATAAGGAACACGCAAGAGACGCTCAGGACGGTGTCTTGCCCAGTGTCCACGAGATGGTTGTCTGACTTATTAAAGTACAATTGATGCTAAAGTGTTAATCATTGGAATCATTGGAAGAGATGATAAAGATGATGCGCAATGGCCAACTAGAGGAGCTAAGACGAATGCAGCCTACAGTAGGAAAGCCTATCCATTTAATGAAGAATTCAAATGGTCGCTCTCGATAAATCTCCTATCTGGAGACCAAGGAGCTGTCACATCAAAAGCCGAGCTATCACGCATTATGGGACGCATTACTCGACTTACGAGAACATGTGCTAAGCAATGATATCTTAAAATTGGCTATCTACTTATTGAATATTGTTTACGATAACATTAATGCATTTTCTTGGATTTATTCCAAATACCCAGTGTCAACCGCCGTGGTTGAAATGTTGATAGTACATTCTAATTTTGAATATTATTGCCAATAATAAGTGAAAGTTGAATTGTTATAAAACGACTGAGCTTACATATTTTAGGCGATTGTATATTGAGCGTTGGTTGACAAATAGGTGGCTTCGTTCGGCATGAGGGGACGGCCAGAAATTACGTAAGACATGGTAATATTTGTCCCAACCCAACCTAATTGTACATTAGATTTTTTAATTTTATTTTCTAAAATGACCAACCACCTGGACATTGTGAACCAGTAAACTGATATCGCAAATGGATCGTCATGTTTTGTGTAATGTCTCAACAAAACGTATTTTTGAAGTATTTTAAAAATATATTCTGGCCCTTATGCACAGTAATATTAACTATAAATCCATAATATTTTCACTTCATCTACTATATTATATAGCATATACACATTTTTCTCATTATATGTATACCTATCACATCTGTATTGACGATAATAACCATAATTAATTAATTTGCTATGAACAGAATTTAATAAAAACCAAAAGAAAATAGGCGACAAATTTAGTATTATAACGAGCAGCCATCACATATTAAAGTTAATCCTAAACAATCTTGGTGATTAGTTTACGATGCGTGAAAACATTTAACATTTCTATCCTGTTTTAATAGTGTTTAAAAAACCTCACGATAATAGCTTCACAATGATTGAACCAAATAATTCAATTAGATTAATAATAAAGAAGGAAGTGTAAAATATATCCTGACTCTTATTCAATCATTTTAGCGGAATATATGTATATCTAGAACGCCTAAACACAAAATACTTATAGATATTCTGTCATATAGGTAACGGCTGTATTGGTGATTTGTCTTCCGTGTAATCTGCAAGAAATATAAACATTATTAGACATTTTATATAAATACTATGCTTGTAATGTTTTTTTTTTGTTGAACATACATTAAAAGTAAGATTCAATTTCAATGGCGAATGAATTTAATGCTTCTTCAAATACTTAAACTTGTAAAATTTCTGGTTCATTTCAAACTCTCTGTATTAGGTCAACAGAATTTGAAGTAGCGTTATCGCTTTTTTCCACTAATTATTTGTAATTGTTTTTCTACTAAGAGTGTATAAATCCGAAGAGAAATTATGCTTTTTGCTTGTTTGATGTCTCTTACCTTTCATCTTATAATCTATTAAAACTTATTAATGTTACTTTCTTATACGCAATATAAGAATCATGAAAATTTTCGATCGAAAAATGTCGATTGTTTTAACGGAAATAGTCGTTTTGCCCTTCCCTGGATTGTGAGTCAGGCTATTTTTAGAAAGACGTCTGTCTGTGTGTGTATGTAAAAGCTCTACAGTCTAAACGGTTAAAGGTAAAACTATGAAACATTAAAAACCTCCTATTTTTCAAAAACATACTCAAACCGGAAGTGCATGTTTACCCAGTCTTTTTTTGCGGTTTCTACAAAAATTCGAAGACGATTGCACTTATAACAAAAATAATCACAATATAAATTATAGATAATAACATTTTGTACAACCTTTATTTGAAACTATTTTCAGAAAAGATACCAGAAACAAGAATAACCACTAAAATAATTGTAAATAAAGATGAAGATTAACATGTCGCACAACTTTAACTAAATAAGTATGTGACAATATCAAATTATTTGGGTCTATTTCGTTTTCCTGTCAAAAAGCTGAGTAACTATTTCGAATGCAAACGAATTTCAAATATATTAAATACCAATGGATTTTGAAGTTTGTATTATATTATTTTTGTTGAATTCAGTCAAAAAACGCACCTACTGCGTATAGAAAAACATAACCATGAATTCATTATATAGAAACAAAAGACAGATAAATAAATAACCAGTGATTCAAAAACAATGGTTCTCGATGTATCATATTAAATACATTTATTGCCATCGCTATTCTTTTACAAAGTAATTTATATTGACAAACCATGAAAAAAATTTAATTATTATTTTCCTTTTTTAAAAAATATACCTCAACTAAAAATTATCATTAGCTTATAAATCTAGTTCATCATTACTGGTTGAGAACCTACATGACGTCATCACATTTCCCTTCTGCGATATTTAACCAATACGAACTAATTTTATGGTTAGGATAATTTATTATTATTATTATAACGTCACATCTCAAGATACAAGCAGGCGGAAAATATAATGCACTTCAAAAATTAGTCATTACACCGGACAATAATCCATCAGCTATTTATTTGTTTCATACATTTCTTTAGAACAAAATATCGATCATATCTCACATAGTAATTTCTTCGGCTTACTCACAAATCCTTTGTATATAACAATGACGAGCATAATACACTTTTAATAAACATAAAACGAATCCGTTTTGATAAGAGAACAGTTAGAATCAGTTATTTACACTTTGGTGGACTCATAGCGTCTATTAAAACTACTATGAATATTCCCGACATTATTATGAATGCTGCTAGCGCCGCCAACGATGATTTTTATTAATGCTAGTAGCGCAGCCAGCTATAATTTTTTTTTAAAAATAAATAAACAAACGAAGAAACAAACAAAATAATAAACTTAGAAAAAATGGAAGAGGGTAAGTTTGCATAAAATTTCTTTTAAGTTAATTTTGCTTATTTAAACATGTTTATCCTCAGCTATGGAAATATTAGAACGCATAGAGGCGGAAATCGACGCAACAAGTAAGAAAAATATATAATTTTATTATTTAAAGATGATTTTTATAAAATTCGATAAAAAATTTTGAAGGCCCTCCGGAGCAGCCGCCCCAGCAGCCCGCGTCAGTGCCGCAGCCCCGGTAGGTGCTGCAGCCCCAGCAAGAGTTTCAGCCCCAGCTTCAGCCTCAGCAGGAGGTGCAGCCCCAGCCGGAGGTGCGGCGCTATCAGACGCTGAGGTTGGTGCCGGGCGGAATTGAGGAGAGCCGTGGAGGCCATAGGGGCCGCGCCGCATATTGGTGGCGCGGTGGCCGTGGCGGTTATAGCAACAATGGGTGGCGCAGAGGCCGTGGGGGCCGCGTAGGTAGAGGCCATGGCGGTTGGGGCCGTGGCGGCAGGGGCCATGGCGGTAGGGGCAGCGCCTGAGCGCCAGCACGGCAAATTTAGTAAGTTATCTTTTATTTATATATTTTATGAAAATCTAATTGTTTCTTTTTCTTTTCAGCTGAAAACTGTTATTGATTTAATAAATCGCATTTAAAAATTATCCATGTGTTTTATTTCTAATATTATTCAAATTATATTTCATCGAGTTAATTCAATTAATTCCTCTGACTGGAGGGCCAAAAATTGTTGCACAGCACGTAGGACTTGCAATTACGGCTATATTTTACTACTAATAACTATCATATTTAAATAAAATATCTGAAATATTTTATATTGAACTTTCTAATACGCATTTCGTCAAAATCGAATCATATTTTTATTATTTTATAAATTAATTATTAATTTCTGCTATTTTTATATAAATCGTATCACCTACGCCTGTCAATCTTTTAACAAAATAGATTTAAATAGTTTGACGTTTTATATTTATTCTAAGAAATAAATTTACTGTAAAAGCAATCTGAAGGTTAGAACAAATATTATAAATTAGAAAAATTATGTAACTACCATATGGTTTAACCAATATGCGGATAAGAAAGTTCGGTGCATGACACTGCAGATATTTTTTTTAATGAACTGAAAAAGATTAGGCATAATGCTCTATTTTCATGCTCTATGACAAATTTAATTATTATCAAGGAGAGAAGAAATGGATTACTCAGTACTTTTATTGTAAAATGCAATATATGTATGGTTACGACCGAAATTTGTTCAGAACGAGTGGACGAATTAGATATAAGCAAAGCTGTTACTCTTGATTTCATTTCATCTGGAGGTGGATTTTCGCAACTTCAAGAAGTCACTGCAGCATGTAACATTCCATGCATGTCAGCACATCTTTATATAAAAGAAGCTCGTGTAATTGCTGATCTTATCCATAAAGTTGCATGGCAATCAATGGAAGATGCAGGAAAAGAAGAAGAAGAAATTGCGCGCAATACCGGAAGTGTTGATAATGATGGTCATCCCCAAATTACTGTAATAGCAGATGGAGCATGGTGTAAGAGGTCTTACAATGTCAATTATGATGCATGCAAATTTGTTACAGTCCAAAAATTAATAAATTGATATATTTATAAATTTCAATTGGTTATTTTTTGTTAAAGATTCAAAATGCGTATTTGTTTGAGTTTACATTTGTTCAGCCATTTCTGAGAAAATCATATTTAATTACCAATTTCAAACAATATTTAATTGCTTATTAATTGCGTTTTTACTCGACTTTAATGGACCTACAAGTAAACACAGTTTTCGATTGGTATCCATAATATAACAAAATATTTTTTCACAGTGCAATTATCCATGTAATGCAATAAGTATGGCAACCCTAAAAAATGATTTTAAAATACACAGCAAATAACTTATGCATAATTAAATTGTATACAAATATTAAATTATATTTTTATTTATTGATTGTTGGCATTCTAATTGTAGATAAAATTCTACAACGTGCAAACATAGCCCTTCGTAGTCAGATAGTTACTGAGAAAAGTATTGTGCACTCCTACCAAACGCATATATAAAGAGTGGGAGTGATTGTAAGTACAGCCTACTATTGTCGATTCTAGTACCGCGTCCCAAACCCCTTGGACCCCTGAGAAACTCAAAGGTTGATGCAATGGATTCTTAAGGGGGGTTTTACCTTGTTTTTCAAAAAAATCGACTTTTATTTTATTGCATTTTTGGATACTTTGAAGTGTGTAGTATCCGCCCCTGGAACCGTTTTACCGAATTCAAAACGGAAATATTTATTTTTCTTGCCAGATGGCACCAGGTGTGTAGATTATGTACCGACTGTCGGTAAATATGTATCGACAGTTTGATACCGTTTTCTATGCGACATTCGCATCTCACTTCAATTTACTTCATGTAACCGGCAGACAAACACGCGCAGATTCTGCCAGGTCGTTTAAGATGCCGCGAAAAGTCGGAAAGTTGGGCCGGAGTTGGGTAAGAAGAGGCATTTTCACGGAAATCGTCATACCATGGAAAGTGAAACTGACTTCGCGAGCATGTCGGCGAAGAAGCTTAGGCTCGACACCTACGATGACATCGAGATAAATCGCGGGCATTCGTACGTCATTCTGGACTTCCTGACTGTGTTCAATTTCTTCTCAAGTATCCTGAAATGCAAGACCTGCGACGCTGACATCAAATTCTCCCAGACCGCTGAACGAGGCCTTGGTTTTAAGCTGACCATAAAATGCGACTGCCCGGTACTTCGTATAAGAAAGTAAAAATCAACATGTCTCTAACAAAAAAAAAAATGCATCTTATTCAGAAACATGAAAGCTTCGAAGAGGTAACGTCAGTCGTGCAGGAGTGAGTTAAATTTGGAGAAAATCTTTCTTCAACATTTCGATTAATTTCACCTCTACCTCCTTCACCTAAAAAACTGATTTCGAAAACAATTTCATCGCCGCCTTCATCACCCAAGATAAATCCATACAAGCTAGTGTCCATAGATGTTCCCCGCACACGATATCGAACCATCAACCGAAGACGCACCCATCCCGCCGATCCAACATTACCTATCGTATCCAAATATTTAAGAAATCCTGTAAATTTATTTAACGCCGAGTGTGAATATACGTATATAATATATTTCTTGTTTTTTTTTATTATTGACTGATCTGACATCACGAAAACAACACGCAACCAAAAATCTATTGCCGTTCAGACTGATTTGACAATGCAAATTCTAAGAAACTGAACTTTCCAAGAATAGTGTGAGTCATGCGTGGGAAAATCTTTAAAAGTGAACATTTGCGGACATGACCGTCAAGATTATAATTATTTATTAAGGGTGTCAGGAAATCGTGGGATCCTTCTTTTTAGGGTTGTCTCAGCGGACTACATCTGGGAGCATACAAAATGTGTATAATTCGTCACAATCCAAATAGTATCCAGATGAGGGACGGTATAAGAGCCAACGTGAGAACGAACCATCTGCATTTCCCCATGCATCAGAACGACGACACATTTACTGATGATCTATCTAAGGAATTTAGAACACCCAAGCGACGTCGAAAATATGATCTTTAACCAAGGAACAAGTGCATACGTAATTTAGCCACATTTGCAGTAATAACATTCGTCAATTAAGAATATTAGAAATTTAAGGGTCGTCAGATTCGAAGGCCAAAATCATAGTTAAGAATAGTATTTTTATGTAGAAACCTGGGGGTAGGGATAAGCAGCCCTCTCAACAGCATGGGTTCTTGAAGTTGGGGATAACCGTATGTTAAGACGATGAGTTTGGAGACTTTCAAACAAACGGACGAAAGCATTATTTGTGTAGCGAATATTAATAATAGTGGTTTAAACAGTGTTAAGAAAAATCGAACTGCATTAGCAACGACAGGATTACGAGGAAAATGCAAGGAAGTTATAAACTAATTGTCTCGCTAATTATATTTTTGTTTAGCCATAGAGACTGGTGCTAGCTATTTTCTAACTTTATCATTTTTGGTCTTTTTATAAACTTTGTTGTTTCATGCATTTTTATCTTGTATCAACTTGGTATTTTACTATTTCATTTATCCTTTATATGTTTTTATAATCTTTAAGCGACCCTATCCTAGTTTTTAAATAAACGATATTTAAGGAAGTCGTGTCCTTTTAAAACAACCCTCGTTACACCAGTGAACTGAGGAACCGCGAATGGGTCAGGAAATTGTAGCCCCATCATTGGTACACCAATTACCTTTCTTCCTCTCATATTTCAGCAACTGTTCCAATTTTGCCTTCTGTTGTAAAACTAACAATCCAAAATTCAGTGTTACTCAAAATTTAAAATCTATATCGAATGCAGCTGTCAAAATCATAAATCAACCAAAGTCCAGAGTAACCGTTAAACCAAAACAAAAAATTTCTCATATAAAGTAAAATCCTTCTTCTACGCTGAAAATTATTGCAAAGAAACATACAATGGAGGTACGACAAACATCTAGTGTTTCAGGTTCTTCCATCACCAAATTTTCTACAAGTAAGGGATCTCACTCTTCGAGGTCCTGTTCTCCAATGGAAGTTACATCTATTAAACTTTCTAGGCCAGAGTAAGATAAATCTTCCATAACTAAATAATGGCTCCCATACTACACTGGAATTGTAATGGTCTCTACAAGCATTTTGAAGAATTTGAAGCTCTCAGACTCCCTCTTACATTTGCTTACAGGAAAAATATTTTCAAGACCCAAGAGCTGTTTTATTACGAGGTATCTCAGTATTTAGTAATGATTAGTTTAATACAATCTAAAACGCCATAATATGACCACAGTTTACCGGTATCGGTGAGGTGGAAATTGAAAGAGGAGGTGTCATGGCAAGCGGTGTCCAATAGTTTAAATGGTAAGGAAGTATTGCGAATTGACCATTATAATCTGGGCATATTTCTCGGACATTGGCCGAATGTCATTAGGATATAGATAGTAACATATTTTCTTCTAGGCATTTTATCTGTGGAAATTGTTAGAAGCGGTGGAAGTATTTGCGAGACAGACATATAAAAGAAAGACGTGTCTGCAATTCCTATAAAGCAAGTGATTCGGGATCTTCCGAAACGGAAATAAAGAAGAAACTTAAAATTTTTTGAGCTTATAACGTTTTTAAACGACGACATTGACATAAACAGGCTGCTTCTCTTAAGAAGGCTTCCTTAAAACATAAGAGCCAAAGTTGAAACAAGTAATGAAACATGAATATATATTTATTTTTCTTGTTAAACATAGTAATATCATGACATTAAAAATTATTATTTAATGTATGCTCCCATTGCCGATTTAAGGGGGTTTCTCGGTTTAGAATTTTAAATTCATCCGTTTTTTTTTTATTGCATATTTCGATACCTAATACTATGGAGAATATATGGGCAAAACCGTTTTGTCGGGAACCTATTTCATATAGTCGAATTACTCCGGCCGTCCCACGTTTCCACTAGGTGGCGCTACATGCACATGTATAATATTACTGCCTTCTTGAAGTATCATAATTCGAGTTTACATTCCGTTTCGCGCGTTTGCTAGTGCTTTGTAAACACGTGTAGCACGTACGTCATATTACGATGGACCGAAAAACTGTGCGCGGTAAAAAGAGACGGCCGTAATTCCATAAAAGGCCTTTTACGGGGAATCAGTATACAGCGGAAGCGGAGACGGAGTTCACATCGGACCGCTGCAAAGAAACTCCGCTCTTCAACTCTCAACGAAGATGATGTTCCAGTTCACCAAAGCCAAGGTTACCGCCTTCTGAACTTTCTTCTGGTTTTTAATACCATAACCTCACTCATTGAGTGCAAAGTGTGCAAACAAAACGTATGAGAAAGGGAGGCGTGGAATCGGCTTCAAGATCTGTATGCTGTGCGTGTGCGGAGAAACAGAGATTCCTTCCTGTACATACATTGGCAAGGCTTGTGAGGTAAATCGCCGAATCGTCTTTGTTATGCGTCTACTGGGAATTGGAATGCAGGGCCGCAATTTATTTTGTGGACTGATGGCTAGCGTCATCCACGTACTACGGTTGTCTGGAGAAAATCATAACTGCTTCCAAAACCCTGTATGATCTTTCTACCAAAAAAGCTGCTTCCCAGGAAAGGAAACTGACTGAGGAGAAGACTGGAAATTCATCGAATCTAGCGGTGTCTGGGGATGGGACCTGGAAGAAGCGCGGCTTTTCATCTCTAATCGGCGTCACGACGTTAATCGGCAGAGAATGTGGGAAAGTTATAGATAGTTTGGTGAAATGCAGTTTCTGTCGAGCATGTATCTCCTGGAAAGCAAAACGGGGCGCCACAGAATTTGATCTTTGGTACGAGAATCATCAGGAAAGCTGTTCATCAAACCATACAGGCAGCGCTGGGAAGATGGAAGTGGATTCAGTGAAGGAGATGTTTTCCAGATCAGAGGAACTGCACGGCGTTCAATATGGCATCTACATAGGAGACGGCGACTCCAAAATTTTCAAGGCCATCTTGGATTTGGATCCATACGGAGCGGACGTTATTGTGATGAAAAAGGAATGCGTTGGACACGTGGAGAAGCGGATGGGCGGCACACTACGAGCACTGAAGAAAACGAAGGATCCTGGTGGAAAAGGCTCTGGTAAATTGACGGATAAACTAATACTGGATCTAACGAAGTACTACGGTTTGGCGATCAGGAGAAACGCACAGAACAAGGACGAAATGCGGAAAGCAGTATGGGCTACTTTCTACCACAAGATTACAACGGACAAGAAACCACGGCACGAAAATTGCTGTGAGAGCTGGTGTGACTGGAAGAAGGCTGAAGCAGATGGAACGTTGAATAATTACAAGCACAAACCACCACTTGACAAAAAAGTTCAGGAGGCAGTCAAATCTGTGTACGAAGACCTATCGAATGACAACCTACTGGAAAGATGTGTTGGGGCTAATACCCAAAACAGCAACGAGTCGATAAATTCGCTGATTTGGACGGTCTCTCCGAAACATATCAATTCAGGTCGACGAGTGGTTGAAATTGCAAACAATTTGGCTACCATTATCTTCAACGATGGTTTCATAGGCATCGCACAAACCAAGAATGTCATTGGCATCCAACTCGGCAACACGGCGTTCGAGTTTTGCAGAAGGCGCAACGTGGACCGCATTGTACGCTCGGAGCATCGTGCGTCAACAAGCAGCAAGGAAGCGAGATTTGCGGCCCAGGAGGAAGCGGTATATGCAAACGAGATTAACGAGATCGAGGAAGGTGTACTCTATGCTCCAGGCATCGCAGACTGACGGTAAGTCCTCCGAATAGGACTAAAGCCCTTTCCAAAACTTTAAACGCGATTTCCCAACAGTCATATTTTTTTGGACGGGAGTATCGATTTCAGAAAAACTAGTTGACCAATCTCGATGTCGGGTAGCAATTATTGTAGAGAATTGAACTGGCTATAGTTATATCCACTTTGATTAAAATTGATTCGAAATTTCGATTTTTTTCGTACGTTTGTATGCCAAAAAAAGACGATTTTTTTACCTTTTTTTCAAATGATGGCCATTTTGAAGAAAATTGTTTATTTTACTTCCCCGTGGCTTTAACCGTAGCTACACTTATATATTTTAATAATTTTGAGCTCTCGTCTGTTTCAGACCACCTGTTACCTGAACCGGATACTCCCATCGACCTATGCACGGCGGGCATTTTTATTTGTGACCAATCAGGATTTTTGGAAGAAATAAATCGGGAAATGTAGATAAAAATATGATAAATAAAACGATATAAACATTGTCTCACTTATGTTTTGATATCATCTAAAAAAAAATGTCGGAAATGAGGTAAAAATTGGACCTCTAAACCGAGAAACCCCCTTAATGCTCCGGAACTCACAAAAAAAACTGCAAGCATTTCTCTTAGTTGTGCCGAATTGTTCGTGTACGTGTTACTTCCCATTTTTCCTATGGTCTGCAGAGCAATGCTTGGTCCACAAGAGTGCCATTGTCCATCATTCTCATTAATATCTTATAAGTTTGCAATAATTTCTTTCGTTTACAGGCAATGCCTGTTAATGTTTCATCAAATAGTTATGCAGGCATACTGTAGCTTGAACAATTCCGACAACTATATTTAGTGAATAGAAATTGGTTTTCGAAAAATTCGTCATCGGCCTGCCATTATACCGAATGTGATTTCGATTGTGCGTCTAGCTCTACTTAATCTAAATTTGAAAATATTTCCTCCTGTTAAGCGTTCATCTTCTTCGATACGGCCGTATCATATAAGCGGTTAAAGGAAAAGCTTCATCAGCTACAAAAGTAAAATTTATAAGTGCACCATTTTCTTCCAAAATAGTTGGCGGTGGAACGTTGAATAAATTAATTTCAAAATTTAGTCCCATGCTAGAGTTTATCGAAGCAATAATACGCATCACATATTGCTAAGAGATTTATGCTAAAACTACCCTTGTAGTTATAATAACTTGCACCAGAGTTCGGTGATGCCTGTGAGAAAAATGATTTATGTAGTGTTTAGCTCTCAGAATTTTTACTTGTAAAACCGACCAATATTCTTTGCTGACTTAGTATTTAGTTACTCTTTCATTCCAAAAACCCGGTAGCTTCGTGTTTCATTTCGTATAGGAAATTGTATGAATTGTAATAAGATTCTCTTACCGATGAGAGTCGAATCCCTGAGAACTCGAAGACACCGAGTGGTAATTTTTATACACGTGTAATACAGTCTAGCCAAGCAAACAAGATAGTCGGAATATATGCAAACTAAAAGAATTTTATTTAAAATATTTTAGGCGGTAAGATTTCGAGCAATCACGTACGAATAAAAATCTCGGTACATTCCCAATGAAAAGTAAGTGCCGTCATATTTGTCATTGTCAAAGTCGTATTTGAACTTGTTGCATGTTTGAGATTGTGTCGTAGTGTTTTCCTTGTTATTCTGCATTAGTCTTCTTAAAATTCGTCTCGTTCAAGACAAAATTACTAATTGGTATGTACAGATATTTTTACTAAAATCTAATATTTTTTATATTATTATAACTAAACCTCAAATTGAACACGTGTGTTAATTTTGTTTTTTAGGTTTGGAATATGGCTCGTAATTCGAAGAAAAGTATTGATTCCGAAGCATGAAACATTATTAACAGTGTTATTGAATTCTTCGATAAATAGAAAGCTGCTGGCAAATGTAGTTTTCCTGTCGAGAAGGCCACCAAACTTGCTGCTGTTGGTGTTGGTAAAGCGGTAGCAACCATATTGAGAATTAAGAAAGAAGCACGGACAACGGAAGATCAGTTATTAAAATCTCCTTCCAAAAAGAAACGAAGCGGAGGATCAAACAAATAAGTTCTGGGCGATTGGGACTTGGGCATTTTAAAAAGAACAGTTCATGAAATTTATACCGTTGACAAGGAAATTCCAACAGTAAATATATTGATTGATAAAATGAAGGAGAATGTTAATTATACTGGTGGAAAAGAAACTCATCGAAAGCATTTATTAAATATAGGATTCACATACAAAAAATGCCACAATAAAAGAAAATTATTGATGGAACGTTACGATATCGTTGCTTGGCGTTCTCGTTACTTGCGCAAGTTGCGAGAGAATAATGCTCGTGGTAAGCACAAAAAACCAATAACTTTTTTGGACGAAACCTACATCCATCCATCATATGGTGTTAGTAAATGTTGGCAATCTGAAGACCAGCCTGGAGTACACCGACCTGATAGATCAGGTCAACGACACATTATTGTACATGCAGGTGGTGCTTACGGATTTGTGAATAATGGCTTGTTAATATTCAAATCCAAAAGCAAACCCGGAGATTATCATGATGATATGAATCATCAAAATATTATGCAGTGGATGCAAAAACAATTAATTCCTAATGTACCACCTAATTGCATTCTCGTCATGGATTAATCACACTAGTAAAGAAAGAAAGTCATCACACCAGGACTTATTATGTCGACGAATTATTAAAGAAGCATGGCCACACTGTAGTACGCTTGCCACCCTATCATTGCGACCTAAATCCCATCGAATTTATGTGGAGTTTGGCAAAACATAAGATTGCTATGAATAACGGTGGTCAAAAAGGCCTAGAAATACAAAATTTAGTGCAAGCAGCGTTTGCCGATATAAGCCTATCAGATTGGGAAAAACATTGCACGCATGTTGATCATATAGCAGAAGAAATGTGGAAACGTGACGAATTAATGGAGGAAATAGTTGAAAAATTGGCGTTCACAGTTAATACTGGGCTATCTGATGACGAAACAAGCTCCAACGAAGTCGTTTCGGATAGTGATTAAATTATTTTTAAATGTTTATTATCTTTGTTTTGTTTTTTATAATAACATGTGCATAACAAATAAATATGCTTATTTTGCAATAATATTTTTAATTTCCTAATTACAATTTAAATATAGCGAAAATAACAAACACTCCTTTGACAAATATTCAAATTGCCGCCGAAATACTTTTTACTTTTTAAATATGAGTGTATGAAAACTACGTTGGCTCTTTGCCACGCCCCCCAACTATCTTTTTTGATTGGTTCGACTTTATCAATAGTATATTTACACAAAATTTAAATGCATTTTCCGGGTTTGTTTTCCGGATGAATCGTCTACGAAGTTCCTCATGGACAGAAGTAGCCCTGTGCGCAAGCGGCATGGGGATAAATTATCACCAAGACAGCATTATTGAAGGTTGACGCAATGAACTTTTAGAGGTGACCGGCAAAGTCGTGGTGGTAGGCATTCCAAAGGTTGAGGAACTCGGTGCAACTTACAATGAAATGGAAGGAGAAGAAGGAGAAAAAGAACAAGAAGGAGAAGAAGTATCTTTGCAGGAGCCGGCCGAAATAATAGAATTTTACAATGCTGATAATGCATTTGAAGTAAAAATGACCGATTTTATAGATGTTGCTTCGAACCCGGAGCCTGATAAGGAAAGTCCTACAAAAATGAAGAAAAATTCCATTAAAAGAAGAAGTAAAATTATTATATTCATTTAATCTAGTTTTGATTTAAGCTCTTTCTTTCTACTAGTACCGAAAAACAATTTAAACAACAGCAATCCATTGTTAGTGCAATACATCGAGGGCCAAAAGCAACAACTGCAAGGTCTGCAACTAATTGCGCTATCTTTAAATGCAATTGCACAAAGCATTAATAATGTATGTGATGTTATGCAAAACCAAAAGTTTACCGACTAATATTTAAGTTAAATATTGCAATAAGAATTATTTTCTGTTTATTTATCTGTTTATTTATCTGTTTATTTATCTGCCTATTTATCTGATTATTTATCTGTTTTTGTGTTGATAGAATATTATTTATTTGTTTCTAATTATAATTTAATACTTAAAATTATATTCTCATTATTTCAAATAAGATTTGATGACAAATCGTCGATCGCAGAAGACCAGTAGAGAGCAATATGAATTGTATGTCCATTATAAAGAAAGTACGGTCATACAATCTGAAGAAAGTTTTGTTGCTCATTGCAGTAAATTAAATAATTGCAGAGGACCTAAAAAAAATGTGCAAGAATGGAAAAATGCGAGTTGTCTTTTAAAAATTATATTCGAACATATTCATATTTTTATTATTAGGTATTCAAAGAATGAACTAGCAATGTAAAACGAAAGGCAAGAGAAATATTTGCTCACAGAATGGTAACGGGTGGTGGTTTGCCGTGTAATAAAATTCTTTCTGACATCGAAGAAAGGTTATTGCAAGTGATTAGTCTCTTAACTATTAATGGTATGATGGTTTCCGAATTAGGATTGTCACAGCCACCAATTCTTTCCAGTCATAACGAACAAAAAATAAAAACGAAGAAAAATAAAGTACCCAAAAGTAAATTTATATTTAAACAATTTAACAAACTTTTTAATAACATTTCCATTTCACAGAATTAAGACAAAGAAAAATACATAAAGTAATTAACAGAAGTTATTTAAAATACAGAAATGAAATGAAAAAAACAATGCGAATTTTATGCTTATCACTTGAAAAACTAGTGCAGGCGATTCTTAGATTTATAAATATTTTGGAACAAAAATTTAAAAAAAACTAAACTTAATTGTGGAAATGGTTCCTTATGATTCTATTTCTAACTGTACGTCCTACATGTAACCAATCGTTATGGTTAATATTTATATTTCTAATATTCCCATTATTATTGTGTTCATCATCGTCTGTAAAGATAACAATTAACCATAACTTATTAAAATTTAATACAACAAATATACCGTTTTCAATATTCTCAACATCCATTTCATTCCTCTCTAGGCATCGGTTGTGCAGAATGGCGCAAGCGTTTATAATTCTAGCTGCGGTTACCGGACCATAGTGTAGAACTCGGTGTTTTAATAAGCACTTAAACCTGTTTTTAAAACCCCATTTACCCGCTCTACAACATTTCGAGTGCTTCTGTGAGCACTGTTATACTCGATTTCGCTAGGTGTTAAATTAGCCGATGTTACAGGTGTCATTAGCCAGGGCTCGAGAGGGTATCCAGAATCTCCTATTAGAATAGGTAAATAGGATTTGTTATACCTTTGAAGGTAATATGATCTATATTTTTTTATTTCCTGAAGTTTAAAATTTAAGGAAATTATAAAATTACCAATAAGCCATGATGAATTGTCCCCATTATTAAAATTTTGCATTAAATTTTGTTTTATAGCACAAGTTAACCAAATTGCCGAATCGTGCACTGATCCCGGGTACCTAGCGTTGATTGCCAAAATTTTGAGAGGGGCGTTACAAATCTAGAATACATAGAAATAAATTAAGGATCCTTAATTGTTCAGCAATTTATAATTTACGATTTGCACATTCCGGTTTAAAAAAAGGATTGCGGAGAACTCTGCGTCTTCCACAGGAGGTGAAATTATGGACACATGTGTACCATCGATGGCTCCTATTATACCGCGGAAACCGCCAGGCATATTCATAAATCTAGAATGATTTTAAGAAAGGACGTACGCCGCTTTGTTGGCATGGCGTCGTGGTACCGTCGCTTCATTAACAACTTCTCAGAGAAAGTCGCTCCGCTCACGGCTTTAACACGCAAAAACGCAAAGTTTAGGTGGTCAGTAGACACCGATGTCGCTTTTAATAACTTGAAAAAATGTCTCGCTTCCGCTCCGGTAGTTACATGTCCCGATTTCTCTCATACCTTCTGTATTCAGTGTGACGCCAGTGGAGTTGCGTTGGGCGCCATTCTGACCCAAAATTTCGATGACGGTGAGCATGTAATTGCATACGCTAGCAG
Organism: Nebria salina; assembly: GCA_944039245.1. Taxonomy (NCBI): domain Eukaryota; kingdom Metazoa; phylum Arthropoda; class Insecta; order Coleoptera; family Carabidae; genus Nebria; species Nebria salina. The sequence goes on from OX063269.1 coordinate 2,482,457, forward strand.
AATGCTCAACGTACATGACCGTAATTATGATCCGTCTGAATTGGAAATATCTGCCATGCTGTGGGCGATCGATAAGTTTCGTTGCTATGTTGAAGCTTCTAAGTTCTCTGTTATTACGGATCATCAGGCCCTACTTTGGTTAAACAACTTAGAAGAACCTAGAGGAAAATTCGCTCGATGGGCTTTGCGTTTGCAGCAATTTGACTATGAGGTGATTCATCGTAAAGGGAAAGAGCATGTTGTTCCGGACGCTCGATCTAGAGCTGTCGCTGCCGTATTAGTATCCGATGAGGATAAAGACGCCTAGTATGTAGACAAATGTAATGACGTTAGAAATAATCCAGCCAACCAGCGGGACTGGAAGATATTTGATGACAAGCTTTACAAGCGTTGCCGGTTGATGAACGCCGATTCACCCGACGAAAGTCCTTCGTTCCCGCTACCTTACGTGCCGCTATATTACGTGAACACCACGACGAGCCTACCGCCGGACACTAGGGCATTTTTAAAACTAAATGCCGCATCGCTGCCGACTACACCTGGCCAAATATGTTCAAAGACATCTCACATTACGTGCAAAGCTGCGAAACGAGTCAATCACAAAAAGTAGAGAATCGTCCACCCCCAGGATTCATGGGTAAACGCTCTGTAGGAGTGTGGCATGTCGAAATGTTAAAACCGTTTTATGCACGTTAATTTTATGGCAGACTTCTCATTCCGTTCGGCTATGCTTTCCCTCAATTTTTTTCGGGGGGAGCGACGGGAATGTAACGCTGTCGCTATTTTAAGAGCCTAGTTGGCACAATTTCTAGGTAGCCGTGTCATCTAGCGGTTTTACCGAAAAACGCTTGGTGTCCCTCGCCGCTCGGCATTGCGCGCACCTCGAGCGGGATTAATTAATCCGGCAAATGCGGGAATAACTTGTCATTTCACAAAATAAACGGAATATCGCTCTTGTCGGCTGGTTTATTTTGTGAAACTACAAGGTGGATGTGTTCCCGTTCTCGTCTCGTTCTAAATCAGTTTTTTCGCCACGTGCAATTTTGCAGTGAGTACTTTTTTCCGTAGCTGAGTCTCCGACAGAAGCCAAGGCCTGAGTTAAGTATACTGGGTTACTTACTCATATATATTGATTTTTTTTTTTTTGGTCAGCCGGAACCCAACTTACCACGTGGTTCCGGAGTATTTCTTTTGGCACACGTGCCCATCAATTTTGCTAGTTTCCCATTGTAATTCAGTTTTATTTATTCAACTCCCTATTCTTGAATTGTCTGGCTTAGTCAGAACCGTACTAGTGTTATCCACCGGTTCTTCAATTTTGAAATATATCATTTAACGTAACTCTGTTTATCACTTCACCCTTTAGTATTGTAGTCTCTATAATTTCCTTTTTTTGCGTCACAGTTCAGTATTCAAGCCCCTTTATTTGCTTATTATCGTTAGTTTAAGTTTTGTTAAAATTCCGTAATAGCGTGGCTATAAATTCCTGCACATCTCTACCCCGTACATAATACCTTCCACCTGTTTTAAGGCATTTGATTCCGACGTTATTACCTAAATAACGTGCGAGAAGTCATAACCTCCGTACGGGAATCCTAGGACAGCACCAGAGTCGAGCGCAGCCACCAACATCTCTTTGCCGCCTCCAGGACGTCCGGGAATACCGGGCTGGCGCCCTAAATAAATATCCTGGAGCTACTAGCCGGCGCTGCCTCGCGGATGAGTATAGCCACGATCATCTAACTCCATTTACTTTTGTTTATTTTCTTTAATACTGTACTACTTAGCATTAGCGTGTATTGGCGTCAAAAGCAGAGTTAAGTATAATCTATTTTGGTGTAATAAACGGTCATTGTTGCGAGATTTGAGTTTAATTCAACTAGCTGCTGCAGCTTTTATCCCCACTCCCGACTCCGGTCTGAGAGCTAGTCGAGCATTTCGGTCTCTCGGCTTCTCGCTCGCGAAAGTCGTTACAAGATAAATATATATATATATATATATATATATATATATATATATATATATATATATATATATATATATAAATATATATATAAATATATATATATATATAAATATATATATAAATATATATATAAATATATATATATATATATATATATATATATATATATATATATATATATATATATATATATATGTATATATATTTGCCCTAGTTTTTCAATATTTCTCTCGGCTTCCGTATTTGGAAAATGAACCCAATGGTGCATGAAATTATTCATGGCCATGGTCACTTCGCTTACACATCTACTTATCGATGATTGACTCATGGCCAGAATAAAATCTTGACCAACTGCTTTTTGGTAACTGCCATGACTGTAGAAATTTAGAGCAGCCAAAATTTACAAATGCATTGCAAATACTAAGAAAGTTTGTAAAATATGCATCAAATTTACTTTAAGATTTTTAGGAATTGCGATTTCTTCACGTAGTGAATCCCGCAGATGGGGAGATAATTCTAAAATTAAATCACGAGCCAATTCTCGCGACAATATATAGATTCCTCTGAATATATTTTCCGGTAACGAAAGAGGATTACTTACATCACGCAACTGACGTCTATTTAGTCTTAAATTATGGGTGCTTTCCAACAAGGGAACTTTGTCAAACAAAGTCAGACATTCTCAAACACTGTGTCAGTTGCTAGTTGGAACACTTTAGGAGTTACGTACTCTACCCAATAGAGTGCACGAAAGTCATTTATCCCTAGATCCTAACAAATTCAATAAGAACCTATTAATAATGAATTATATTAATCAAATTCGAAGTGTGCAATTTAATTAAATATTTAACATATCAATCCAAGCCGAAAATGCACAAGTACAATATAGTTTTATTATAATTTACGCGGGACGCAGTGATACCATACATGTAAATTTTTTAAAAGTTGGTATGCGAATTACCAATACTGCACCAGACTTTGCTTTTCAGCTGAGTACTTTCATCGATCGCACTTTTTCAAAAAGGTCGTTTTTCGGGACCACGCAGCCCATGCAAGGATGGCGGAAAGTGCACCGTCGCTTCCGGCCAACAATATCGCGGTCGGACTTTTTTCAAATTAGGTCTGTCAAGGGTACCAAAATGACTTTAGGAGAGCAGAATCAGAAAAATTCATTTTTCTGATTTTGAAGGAGGAAACCAAATATGTTATCAAATTTTGTCTACGGCCACTAAAACTCGAGATACAGACCTTTTGTGTGATATTTTCGTGTAATGCAAACTTTACAATCGCACGATGGTCACATTTCGTATCCGTATTGTTTCGGGCAAGCGACCATCTCTCCCACTGATCGCTTGTCGGGTATAGTTAAAAAAATTTTGAGACAAAAAAAAAAATTTTTTTTTTCACAAAATCTCAAAATTTTCAAAAGCCATTGTATTAAACCGGGCTTGCTCACAGGGTTTCTACTAGGCTCGTTTCTTAGTTCTGTGTGAACTATAGGCCGAGCCATGACATGTTGGAACTAAAATAGATAAAACACAGTCGTTGTCGTGTACATCATATACTACCAGATTACGTTCGATCTATCGTTTCTTGCGGCTCACTGTGTGTCTTACTAAATATATATATACGTTTCTGCAACGGTTAAAGCGGCAAGTGTTCGTGACATTTACAATAATGTAGACTAGGGCGCATTAGCACTGTCGACTCACGCGTGTTTGCCAATAAAAACCTGACCAGTTGACTAATATATAGTAAATAGCACGACGCTAGAACGAGACATCGTTCCTCTGATTTGTTTTGTGATTGTAACCGTACACTACTGAAATGTTTTAAGATTATGGTACAAAAAGTACGCGAGGCTCTCACACGTCTATTTAGAAGGGGATTGATTGATAGATAGATAGATAGACAGGCAAGTGTGTAGAGAGACCTCAATAAATGAAATGGGCATACAGATGTTGAAAGGAAAAACGCAGTCGTTGTCGTGTACATCATACTACCAGATTATGTTCGATCTATCGTTTCTTGCGGCTCACTGTGTGTCTTACTAAATATATATATATACGTCTCTGCAACGGTTAAAGCGGCAAGTGTTCGTGACATTTACAATAATGTAGACTAGGGCGCATTAGCACTGTCGACTCACGCGTGTTTGCCAATAAAAACCTGACCAGTTGACTAATATATAGTAAATAGCACGACGCTAGAACGAGACATCGTTCCTCTGATTTGTTTTGTGATTGTAACCGTACACTACTGAAATATTTTAAGAGTATATAGTACAAAAAGTACGCGAAGCTCTCACACGTCTATGTAACAAGCTTTATAGATAGACAGGCCAGTGTGTAGAGAGACCTCAATAAATGAAATGGGCATACAGATGTTGAAAGGAAAAACGCAGTCGTTGTCGTGTACATCATACTACCAGATTATGTTCGATCTATCGTTTCTTGCGGCTCACTGTGTGTCTTACTAAATATATATATATATATATACGTCTCTGCAACGGTTAAAGCGGCAAGTGTTCGTGACATTTACAATAATGTAGACTAAGGCGCATTAGCACTGTCGACTCACGCGTGTTTGCCAATAAAAACCTGATCAGTTGACTAATATATAGTAAATAGCACGACGCTAGAACGAGACATCGTTCCTCTGATTTGTTTTGTGATTGTAACCGTACACTACTGAAATGTTTTAAGAGTATATAGTACAAAAAGTACGCGAAGCTCTCACACGTCTATGTAACAAGCTTTATAGATAGACAGGCCAGTGTGTGTATATCGTAGCAGGACGGTGTACACAACACATATGATAAAAATTATACATAAATAAATATGTATATTATATGTGTGTATATAAATATAAAAATTGTTGCTATGACCAATATCGGACGCCCGTGGCAACTCTAACAAGTATTGGTGCTCTGAGTACGACAGTAGTGTGTCTGTTTGTTTGTGCAGGGAAAAGAATACTGTGTGTGTTGTACTCCCTTACACTCAGAGACACGCACGTTACGTTGTGCTTGGAATAGGCGTTGGCATACAGCATAACTGCGGGGAAACGTTCTGACTACGTAAACCTCTACAAAGCAGTTAAATATTATAAAAATTACAACTTTTTTCCGAGTATGTGTGTTCTGTGTGAACCATATATGTGTATATAATGTATACGCGGAAAAAAGATAACTATGCAATGACTCTCAGAAATCCGTGCGAATTGTAGGTACCCTACTGAATGTGACATAAAAAATGGTTGCCACGACCAATATCGGACGCCCGTGGCAACTCTAACAACTATTGGTGCTCTGAGTACGACAGTAGTGTGTGTTTATGTGTGTGCAGGGAAAAAAAATACTGTGTGTGTTGTACTCCCTTACACTCAGAGACGCACGTTATGTTGTGCTTGGAGTAGGCGTTGGTATACAGCATAACTGCGGGGAAACGTTCTGACTACGTAAACCTCCACAAAGCAGTTAAATATTATAAAAAAACTTAGCCCGTATGTGTTCTCTGAAACATACGGTTACTATGCAATGACTCTCTACGTTCCGAGCGAGAATAGTATCTTTAATAATATTGCCTCTGGATAACGATCGTTCTATCGTGTCTTGCGGCTCACTGTGTGTCCACTATATTCATTTCTGTAACGGTAGTAAACAACGGCGAGCGTACGTGACATCTAAACAAATGATGTAGACTAGGGCGCAATAGCACTGTCGACTCACGCACGTTTGTCAGTCGAACCCTGACCAGAGTTTGACTATATAGTAAATAACACGACGCTTGAACGAGACCATCGATCCTCTTGTTTATGTATATATTATTAAAGACACGATACACGATACACGATAATTCTCTGAAACACTGGCGCTTTCAATCTAGCGACGAGTACGGAAGAGATTATTTGAACTCTCAAATAATATTAATAATAATAATATTGAAATCGATATCTCATCTACATACCACACCCCATACACTCACTACTGGGTGTTGTGTAAAAGTGTGTGTGAGTGTGTGTCTAGCCTGTGTGGTTGGTTTTTATATATAGTGTATGTTGTGTATGTATGGGGAAGAGAAACCTGTGTGGTGTCCGCTCCCCCTATACACATACAAACATTTTATAAAAGTGTGTAGATATACATATAGATGTTCAAATATTATTGAAATAAATAAAGAAAAACTACGTAGCCCGGTATGCCAGAAAGTAAATTTTCGATACCGGTGTCTCTCGTATAAATAGAAAAACTAATACTAAAAAAATTTTTGTGTAAAATTTTTATGTATTTGTTTGTGACAAATTCCCTGGTTGATCCTGCCAGTAGTCATATGCTTGTCTCAAAGATTAAGCCATGCATGTCTCAGTACAAGCCAAAATAAGGTGAAACCGCGAAAGGCTCATTAAATCAGTTATGGTTCCTTAGATCGTACACACATTTACTTGGATAACTGTGGTAATTCTAGAGCTAATACACGCAAACAGAGCTCCGACCAGAGATGGAAGGAGTGCTTTTATTAGATCAAAACCAATCGGCGGGCAGGCACTTGCTGTCTGTTCGTCGCCCTATTTGGTGACTCTGAATAACTTTATGCTGATCGTACGGTCTTGCACCGGCGACGCATCTTTCAAATGTCTGCCTTATCAACTGTCGATGGTAGGTTCTGCGCCTACCATGGTTGTAACGGGTAACGGGGAATCAGGGTTCGATTCCGGAGAAGGAGCCTGAGAAACGGCTACCACATCCAAGGAAGGCAGCAGGCGCGCAAATTACCCACTCCCGGCACGGGGAGGTAGTGACGAAAAATAACGATACGGGACTCATCCGAGGCCCCGTAATCGGAATGAGTACACTTTAAATCCTTTAACAAGGACCAATTGGAGGGCAAGTCTGGTGCCAGCAGCCGCGGTAATTCCAGCTCCAATAGCGTATATTAAAGTTGTTGCGGTTAAAAAGCTCGTAGTTGAATCTGTGTCCCGTGCTGTCGGTTCACCGCCCGCGGTGCTAACTGGCACGTCTCACGGGACGTCCTGCCGGTGAAAGACCAATCGTCGCAGTGTTGTCTGGGGTCTGTGCGTGCATAACGCGCGTACAGAATTCCCGGGTGCTCGGTGATCCTTCCGACTTTTTTAAATCCTGTCGCGGTGCTCTTAATTGAGTGTCGAGGCGGGCCGGCACGTTTACTTTGAACAAATTAGAGTGCTCAAAGCAGGCTAAAATTTCGCCTGAATACTATGTGCATGGAATAATGGAACAGGACCTCGGTTCTATTTTGTTGGTTTTCGGAACCCCGAGGTAATGATTAATAGGGACGGATGGGGGCATTCGTATTGCGACGTTAGAGGTGAAATTCTTGGATCGTCGCAAGACGGACAGAAGCGAAAGCATTTGCCAAAAATGTTTTCATTAATCAAGAACGAAAGTCAGAGGTTCGAAGGCGATCAGATACCGCCCTAGTTCTGACCATAAACGATGCCAGCTAGCGATCCGTCGATGTTCCTCCGATGACTCGACGGGCAGCTTCCGGGAAACCAAAGCTTTTGGGTTCCGGGGGAAGTATGGTTGCAAAGCTGAAACTTAAAGGAATTGACGGAAGGGCACCACAAGGAGTGGAGCCTGCGGCTTAATTTGACTCAACACGGGGAACCTCACCAGGCCCGGACACCGGAAGGATTGACAGATTGATAGCTCTTTCTTGATTCGGTGGGTGGTGGTGCATGGTCGTTCTTAGTTGGTAGAGCGATTTGTCTGGTTAATTCCGATAACGAACGAGACTCTAGCCTGCTAAATAGGCGTACTCTACCGGTATCTCGAAGGCTCACATCTTCCGTACTAACCGTACGTTTGTTCGTCGGTGTTTCAATCGGTGTTCATACACTGTGCGAGCATTTTGCGGCTTCGTGCGGGCGGAATGTTGTGGTTTTTACTACCGGCGTACATTTTAATCTTCTTAGAGGGACAAACGGCTTATAGCCGTATGAGATTGAGCAATAACAGGTCTGTGATGCCCTTAGATGTTCTGGGCCGCACGCGCGCTACACTGAAGGAATCAGCGTGTCTTCCCTGGCCGAATGGTCCGGGTAACCCGCTGAACCTCCTTCGTGCTAGGGATTGGGGATTGCAATTATTCCCCATGAACGAGGAATTCCCAGTAAGCGCGAGTCATAAACTCGTGTTGATTAAGTCCCTGCCCTTTGTACACACCGCCCGTCGCTACTACCGATTGAATGATTTAGTGAGGTCTTCGGACTGGTACTCGGCCGGCGTTTCGACATTTGCCGATGTCGCTGGGAAGATGACCGAACTTGATCATTTAGAGGAAGTAAAAGTCGTAACAAGGTTTCCGTAGGTGAACCTGCGGAAGGATCATTACTGTGTCTCTAAAGAAAGAAAGAAAGAAAGAAACAAATAAAATTTGTGAAATGTGCATGGGCAACACCATATATACTATCTGTTACAGACGGACACTTGATCTAAATAGTCCACATAATAAATAGTAAAACAGGGGGACAGAGTAAAAATGTGATATATTTATATATACATTTTTATATGTGTATTGGTGGCACTGATGATGAAAAGATGGTGGCTTCATCTCACGTTACCACATTCCTCCTCCATATTATCCATCAACATGCACTTATCATTAATACATATATATATATATATATATATATATATATATATATATATATAAATATATATAAATAAACCGCACACATCATTTATACGTTTAATATATATCATAGACTTATTGACAAACACACGAGCTGTGTGCGCTGACTGTGTATATGTTGAGAAATATATATGTATATAACAAATATTTAGACTTGTGTTGTGGTTATTTGTGTGGTATTATAGTGTATGGTATGGGTGTATGGTTTGGAAGTGGACGAGATGTCGTACGACGACAAAAAGAGACAAATCGATATACACAAACTCGCACATACTTCACTACACACAACACAGAAGCCTCTCGCGATTTGACATGGAAACGTGTGTGCGCACCGTGATTTGTGACTGTTAGGTTTGAATCTGTGTATGCACCAGTAAACAGAGCCTAACACCGAGTCTTGGGGCAGTTGTGTGTGAAAGTGTCTAACAGTGTAGTAGGTTGTATGTGTTGTATGTGAGGTATACGTGATGTTTGTGTGTATCACCACTCATTGGCCAATAACGTATACAGGGATAACCGTTATATAGCACTGAGTGTTAGGTGATGTTGTGTATGTTACCCCCTAGTACATACACACTCGCACATCTATTAATAGAAACCCCCGTATGAATTGATGATGGGATATATAATATATATATAAAAAATTATTCTCGTTGCTGTTGTTGACGCTGACGTTGATGTTTGTTACATCGACTTTTACACTTACCTGTGTGCCTAGTTTTGTGTGTGTATCTGTCTGATTCATTGCTACCTCGGTCTCTACATATTTATAAAATACAGTTGTGGTGATGTCTTTTCTACCACTTGCAGAGGAGAGGACACGGCGTCTCCTCTGTACATTATTATATTAAAGTGGTGAGAAAAGACACACATAGACTCACACAGCGCAAATAGAGAGACGTGTGCATATGATAAAGCAATACACATAGCGTAGTTCACACTAGTAGGACTAGTTTTATGTTGTAACAACACACTCACACACAACACACAAGAATGAATTTATGATGGGATATATATATAGAATTATTCTCGTTGCTGTTGTTGACGCTGACGTTGATGTTTGTTACATCGACTTTTACACTTACCTGTGTGCCTAGTTTTGTGTGTGTATCTGTCTGATTCATTGCTACCTCGGTCTCTACATATTTATAAAATACAGTTGTGGTGATGTCTTTTCTACCACTTGCAGAGGAGAGGACACGGCGTCTCCTCTGTACATTATTATATTAAAGTGGTGAGAAAAGACACACATAGACTCACACAGCGCAAATAGAGAGACGTGTGCATATGATAAAGCAATACACATAGCGTAGTTCACACTAGTAGGACTAGTTTTATGTTGTAACAACACACTCACACACAACACACAAGAATAAGTCACCGACGGGGGCTAGTCACTCAATCGTCGCACCAGTAGACGATAGCCATTTGCTATAAATGTGATACATATATAAATATATATATATATAGTTTTGACTCGACTTTACACACTCATTTGGGGGGGCAATGGTGAGTGGTTAGTGTCTGATCGGTGACACCGTATAAAATAATATGTGTCTCTGACTAATATTATATAAAAAAATTTTATTATTATTATTATTATTATGCTGTTGATGATGATGATGATCAATAAAGAATTGTGTGTGGCGGAAAATGAATGACTATTATTATAATCCTAACAAATATAACCCTGAACGGTGGATCACTCGGCTCGTGGGTCGATGAAGAACGCAGCTAAATGCGCGTCAACTTGTGAACTGCAGGACACATGAACATCGACATTTCGAACGCATATTGCGGTCCTCGGATACTGTTCCTGGACTACGCCTGGCTGAGGGTCGTATTAAAATTACCAGACTGCCGGTCTTCAGTATACACCGCTGCCACTAGTGTGGTGTGTTCTGTTGTTGCCTCTGCTGTTGCTGCTGCTGCTTCTTCTGCTGTTGCTGTTGCTGTTTGCGTTCGTAGCGTTCATTCTCATTGCTACTAAATTGAGACAGAACAAAAACACTCTGTCTCTAACATGTACTTGGTTGAACAATACACAGTGTACACACAACACACACAGAGAGTAGTTAGTATATATACACAGACAACGCGAGCAGATTCACGCACACCGGTGGATATGTGTTGCTGTGTAATAGATGTCAGGCGATGTTGGGTATCCGGCGTTGGGGTTATTCTGATGTATAAAATTGTTCTGCCGTCTGTGCGTGTGGCTGGTCGATGATTGTGTGTTTGCCGGTTGCTGTTGTAGATGATGTGTGTGCGGCTGTGATTTTGCACTCGCAGACGTACAATATACACACACACACACACCTCCAAAACCCAACACACCACCATTTCACATAGACTGTACTCTATACTGTGTGTATGAAACAGAGGAGTCCCCGTAGTATGTATATTATTCTATGTATTATCAATATTTAATATATTGAAATATATTTAGATATACAGAGAATACTCTGTGGACTGGGACTTTTTATAATACATGTATACAGTTTAATATACCAAACCCAGCCCGGTTCCTTAAGTAGAAGGTGAGCGGCGGCTGAGTAGTAAAACACCACTCACTTGTCAAGCGCTATAGACGCGCGGGCATCTGATGTGTTATATGTTGATACAGTTCGTCGCAAACCTAACCGGTAGCGTATATGTGTTATTAAGATACTCGCACATACACACACGCGTGTGACTTGTACTCGTACATAAAAAGACCAAAACACAATCCGACAACACCGTATAGAGTAGTCAGTATATGCTCTGCTGCTACTGCTGTTGTTGTTGTCAGTAGTTTCACAAAGAGAAGCCTCTTCTGTCATGGTACTAGCATATTTCATATATATTCACTCTACTATTATAGAGAAAATCATAGATATCGACATCACTGTCGTCTCGTATGTGTGTCGTCCTACACACTCACTCTAGAAACCATAATATTTTACTCTCTATACTACCAAGTATTTACTACACATATTAATATATATTATAACTATATTAGATAGAAAGAAAGAAACCAAGCCGTATATGCCAATACAATTTTGTGTGTATACATCGGTCTCATGTCAACGGCACAAACGCTAGAGAACGCATAGTCGTATTATTATCACATTTATATATTAAACATCGCATACTCGTATAACTTTACACACATTTTAGTGTGTCTTTACGTATTAATGCTGTGCGGCCAGAGTGTGACCAGAGTGGGTAGCGCTCGTCCGTCTTTACATTATCACATAATATACATAATAATAGTATTATTATTATCATTATGAGAACAGTTGTTTTGTAAGAGTTCAAATATAAAAGTTTCTCTTGTATGGCAGGGTTATAGGATCTTGTGGCAACATCCACACATCACTCCAATGTTTTTATATTTCTACACTCACTCATTATATACATTTACTATCAATACGCTGTGGGAGTTTATTGAGGAGATGCTAGTGCAATGTTAGTTATTAGAGGGAATCTCTGCACACGCACCACACACTATATAAAAAAATATTTATATATATTTATATGTCTATATTGTGTTGTGAATGTTAAAACTGTGTGTTCACTGTCACTCACTGTGTGTGTGTGTTAAGTAACAAGAGTATACAATCGGTCTGGACGTGTCCCAGTGTCTCTGTATTTGTGCAATTAAACAAGTTTACTACTACTACTCGTAGTACGTATACTTGTGCACACTTACACGATTCCAGTGGTCGTTCAAGCAAAGACCAAGCGTCCCTACTCATTTAAATTGTTACGTTCAACTAACACATTTAAGCGTACAGTGTTTACCGTGAACTATATAGCACAGATCAGTTTACAATATCACACATTATATTCATCATATATAAATAAAAAATATATTTATGTGTTGTTGTTGTTGTGTATGCTCACTTAATTATATATCTAACACTTGTCACACTCTCCGTTATACAATACAATTCTGAGGCAGTTTGTGTAGTGTAATATATGTGTGGGGAAATATATATAAGAAAAATGTTGCTGCTGTTGTGTAGTGTTGTTGTCCCCTATACCGATCAAGACCTTTGACATGCGATCACTCTTACCTAACTATATACACTGTTCGCGATGATGTAGAGTGTAAGTGACCTGACGTTGCTCATGTTATCACTATACTCTGTCCGTAACTTACGTCAAAAACACCGTGTATCGTTATTGTATGCTGCATGCGGATGATGATTTTAATACACTGAAAATCTATGTAAACTACAAATGTGACGGCCACTTGAGATATTCCAATATACACTATATAGCAATTTTGTTCGTGCAGTTATGTTGGTGATGGTTGTGATGATGATGATGATGATGGTGGCATAGACCACCACACCACATCACATCACACCACACCACTCCTTCATAATACGTCTATAGTTATATTCTAAATAAACTGTTGGTTATTTGGTTATGATATGATATGTGATATGTAATGCCCCGTGGTTAGAGAATTTGTGGTGACTGGTGTGAGTTTGCGTCGTCCGTCTACTTGACGTAGAGGTGGTGTCAACTGAGATATCTTTTTTCTATATGAGTGTTATTGTGTTAGTGTTATACACCAAAAAAAATGTCAGAGAGGCCGAGTGTTACGAAACCAACACTACTAATGGTAGTTGCACTATATTTTGTCTCTCTATCTCGGACCTGCCTGTTGATTACGATGTGTGTGTTTAATATGGTTTTTGTACGATAAAAGTAGTACGTGTTCTGTGTTGTATATGCTACATGTATCCTCTGATAACGATATAGCATATATCGTGAAAGTTTTTTAATATATATATATATATATATATATATATATATATATATATATATATATTTATTTATGCGACCTCAGAGCAGGTGTGACTACCCGCTGAATTTAAGCATATTACTAAGCTGAGGAAAAGAAACTAACAAGGATTCCCTTAGTAGCGGCGAGCGAACAGGGAAAAGCCCAGCACCGAAGCCCGTAGTCGGAAACGGCTACAGGGCAATGTGGTGTTTAGGAGAGCCCAGTTAACGCGGTAAGTGTGTAACGTGTCCAAGTCCTTCTTGAACGGGGCCACACACCCATAGAGGGTGCCAGGCCCGTAGTGACCGTTACCACGTCCGGGTGGGTTTCTCCTTAGAGTCGGGTTGCTTGAGAGTGCAGCTCTAAGTGGGTGGTAAACTCCTCCATCTAAGGCTAAATATAACCACGAGACCGATAGCGAACAAGTACCGTGAGGGAAAGTTGAAAAGAACTTTGAAGAGAGAGTTCAATAGTACGTGAAACCGTTCAGGGGTAAACCTGAGAAACCCGAACTATTCGAAGGGAGAGATTCAATCACCTCGCCTGTGGTAGCATACTGTTAACGTTTTACATGGGACGTCTTCGTGCTGCAACGGTTCGCACCGATGTAGTGCTGGACGCCCCGTTATCAGTACTGTTTACTGCAGGAGGTGTGCATTTCTATCCTAGTAGATGCGTCGCGACCCATTGGGCACTTGTCTATGGTATCCGCGCTATAAGGACAGCCTGTACGGCAACACCGTTTGCTGAGTTTATTCGCAGTAGCGTGCTTGTTGTCGCACAGACCTTAGCGGTATCCCGGCAGGTGACTCGATGGTAGAAACCGTCAGGTGGTGGGTCGCTGCTCTTTTGTAGCGGAGCGTTTTCACACCCTGTGACAAGTAAACTCTGTGTAGACCGTGGAAATTGGACTGGTGCCGATTCCGCACTCACATTACTGTTGGTCGCATGGGCTATGTAACCGATCCCGCGTCACCCGTCGGCGACGTCTGAGCTTTGGGTACTTTCAGGACCCGTCTTGAAACACGGACCAAGGAGTCTAGCATGTACGCGAGTCATTGGGTCAGATACACAAACTAAACCTAAAGGCGAAATGAAAGTAAAAGTTTATAATTTTTACATAAACTAAGGGAAGATGGGCTTCCCAATTGTCGGTGAAGCCTCGCACTCCCGGACCGTCCCTCACACTCATTGCGAGTTGGGGCGGATCTAGAGCGTACACGCTGGGACCCGAAAGATGGTGACCTATGCCAGGTCAGGATGAAGTCAGGGGAAACCCTGATGGAAGTCCGTAGCGATTCTGACGTGCAAATCGATCGTAAGAACTTGGTATAGCGGC